>JACZFZ010000041.1:0-59837 GCA_019706035.1 Raphanus raphanistrum subsp. raphanistrum | reverse complement strand
ATATGGAATCATCTGGATAGAAAGTAGGATATCTTCTTACTCACAACTCCTATGAGATTTATTCAACTTTCTGGTTATTTTCCACTGATTAGTTGTTCCCAATCAAGCTTCTTATATATTGGTTCATCCTGGTTTGATAAGAATCATGAAGATATTGCCATATGTCCGAAAAGGCTAATCTGGAATCATCTTGATAGAAAGTGGGATATCTTCTTAATCACAACTCCTATGAGATTTATTCAACTTCCTGGTTATTCTCCACTGATTAGTGGTTCCCAATCAAGCTTCTTATATATTGGTTCATCCTGGTTTGATAAGAATCATGAAGATATTGCCATATGTCCGAACAGGCTAATCTGGAATCGTCTAGATAGAAAGTGGGATATCTTCTTAATCACAACTCCTATGAGATTTATTAAACTTCCTGGTTATTCACCACTGATTAGTGGTTCCAAATAAAGCTTCTTAGATCGTGGTTCATCCTGGTTTGATAAGAATCATGAAGATAATGGCATATGTCCGGCTAATCTGGAATCATCTGGATAGAAGGTGGGATATCTTCTTGCTCACAACACTTATGAGATTTATTCAACTTCCTGGTTATTCTCCACTGATTAGTGGTTCCAAATAATGATTCTTAGATCGTGGTTCATCCTGGTTTGATAAGAATCATGAAGATAATGGCATATGTCCGAACATGCTAATCTGGAATCATCTGGATAAAAGGTGGGATATCTTCTTGCTCACAATACTTATGAGATTTATTCAACTTCCTGGTTATTCTGCACTGATTAGTGGTTCCATAATGATTCTTAGATCGTGGTTCATCCTGGTTTGATAAGAATCATGAAGATAATGGCATATGTCCGAACAGGCTAATCTGGAATCATCTGGATAGAAGGTGGGATATCTTCTTGCTCACAACACTTATGAGATTCATTCAACTTCCTGGTTATTCTCCACTGATTAGTGGTTCCAAATAAAGCTTCTTAGATCGTGGTTCATCCTGGTTTGATAAGAATCATGAAGATAATGACATATGTCCAAACAGGCTAATCTGGAATCATCTGGATAGAAGGTGGGATATCTTCTCGCTCACAATACTTATGAGATTTATTCAACTTCCTGGTTACTCTCCACTGATTAGTGGTTCCCAATCAAGCTTCTTATATTGGTTCATCCTGGTTTGATAAGAATCATGAAGATATTGCCATATGTCCGAACAGGCTAATCTTGAATCGTGTGGATAGAAAGTGGGATATCTTCATAATCACAACTCCTATGAGATTTATTCAACTTCCTGGTTATTCTCCACTGATTAATGGTTCCAAATAAAGCTTCTTAGATCGTGGTTCATCCTGGTTTGATAAGAATCATGAAGATAATGGCATATGTCCGAACTGGCTAATCTGGAATCATCTGGATAGAAGGTGGGATATCATCTTGCTCACAACACTTATGAGATTTATTCAACTTCCTTTTTACTCTCCACTGATTAGTGGTTCCAAATAAAGCTTTTTAGATCGTGGTTCATCCTGGTTTGATAAGAATCATGAAGATAATGGCATATGTCCGAACAGGCTAAATTGGAATCATCTGGATAGAAGGTGGGATATCTTCTTGCTCACAACACTTATGAGATTTATTCAACTTCCTGGTTATTCTCCACTGATTAGTGGTTCCAAATAAAGCTTCTTAGATCGTGGTTCATCCTGGTTTGATAAGAATCATGAAGATATTGCCATATGTTCGAACATGCTAATCTTGAATCATCTGGATAGAAAGTGGGATATCTTCTTACTCACATCTCCTATGAGATTTATTCAACTTCCTGGTTATTCTCCACTGATTAGTGGTTCCAAATAAAGCTTCTTAGATCGTGGTTCATCCTGGTTTGATAAGAATCATGAAGATAATGGCATATGTCCGAACAGGCTAATCTGGAATCATCTGGATAGAAGGTGGGATATCATCTTGCTCACAACACTTATGAGATTTATTCAACTTCCTTTTTACTCTCCACTGATTAGTGGTTCCAAATAAAGCTTTTTAGATCGTGGTTCATCCTGGTTTGATAAGAATCATGAAGATAATGGCATATGTCCGAACAGGCTAATCTGAAATCATCTGGATAGAAGGTGGGATATCTTCTTGCTCACAATACTTATGAGATTTATTCAACTTCCTGGTTATTCTCCACTGATTAGTGGTTCCAAATAAAGCTTCTTAGATCGTGGTTCATCCTGGTTTGATAAGAATCATGAAGATATTGCCATATGTTCGAACAGGCTAATCTGGAATCATCTGGATAGAAAGTGGGATATCTTCTTACTCACATCTCCTATGATATTTATTCAACTTCCTGGTTATTCTCCACTGATTAGTGGTTCCCAATCAAGCTTCTTATATACTGGTTCATCCTGGTTTGATAAGAATTATGAAGATATTGCCATATGTCCGAACAGGCTAATCTGGAATCATCTGGATAGAAGGTGGGATATCTTCTTACTCACAACACTTATGAGATTTATTCAACTTCCTGGTTATTCTCCACTGATTAGTGGTTCCCAATCAAGCTTCTTATATATTGGTTCATCATGGTTTGATAAGAATCATGAAGATATTGCCATATGTCCGAAGAGGCTAATCTGGAATCATCTGGATAGAAAGTGGGATATCTTCTTACTCACAACTCCTATGAGATTTATTCAACTTCCTGGTTATTCTCAACTGATTAGTTGTTTCCAATCAAGCTTCTTATATATTGGTTCATCCTGGTTTGATAAGAATCATGAAGATATTGCCATATGTTCGAACATGCTATTCTGGAATCATCTGGATAGAAAGTGGGATATCTTCTTACTCACAACTCCTATGAGATTTATTCAACTTCCTGGTTATTCTCCACTGATTAGTGGTTCCCAATCAAGCTTCTTATATATTGGTTCATCTTGGTTTGATAAGAATCATGAAGATATTGCCATATGTCCGAACAGGCTAATCTGGAATCATCTGGATAGAAAGTGGGATATCTTCTTGCTCACAACTCCTATGAGATTTATTCAATTTCCTGGTTATTCTCCACTGATTAGTTGTTTCCAATCAAGCTTCTTATATATTGGTTCATCCTGGTTTGATAAGAATCATGAAGATAATGGCATATGTCCGAACAGGCTAATCTGAAATCATCTGGATAGAAGGTGGGATATCTTCTTGCTCACAATACTTATGAGATTTATTCAACTTCCTGGTTATTCTCCACTGATTAGTGGTTCCAAATAAAGCTTCTTAGATCGTGGTTCATCCTGGTTTGATAAGAATCATGAAGATAATGGCATATGTCCGAACAGGCTAATCTGGAATCATCTGGATAGAAGGTGGGATATCTTCTTGCTCACAACACTTATGAGATTTATTCAACTTCCTGGTTATTCTCCACTGATTAGTGGTTCCAAATAAAGCTTCTTAGATCGTGGTTCATCCTGGTTTGATAAGAATCATGAAGATATTGCCATATGTTCGAACAGGCTAATCTGGAATCATCTGGATAGAAAGTGGGATATCTTCTTACTCACATCTCCTATGATATTTATTCAAGTTCCTGGTTATTCTACACTGATTAGTGGTTCCCAATCAAGCTTCTTATATACTGGTTCATCCTGGTTTGATAAGAATTATGAAGATATTGCCATATGTCCGAACAGGCTAATCTGGAATCATCTGGATAGAAAGTGGGATATCTTCTTAATCACAACTCCTATGAGATTTATTCAACTTCCTAGTTATTCTCCACTGATTAGTGGTTCCAAATAAAGCTTCTTATATCGTGGTTCATCCTGGTTTGATAAGAATCATGAAGATATTGCCATATGTCCGAACATGCTAATCTCGAATCATCTGGATAGAAAGTGGGATATCTTCTTCCTCACAACTCCTATGAGATTTATTCAACTTCCTGGTTATTCTCCACTGATTAGTGGTTCCAAATAAAGCTTCTTAGATCGTGGTTCATCCTGGTTTGATAAGAATCATGAAGATAATGGCATATGTCCGAACAGGCTAATCTGGAATCATCTGGATAGAAGGTGGGATATCTTCTTGCTCACAACACCTATGAGATTTATTCAACTTCCTGGTTATTCTCCACTGATTAGTGGTTCCAAATAAAGCTTCTTAGATCGTGGTTCATCCTGGTTTGATAAGAATCATGAAGATATTGCCATATGTTCGAACAGGCTAATCTGGAATCATCTGGATAGAAAGTGGGATATCTTCTTACTCACATCTCCTATGATATTTATTCAACTTCCTGGTTATTCTCCACTGATTAGTGGTTCCCAATCAAGCTTCTTATATACTGGTTCATCCTGGTTTGATAAGAATTATGAAGATATTGCCATATGTCCGAACAGGCTAATCTGGAATCATCTGGATAGAAAGTGGTATATCTTCTTAATCACAACTCCTATGAGATTTATTCAAATTCCTAGTTATTCTCCACTGATTATTGGTTCCAAATAAAACTTCTTATATCGTGGTTCATCCTGGTTTGATAAGAATCATGAAGATATTGCCATATGTCCGAACATGCTAATCTCGAATCATCTGGATAGAAAGTGGGATATCTTCTTACTCACAACTCCTATGAGATTTATTCAACATCCTGGTTATTCTCCACTGATTACTGGTTCCAAATAAAGCTTCTTAGCTCGTGGTTCATCCTGGTTTGATAAGAATCATGAAGATATTGCCATATGTTCGAACAGGCTATTCTGGAATCATCTGGATAGAAAGTGGGATATCTTCTTACTCACAACTCCTATGAGATTTATTCAACTTCCTGGTTATTCTCCACTGATTAGTGGTTCCCAATCAAGCTTCTTATATATTGGTTCATCTTGGTTTGATAAGAATCATGAAGATATTGCCATATGTCCGAACAGGCTAATCTGGAATCATCTGGAGAGAAAGTGGGATATCTTCTTGCTCACAACTCCTATGAGATTTATTCAACTTCCTGGTTATTCTCCACTGATTAGTTGTTTCCAATCAAGCTTCTTATATATTGGTTCATCCTGGTTTGATAAGAATCATGAAGATATTGCCATATGTTCGAACAGGCTATTCTGGAATCATCTGGATAGAAAGTGGGATATCTTCTTACTCACAACTCCTATGAGATTTATTCAACTTCCTGGTTATTCTCCACTGATTAGTGGTTCCCAATCAAGCTTCTTATATATTGGTTCATCTTGGTTTGATAAGAATCATGAAGATATTGCCATATGTCCGAACAGGCTAATCTGGAATCATCTGGATAGAAAGTGGGATATCTTCTTGCTCACAACTCCTATGAGATTTATTCAACTTCCTGGTTATTCTCCACTGATTAGTTGTTTCCAATCAAGCTTCTTATATATTGGTTCATCCTGGTTTGATAAGAATCATGAAGATAATGGCATATGTCCGAACAGGCTAATCTGAAATCATCTGGATAGAAGGTGGGATATCTTCTTGCTCACAATACTTATGAGATTTATTCAACTTCCTGGTTATTCTCCACTGATTAGTGGTTCCAAATAAAGCTTCTTAGATCGTGGTTCATCCTGGTTTGATAAGAATCATGAAGATATTGCCATATGTCCGTACATGCTAATCTGGAATCATCTGGATAGAAAGTGGGATATCTTCTTACTCACAACTCCTATGAGGTTTATTCAACTTCCTGGTTATTCTCCACTTATTAGTGGTTCCAAATAAAGCTTCTTAGATCGTGGTTCATCCTGGTTTGATAAGAATCATGAAGATAATGGCATATGTCCGAACAGGTTAATCTGGAATCATCTGGATAGAAGGTGGGATATTTTCTTGCTCACAACACTTATGAGATTTATTCAACTTCCTGGTTATTCTCCACTGATTTGTGGTTCCAAATAAAGCTTCTTAGATCGTGGTTCATCCTGGTTTGATAAGAATCATGAAGATATTGCCATATGTCCGAATAGGCTAATCTGGAATCATCTGGATAGAAAGTGGGATATCTTCTTACTCACAACTCCTATGAGATTTATTCAACTTCCTGGTTATTCTCCACTGATTAGTGGTTCCAAATAAAGCTTCTTAGATCGTGGTTCATCCTGGTTTGATAAGAATCATGAAGATATTGCCATATGTCCGAACAGGCTAATCTGGAATCATCTGTATAGAAAGTGGGATATCTTCTTACTCACAACTCCTATGAGATTTATTCAACTTCCTTATTATTCTCCACTGATTAGTGGTTCCCAATCAAGCTTTTATATATTGGTTCATCCTGGTTTGATAAGAATCATGAAGATATTGCCATATGTCCGAACAGGCTAATCTGGAATCATCTGGATAGAAGGTGGGATATCTTCTTGCTCACAACTCCAATGAGATTTATTCAACTTCCTGGTTATTCTCCACTGATTAGTTGTTCCCAATCAAGCTTCTTATATATTGGTTCATCCTGGTTTGATAAGAATCATGAAGATATTGCCATATGTTCGAACAGGCTAATCTGGAATCATCTGGATAGAAAGTGGGATATCTTCTTACTCACAACTCCTATTAGATTTATTCAACTTCCTGGTTATTCTCCACTGATTAGTGGTTCCAAATAAAGCTTCTTAGATCGTGGTTCATCCTGGTTTGATAAGAATCATGAAGATATTGCCATATGTCCGAACAGGCTAATCTGGAATCATCTGTATAGAAAGTGGGTTATCTTCTTACTCACAACTCCTATGAGATTTATTCAACTTCCTGGTTATTCTTCACTGATTAGTGGTTCCCAATCAAGCTTCTTATATATTGGTTCATCCTGGTTTGATAAGAATCATGAAGATATTGCCATATGTCCGAACAGGCTAATCTGGAATCATCTGGATAGAAAGTGGGATATCTTCTTACTCACAACTCCTATGAGATTTATTCAACTTCCTGGTTATTCTCCACTGATTAGTTGTTCCCAATCAAGCTTCTTATATATTGGTTCATCTTGGTTTGATAAGAATCATGAAGATATTGCCATATGTCCGAACAGGCTAATCTGGAATCATCTGGATAGAAGGTGGGATATCTTCTTGCTCACAATACTTATGAGATTTATTCAACTTCCTGGTTATTCTCCACTGATTAGTGGTTCCAAATAAAGCTTCTTAGATCGTGGTTCATCCTGGTTTGATAAGAATCATGAAGATAATGGCATATGTCCGAACAGGCTAATCTGGAATCATCTGGATAGAAGGTAGGATATTTTCTTGATCACAACACTTATGAGATTTATTCAACTTCCTGGTTATTCTCCACTGATTAGTGGTTCCAAATAAAGCTTCTTAGATCGTGGTTCATCCTGGTTTGATAAGAATCATGAAGATATTGCCATATGTTCGAACATGCTAATTTGGAATCATCTGGATAGAAAGTGGGATATCTTCTTAATCACAACTCCTATGAGATTTATTCAACTTCCTGGTTATTCTCCACTGATTAGTAGTTCCAAATAAAGCTTCTTAGATCGTGGTTCATCCTGGTTTGATAAGAATCATGAAGATAATGGCATATGTCCGAACAGGCTAATCTGAAATCATCTGGATAGAAGGTGGGATATCTTCTTGCTCACAATACTTATGAGATTTATTCAACTTCCTGGTTATTCTCCACTGATTAGTGGTTCCAAATAAAGCTTCTTAGATCGTGGTTCATCCTGGTTTGATAAGAATCATGAAGATAATGGCATATGTCCGAACAGGCTAATCTGGAATCATCTGGATAGAAGGTGGGATATCTTCTTGCTCACAACACTTATGAGATTTATTCAACTTCCTGGTTATTCTCCACTGATTAGTGGTTCCAAATAAAGCTTCTTAGATCGTGGTTCATCCTGGTTTGATAAGAATCATGAAGATAATGGCATATGTCCAAACAGGCTAATCTGGAATCATCTGGATAGAAGGTGGGATATTTTCTTGCTCACAACACTTATGAGATTTATTCAACTTCCTGGTTATTCTCCACTGATTTGTGGTTCCAAATAAAGCTTCTTAGATCGTGGTTCATCCTGGTTTGATAAGAATCATGAAGATATTGCCATATGTCCGAATAGGCTAATCTGGAATCATCTGGATAGAAAGTGGGATATCTTCTTACTCACAACTCCTATGAGATTTATTCAACTTCCTGGTTATTCTCCACTGATTAGTGGTTCCAAATAAAGCTTCTTAGATCGTGGTTCATCCTGGTTTGATAAGAATCATGAAGATATTGCCATATGTCCGAACAGGCTAATCTGGAATCATCTGTATAGAAAGTGGGATATCTTCTTACTCACAACTCCTATGAGATTTATTCAACTTCCTTATTATTCTCCACTGATTAGTGGTTCCCAATCAAGCTTTTTATATATTGGTTCATCCTGGTTTGATAAGAATCATGAAGATATTGCCATATGTCCGAACAGGCTAATCTGGAATCATCTGGATAGAAGGTGGGATATCTTCTTGCTCACAACTCCAATGAGATTTATTCAACTTCCTGGTTATTCTCCACTGATTAGTTGTTCCCAATCAAGCTTCTTATATATTGGTTCATCCTGGTTTGATAAGAATCATGAAGATATTGCCATATGTTCGAACAGGCTAATCTGGAATCATCTGGATAGAAAGTGGGATATCTTCTTACTCACAACTCCTATTAGATTTATTCAACTTCCTGGTTATTCTCCACTGATTAGTGGTTCCAAATAAAGCTTCTTAGATCGTGGTTCATCCTGGTTTGATAAGAATCATGAAGATATTGCCATATGTCCGAACAGGCTAATCTGGAATCATCTGTATAGAAAGTGGGTTATCTTCTTACTCACAACTCCTATGAGATTTATTCAACTTCCTGGTTATTCTTCACTGATTAGTGGTTCCCAATCAAGCTTCTTATATATTGGTTCATCCTGGTTTGATAAGAATCATGAAGATATTGCCATATGTCCGAACAGGCTAATCTGGAATCATCTGGATAGAAAGTGGGATATCTTCTTACTCACAACTCCTATGAGATTTATTCAACTTCCTGGTTATTCTCCACTGATTAGTTGTTCCCAATCAAGCTTCTTATATATTGGTTCATCTTGGTTTGATAAGAATCATGAAGATATTGCCATATGTCCGAACAGGCTAATCTGGAATCATCTGGATAGAAGGTGGGATATCTTCTTGCTCACAATACTTATGAGATTTATTCAACTTCCTGGTTATTCTCCACTGATTAGTGGTTCCAAATAAAGCTTCTTAGATCGTGGTTCATCCTGGTTTGATAAGAATCATGAAGATAATGGCATATGTCCGAACAGGCTAATCTGAAATCATCTGGATAGAAGGTAGGATATCTTCTTGATCACAACACTTATGAGATTTATTCAACTTCCTGGTTATTCTCCACTGATTAGTGGTTCCAAATAAAGCTTCTTAGATCGTGGTTCATCCTGGTTTGATAAGAATCATGAAGATATTGCCATATGTTCGAACATGCTAATTTGGAATCATCTGGATAGAAAGTGGGATATCTTCTTAATCACAACTCCTATGAGATTTATTCAACTTCCTGGTTATTCTCCACTGATTAGTAGTTCCAAATAAAGCTTCTTAGATCGTGGTTCATCCTGGTTTGATAAGAATCATGAAGATAATGGCATATGTCCGAACAGGCTAATCTGAAATCATCTGGATAGAAGGTGGGATATCTTCTTGCTCACAATACTTATGAGATTTATTCAACTTCCTGGTTATTCTCCACTGATTAGTGGTTCCAAATAAAGCTTCTTAGATCGTGGTTCATCCTGGTTTGATAAGAATCATGAAGATAATGGCATATGTCCGAACAGGCTAATCTGGAATCATCTGGATAGAAGGTGGGATATCTTCTTGCTCACAACACTTATGAGATTTATTCAACTTCCTGGTTATTCTCCACTGATTAGTGGTTCCAAATAAAGCTTCTTAGATCGTGGTTCATCCTGGTTTGATAAGAATCATGAAGATAATGGCATATGTCCAAACAGGCTAATCTGGAATCATCTGGATAGAAGGTGGGATATCTTCTTGCTCACAATACTTATGAGATTTATTCAACTTCCTGGTTATTCTCCACTGATTAGTGGTTCCCAATCAAGCTTCTTATATATTGGTTCATCCTGGTTTGATAAGAATCATGAAGATATTGCCATATGTCCGAACATGCTAATCTTGAATCGTGTGGATAGAAAGTGGGATATCTTCATAATCACAACTCCTATGAGATTTATTCAACTTCCTGGTTATTCTCCACTGATTACTGGTTCCAAATAAAGCTTCTTAGATCGTGGTTCATCCTGGTTTGATAAGAATCATGAAGATAATGGCATATGTCCGAACAGGCTAATCTGGAATCATCTGGATAGAAGGTGGGATATCATCTTGCTCACAACACTTATGAGATTTATTCAACTTCCTATTTATTCTCCACTGATTAGTAATTCCAAATAAAGCTTTTTAGATCGTGGTTCATCCTGGTTTGATAAGAATCATGAAGATAATGGCATATGTCCGAACAGGCTAATCTGGAATCATCTGGATAGAAGGTGGGATATCTTCTTGCTCACAACACTTATGAGATTTATTCAACTTCCTGGTTATTCTCCACTGATTAGTGGTTCCAAATAAAGCTTCTTAGATCGTGGTTCATCCTGGTTTGATAAGAATCATGAAGATATTGCCATATGTTCGAACAGGCTAATCTGGAATCATCTGGATAGAAAGTGGGATATCTTCTTACTCACATCTCCTATGAGATTTATTCAACTTCCTGGTTATTCTCCACTGATTAGTGGTTCCCAATCAAGCTTCTTATATACTGGTTCATCCTGGTTTGATAAGAATTATGAAGATATTGCCATATGTCCGAACAGGCTAATCTGGAATCATCTGGATAGAAAGTGGGATATCTTCTTAATCACAACTCCTATGAGATTTATTCAACTTCCTAGTTATTCTCCACTTATTATTGGTTCCATATAAAGCTTCTTATATCGTGGTTCATCCTGGTTTGATAAGAATCATGAAGATATTGCCATATGTCCGAACATGCTAATCTCGAATCATCTGGATAGAAAGTGGGATATCTTCTTACTCACAACTCCTATGAGATTTATTCAACTTCCTGGTTATTCTCCACTGATTACTGGTTCCAAATAAAGCTTCTTAGATCGTGGTTCATCCTGGTTTGATAAGAATCATGAAGATAATGGCATATGTCCGAACATGCTAATCTAGAATCATCTGGATAGAAGGTGGGATATCTTCTTGCTCACAACACTTATGAGATTTATTCAACTTCCTGGTTGTTCTCCACTGATTAGTGGTTCCCAATCAAGCTTCTTATATATTGGTTCATCATGGTTTGATAAGGAATCATGAGGATATTGCCATATGTCCGAACATGCTAATCTGGAATCATCTGGATAGAAAGTGGGACATCTTCTTACTCACAACTCCTATGAGATTTATTCAACTTCCTGGTTATTCTCCACTGATTAGTTGTTTCCAATCAAGCTTCTTATATATTGGTTCATCCTGGTTTGATAAGAATCATGAATATATTGCTATATGTTCGAACATGCTATTCTGGAATCATCTGGATAGAAAGTGCGATATCTTCTTACTCACAACTCCTATGAAATTTATTCAACTTCCTGGTTATTCTCCACTGATTAGTGGTTCCCAATCAAGCTTCTTATATATTGGTTCATCCTGGTTTGATAAGAATCATGAAGATATTGCCATATGTCCGAACATGCTAATCTGGAATCATCTGGATAGAAAGTGGGATATCTTATTACTCACAACTCCTATGAGATTTATTCAACTTCCTGGTTATTCTCCACTGTTTAGTGGTTCCCAATAAAGCTTCTTATATATTGGTTCATCCTGGTTTGATAAGAATCATGAAGATATTGCCATATGTCCGAACAGGTTAATCTGGAATCATCTGGATAGAAAGTGGGATATCTTCTTAATCACAACTCCTATGAGATTTATTCAACTTCCTGGTTATTCTCCACTGATTAGTGGTTCCAAATAAAGCTTCTTAGATCGTGGTTCATCCTAGTTTGATAAGAATCATGAAGATAATGGCATATGTCCGAACAGGCTAATCTGGAATCATCTGGATAGAATGTGGGATATCTTCTTGCTCACAACACTTATGAGATTTATTCAATTTCCTGGTTATTCTCCACTGATTAGTGGTTCCAAATAAAGCTTCTTAGATCGTGGTTCATCCTGGTTTGATAAGAATCATCAAGATAATGGCATATGTCCAAACAGGCTAATCTGGAATCATCTGGATAGAAGGTGGAATATCTTCTTGCTCAAAACACTTATGAGATTTATTCAACTTTTCCTGGTTATTCTCCACTGATTAGTGGTTCCAAATAAAGCTTCTTAGATCGTGGTTCATCCTGGTTTGATAAGAATCATGAAGATATTGCCATATGTCCGAACATGCTAATATGGAATTATCTGGATAGAAAGTGGGATATCTTCTTACTCACAACTCCTATGAGATTTATTCAACTTCCTGGTTATTCTGCACTGATTAGTGGTTCCCAATCAAGCTTCTTAGATCGTGGTTCATCCTGGTTTGATAAGAACCATGAAGATATTGCCATATGTCCGAACAGGCTAATCTGGAATCATCTGGATAGAAAGTGGGATATCTTCTTACTCACAACTCCTATGAGATTTATTCAACTTCCTGGTTATTCTCCACTGATTAGTGGTTCCCAATCAAGCTTCTTATATATTGGTTCATCCTGGTTTGATAAGAATCATGAAGATATTGCCATATGTCCGAACAGGCTAATCTGGAATCATCTGGATAGAAAGTGGGATATCTTCTTACTCACAACTCCTATGAGATTTATTCAACTTCCTGGTTATTCTACACTGATTAGTGGTTCCAAATAAAGCTTCTTAGATCGTGGTTCATCCTGGTTTGATAAGAATCATGAAGATAATGGCATATGTCCGAACAGGCTAATCTGGAATCATCTGGATAGAAGGTGGAATATCTTCTTGCTCAAAACACTTATGAGATTTATTCAACTTTTCCTGGTTATTCTTCACTGATTAGTGGTTCCAAATAAAGCTTCTTAGATCGTGGTTCATCCTGGTTTGATAAGAATCATGAAGATATTGCCATATGTCCGAACATGCTAATATGGAATTATCTGGATAGAAAGTGGGATATCTTCTTACTCACAACTCCTATGAGATTTATTCAACTTCCTGGTTATTCTCCACTGATTAGTGGTTCCCAATCAAGCTTCTTAGATCGTGGTTCATCCTGGTTTGATAAGAATCATGAAGATATTGCCATATGTCCAAACAGGCTAATCTGGAATCATCTGGATAGAAAGTGGGATATCTTCTTACTCACAACTCCTATGAGATTTATTCAACTTCCTGGTTATTCTCCACTGATTAGTGGTTCCCAATCAAGCTTCTTATATATTGGTTCATCCTGGTTTGATAAGAATCATGAAGATATTGCCATATGTCCGAACAGGCTAATCTGGAATCATCTGGATAGAAAGTGGGATATCTTCTTACTCACAACTCCTATGAGATTTATTCAACTTCCTGGTTATTCTCCACCGATTAGTGCTTCCCACTCAAGCTTCTTAGATCGTGGTTCATCCTGGTTTGATAAGAATCATGAAGATATTGCCATATGTCCGAACAGGCTAATCTGGAATCATCTGTATAGAAAGTGGGATATCTTCTTGCTCACAACTCCTATGAGATTTATTCAACTTCCTTATTATTCTCCACTGATTAGTGGTTCCCAATCAAGCTTCTTATATATTGGTTCATCCTGGTTTGATAAGAATCATGAAGATATTGCCATATGTCCGAACAGGCTAATCTGGAATCATCTGGATAGAAAGTGGGATATCTTCTTAATCACAACTCCTATGAGATTTATTCAACTTCCTGGTTATTCTCCACTGATTAGTGGTTCCAAATAAAGCTTCTTAGATCGTGGTTCATCCTGGTTTGATAAGAATCATGAAGATAATGGCATATGTCCGAACAGGCTAATCTGGAATCATCTGGATAGAAAGTGGGATATCTTCTTACTCACAACACTTGTGAGATTTATTCAACTTCCTGGTTATTCTCCACTGATTAGTGGTTCCAACTAAAGCTTCTTAGATCGTGGTTCATCCTGGTTTGATAAGAATCATGAAGATATTGCCATATGTCCGAACAAGCTAATCTGGAATCATCTGGATAGAAGGTGGGATATTTTCTTGCTCACAACACCTATGAGATTTATTCAAATTCCTGGTTATTCTCCACTGATTAGTGGTTCCAACTAAAGCTTCTTAGATCGTGGTTCATCCTGGTTTGATAAGAATCATGAAGATATTGCCATATGTCCGAACAAGCTAATCTGGAATCATCTTTATAGAAGGTGGGATATCTTCTTGCTCACAACTCCTATGAGATTTATTCAACTTCCTTATTATTCTCCACTGATTAGTGGTTCCCAATCAAGCTTCTTATATATTGGTTCATCCTGGTTTGATAAGAATCATGAAGATATTGCCATATGTCCGAACATGCTAATCTGGAATCATCTGGATAGAAAGTGGGATATCTTATTACTCACAACTCCTATGAGATTTATTCAACTTCCTGGTTATTCTCCACTGATTAGTTGTTCCCAATCAAGCTTCTTATATATTGGTTCATCCTGGTTTGATAAGAATCATGAAGATATTGCCATATGTTCGAACAGGCTAATCTGGAATCATCTGGATAGAAGATGAGAAATCTTCTTGCTCACAACACTTATGAGATTTATTCAACTTCCTGGTTATTCTCCACTGATTAGTGGTTCCAGATAAAGCTTTTTAGATCGTGGTTCATCCTGGTTTGATAAGAATCATGAAGAAATTGCCATATGTCCGAACAGGCTAATCTGGAATCATCTGGATAGAAAGTGGGATATCTTCTTGCTCACAACACTTATGAGATTTATTCAATTTCGTGGTTATTCTCCACTGATTAGTGGTTCCAAATAAAGCTTCTTAGATCGTGGTTCATCCTGGTTTGATAAGAATCATGAAGATAATGACATATGTCCGAACATGCTAATCTGGAATCATCTGGATAGAAGGTGGAATATCTTCTTGCTCAAAACACTTATGAGATTTATTCAACTTTTCCTGGTTATTCTCCACTGATTAGTGGTTCCAAATAAAGCTTCTTAGATCGTGGTTCATCGTGGTTTGATAAGAATCATGAAGATATTGCCATATGTCCGAACATGCTAATATGGAATTATCTGGATAGAAAGTGGGATATCTTCTTACTCACAACTCCTATGAGATTTATTCAACTTCCTGGTTATTCTCCACTGATTAGTGGTTCCCAATCAAGCTTCTTAGATCGTGGTTCATCCTGGTTTGATAAGAATCATGAAGATATTGCCATATGTCCAAACAGGCTAATCTGGAATCATCTGGATAGAAAGTGGGATATCTTCTTACTCACAACTCCTATGAGATTTATTCAACTTCCTGGTTATTCTCCACTGATTAGTGGTTCCCAATCAAGCTTCTTATATATTGGTTCATCCTGGTTTGATAAGAATCATGAAGATATTGCCATATGTCCGAACAGGCTAATCTGGAATCATCTGGATAGAAAGTGGGATATCTTCTTACTCACAACTCCTATGAGATTTATTCAACTTCCTGGTTATTCTCCACCGATTAGTGCTTCCCACTCAAGCTTCTTAGATCGTGGTTCATCCTGGTTTGATAAGAATCATGAAGATATTGCCATATGTCCGAATAGGCTAATCTGGAATCATCTGTATAGAAAGTGGGATATCTTCTTGCTCACAACTCCTATGAGATTTATTCAACTTCCTTATTATTCTCCACTGATTAGTGGTTCCCAATCAAGCTTCTTATATATTGGTTCATCCTGGTTTGATAAGAATCATGAAGATATTGCCATATGTCCGAACAGGCTAATCTGGAATCATCTGGATAGAAAGTGGGATATCTTCTTAATCACAACTCCTATGAGATTTATTCAACTTCCTGGTTATTCTCCACTGATTAGTGGTTCCAAATAAAGCTTCTTAGATCGTGGTTCATCCTGGTTTGATAAGAATCATGAAGATAATGGCATATGTCCGAACAGGCTAATCTGGAATCATCTGGATAGAAAGTGGGATATCTTCTTACTCACAACACTTGTGAGATTTATTCAACTTCCTGGTTATTCTCCACTGATTAGTGGTTCCAACTAAAGCTTCTTAGATCGTGGTTCATCCTGGTTTGATAAGAATCATGAAGATATTGCCATATGTCCGAACAAGCTAATCTGGAATCATCTGGATAGAAGGTGGGATATTTTCTTGCTCACAACACCTATGAGATTTATTCAAATTCCTGGTTATTCTCCACTGATTAGTGGTTCCAACTAAAGCTTCTTAGATCGTGGTTCATCCTGGTTTGATAAGAATCATGAAGATATTGCCATATGTCCGAACAAGCTAATCTGGAATCATCTTTATAGAAGGTGGGATATCTTCTTGCTCACAACACTTATGAGATTTATTAAACTTCCTGGTTATTCTCCACTGATTAGTGGTTCCCAATCAAGCTTCTTATATATTGGTTCATCCTGGTTTGATAAGAATCATGAAGATATTGCCATATGTCCGAACATGCTAATCTGGAATCATCTGGATAGAAAGTGGGATATCTTATTACTCACAACTCCTATGAGATTTATTCAACTTCCTGGTTATTCTCCACTGATTAGTTGTTCCCAATCAAGCTTCTTATATATTGGTTCATCCTGGTTTGATAAGAATCATGAAGATATTGCCATATGTTCGAACAGGCTAATCTGGAATCATCTGGATAGAAGATGAGAAATCTTCTTGCTCACAACACTTATGAGATTTATTCAACTTCCTGGTTATTCTCCACTGATTAGTGGTTCCAGATAAAGCTTTTTAGATCGTGGTTCATCCTGGTTTGATAAGAATCATGAAGAAATTGCCATATGTCCGAACAGGCTAATCTGGAATCATCTGGATAGAAAGTGGGATATCTTCTTGCTCACAACACTTATGAGATTTATTCAATTTCGTGGTTATTCTCCACTGATTAGTGGTTCCAAATAAAGCTTCTTAGATCGTGGTTCATCCTGGTTTGATAAGAATCATGAAGATAATGACATATGTCCGAACATGCTAATCTGGAATCATCTGGATAGAAGGTGGAATATCTTCTTGCTCAAAACACTTATGAGATTTATTCAACTTTTCCTGGTTATTCTCCACTGATTAGTGGTTCCAAATAAAGCTTCTTAGATCGTGGTTCATCGTGGTTTGATAAGAATCATGAAGATATTGCCATATGTCCGAACATGCTAATATGGAATTATCAGGATAGAAAGTGGGATATCTTCTTACTCACAACTCCTATGAGATTTATTCAACTTCCTGGTTATTCTCCACTGATTAGTGGTTCCCAATCAAGCTTCTTAGATCGTGGTTCATCCTGGTTTGATAAGAATCATGAAGATATTGCCATATGTCCGAACAGGCTAATCTGGAATCATCTGGATAGAAAGTGGGATATCTTCTTACTCACAACTCCTATGAGATTTATTCAACTTCCTGGTTATTCTCCACTGATTAGTGGTTCCCAATCAAGCTTCTTATATATTGGTTCATCCTGGTTTGATAAGAATCATGAAGATATTGCCATATGTCCGAACAGGCTAATCTGGAATCATCTGGATAGAAAGTGGGATATCTTCTTACTCACAACTCCTATGAGATTTATTCAACTTCCTGGTTATTCTCCACTGATTAGTGGTTCCCAATCAAGCTTCTTAGATCGTGGTTCATCCTGGTTTGATAAGAATCATGAAGATATTGCCATATGTCCGAACAGACTAATCTGGAATCATCTGTATAGAAAGTGGGATATCTTCTTGCTCACAACTCCTATGAGATTTATTCAAATTCCTGGTTATTCTCCACTGATTAGTGGTTCCCAATCAAGCTTCTTATATATTGGTTCATCCTGGTTTGATAAGAATCATGAAGATATTGCCATATGTCCGAACAGGCTAATCTGGAATCATCTGGATAGAAAGTGGGATATCTTCTTAATCACAACTCCTATGAGATTTATTCAACTTCCTGGTTATTCTCCACTGATTAGTGGTTCCAAATAAAGCTTCTTAGATCGTGGTTCATCCTGGTTTGATAAGAATCATGAAGATATTGCCATATGTCCGAACAGGCTAATCTGGAATCATCTGGATAGAAAGTGGGATATCTTCTTACTCACAACTCCTATGAGATTTATTCAAATTCCTGGTTATTCTCCACTGATTAGTGGTTCCCAATCAAGCTTCTTATATATTGGTTCATCCTGGTTTGATAAGAATCATGAAGATATTGCCATATGTCCGAACAGGTTAATCTGGAATCATCTGGATAGAAAGTGGGATATCTTCTTAATCACAACTCCTATGAGATTTATTCAACTTCCTGGTTATTCTCCGATGATTAGTGGTTCCAAATAAAGCTTCTTAGATCGTGGTTCATCCTGGTTTGATAAGAATCATGAAGATAATGGCATATGTCTGAACAGGCTAATCTGGAATCATCTGGATAGAAGGTGGGATATCTTCTTGCTCACAACACTTATGAGATTTATTCAACTTCCTGGTTATTCTACACTGATTATTGGTTCCGAATAAAGCTTCTTAGATCGTGGTTCATCCTGGTTTGATAAGAATCATGAAGATAATGGCATATGTCCGAACAGGCTAATCTGGAATCATCTGGATAGAAGGTGGGATATCTTCTTGCTCACAACACTTATGAGATTTATTCAACTTCCTGGTTATTCTCCACTGACTAGTGGTTCCCAATCAAGCTTCTTATATATTGGTTCATCCTCGTTTGATAAGAATCATGAAGATATTGCCATATGTCCGAACAGGCTAATCTGGAATCATCTGGATAGAAAGTGGGATATCTTCTTACTCACAACTCCTATGATATTTATTCAACTTCCTTGTTATTCTCCACTGATTAGTTGTTCCCAATCAAGCTTCTTATATATTGGTTCATCCTGGTTTGATAAGAATCATGAAGATATTGCCATATGTTCGAACAGGCTAATCTGGAATCATCTGGATAGAAAGTGGGATATCTTCCTACTCACAACTCCTATGAAATTTATTCAACTTCCTGGTTATTCTCCACTGATTAGTGGTTCCAAATAAAGCTTCTTAGATCGTGGTTCATCCTGGTTTGATAAGAATCATGAAGATAATGGCATATGTACGAACAAGCTAATCTGGAATCATCTGGATATAAGGTGGGATATCTTCTTGCTCACAACACTTATGATATTTATTCAACTTCCTGGTTATTCTCCACTGATTAGTGGTTCCAAATAAAGCTACTTAGATCGTGGTTCATCCTGGTTTGATAAGAATCATGAAGATAATGGCATATGTCCGACCAGGCTAATCTGGAATCATCTGGATAGAAGGTGGGATATCTTCTTGCTCACAACACTTATGAGATTTATTCAACTTCCTGGTTATTCTCCACTGATTAGTGGTTCCCAATCAAGCTTCTTATATATTGGTTCATCCTGGTTTGATAAGAATCATGAAGATATTGCCATATGTCCGAACAGGCTAATCTGGAATCATCTGGATAGAAAGTGGGATATCTTCTTAATCACAACTCCTATGAGATTTATTCAACTTCCTGGTTATTCTCCACTGATTAGTGGTTCCAAATAAAGCTTCTTTGATCGTGGTTCATCCTGGTTTGATAAGAATCATGAAGATAATGGCATATGTCCGAACAGGCTAATCTGGAATCATCTGGATAGAAATTGGGATATCTTCTTAGTCACAACACTTGTGAGATTTATTCAACTTCCTGGTTATTCTCCACTGATTAGTGGTTCCAACTAAAGCTTCTTAGATCGTGGTTCATCCTGTTGAAATAAATAAAGGAATGACCAGAAGAAGAAGCTGGTTGATGATCAAAGGAGAGTTCAAGAAGAAAAGCCAATTTGATTCTGTTTTGTGCAGTCTTGCTCCACAAGCTATCTTCTTGACCTAACTTAACTTGCAAGGCAAGAAAGGAGTTGTGGAGGCTAATATGGACGTGGGGAAACACTTAGAAGTCAAGGAAACCCATTTGAATTTAAATCAGAGAGGCTGGTTTGAATTTGAAAAGAAGAAGTCACATGGATTGCTTTGGAGAAGCAGCTGGCCTGTCACTTTCACTCAAGCAGGCTGTGACAACCTCTCTCCTGTCCCTTTCTACTCTTCCTGCACATCCAGAACTTGGCTGTATCTCCTTTGGCATGTTCTCATTTCCTACAAAATTATTTGTTTATGTTTCCCTAATTTAATCTTTGTTTATTGTAAGTGATTGTCTATTTAAAGGCCTCACCACTCTTGTAACAAATAATCCAGTATCAATACAAGTTTCTCTCAGTCTAATTTCGTGGCTCTCTCTCCCTTGCTTGTGTCTAAACTAATATTCACAATGTAAGGAGTTTAGAGTTATGGTTTAGAGGCTGCCTTAACTCTCTTTCTCTTAAGGCAGCCTAATACTTGTAAAAATCACTCTAAACTCTTCTTTATATTCTTTTATGCTCTAGATTACTGATTCTAATCCCTTATCTTCTTAAGTGAACAAACTGAAAGTGTTGTGTCACTTCTCAAGGATTAGATTCAAACTAGAGATATTTGTAGTTCTTGTATCAATCTCACAGCCACTTAATCTCTCTAGATTCAGATGGTTGTATTGATTGTTTGTTGAGAGGATTCAATCACAAGTTGATTGTCTCTTCCTTTTAATGGTGAGTTCATGTTGCTTGGTTGAAGGGGATTCAGTTACAAGTTAACTTAATACTCTCTTGACATGAGACAAACACTCATGAATTCCAACATGGTATCAGAGCCTAGTTGCTCTCTTGGGCTGAACTCACTCTGTTCTACTTCATCCTGAAGCTCTTTCTCTCTCACTTTGAAATTGTTTTTGATGAGCTGTGTGGCTAGGATTCAAAACATGAGCAGTAGAGAGGTTAGATGAAGTATGTTTTTCAAAATTCAGGATGCAATCTTTAAATGTTTTTTTTTAAGATCAGTGACTCTCCCCTTGATCTCCTCATTGTTTAAGGTTTGGATGAAAGACTGAAATATGTTCTTACCAGCCTGAGGGAGGGAGAAAAGATTATTCTTGTATCTTGAAATCACTTTAAAAAAAAAAAAATTCTGAAAAATGTTTTTGAACAGATTCTTGAGTAATCTGATTCTGAAAAATGTTTTAAAAATATTTGACCAGTGGACAAACTGTTTTGATCCATTGTGTCTTTGTTGTGTAAGCCACAGAAAACACTTGTTCATGTGTTATTCTGTTGGTTCTTTTGTTGCTTGCCCTGGAAAACATCAGTTCATGAGTTATTCCAGTGGTACTTTTCTAAGATCAGTGAGCAAATTAATTGTTCAATGGTCCATTGTGTTTCAGCTACTAAAGCACCAAACTCATGAGGAGTATTGGTTGCTCCTGGCTGTTAATGCTTCCGCAAAACTCAAGAAAACAGAGCAAAACTCTGTCCATTAGAACTCTTGAGCAAACTCTCTTTTCTCTCTTTTCTAATTCTTTGATTCTCAGGTTACTTATCTCACCATCATTCTCTCATTCTCTGGCTACTAATACTCTGGTTACATCATTCTCTACTCTCTACTTATTCTCTGGTTACTTTTACACTGGTTACTTAATTCTCTCTTCTCACAATCTCTTGTTAGAATCTGCCTAGGGTTATTAAGCTGTCTTGAAAGAATTGTCTTGCTTCTGCCCTTAGGAAAATTGATTGTGTTGTTGCCTGAAAGCTTAATCTTGTTGATTAGGATTCAGAGAGTGTTGCTAGGATAGAATCTTAAAGATATCTGTCCATTGCTGCTGTGCTTATTTAAATTGTGTGTTTAAAGATCAGACTTGGTGAAAACCAATGTTCTGGTCTCTTGTTGTCTACTGATGCTTGTCTTAGTGTTGGTTTGACAGATTGCCCATGTTGATCAGAGCCTGCACAAGATGCATATTCCTGACCATGGAGAAATAATTTCTGAGTAGACCAGGAGGCTTAAAAGCTCATATCAAGCTTGTCTCCTCCCCTATACTCGGATTCAAGCTTGAGGGGGGCTGTAAATGAGCTTCCATGGCCTGTCTAGAAGCCACTGCAAGAAGAATTCAACAAGGACAGCAACAACTTGGTGTTAGAACAGATGGCCATCAGAGACTACTTGACAAGAAGATCAGGTGGAGAGTCAAGCTGATTGGAATGCTATGAATCAGCCCAAGGCATGGAGTTAGAACAGTTACCTTCTGGTTGGGAAGCTATGGATCAGCTTCTATATGAAGTTAGAACAGTTACCTTCATTTGGGAAGCTATGAATCAGCCCATAGCATGTGTGCTTGTACCTGGTTGATGAAGCTTGTGGTCTCAAGGCATTGGTTATCATCATTGGCTCTCATCTTCCAAGCTTGACCACATACTCTCATTCTCAGGTCAAGCTTGAGGAGGGGTGTTAATATGAGAAGCCAATGTTCATTCTTCTTATGCAAGGGAAGTACCTAAAACTATACTTATTCTGTTTTGAATAGGTTTGCCCCTTGAGAATTGATGCATGTGTGTGTGCATTGCTTGAATCAGGTACTTGGAGCTCATAATGAAGAGTCTGGTCGTGGATCAAACCCTTTGATGATGGCAGGAGGTCAGAAGAAAGGGGGAGACAAAGAACCAGCCACATGGAGAGTTCCAAGCAGTTTTGAGTGTGAAGCAAGGAAGGCATTGGTGCCAGCTTGCCATTGAAGTAAGGCCATGATCCAGGGTTTATGAGTCCCTAAACTTGATCATAAGACTCATAAACCCACTGGCCAATCCCTAGGCTGAGGGTAGTTGCACTCTTTTTCCCTAAGTGATGGTTTTGTCCCATGAGGTTTTCCACACTTAGGTTTTTAATGAGGCAAGTGCTCTCAGTTCCAAGCTTGCCCAAGGATCTCCTATGGTCAAGCTTGAGGGGGAGTGTTGAAATAAATAAAGGAATGACCAGAAGAAGAAGCTGGTTGATGATCAAAGGAGAGTTCAAGAAGAAAAGCCAATTTGATTCTGTTTTGTGCAGTCTTGCTCCACAAGCTATCTTCTTGACCTAACTTAGCTTGCAAGGCAAGAAAGGAGTTGTGGAGGCTAATATGGACGTGGGGAAACACTTAGAAGTCAAGGAAACCCATTTGAATTTAAATCAGAGAGGCTGGTTTGAATTTGAAAAGAAGAAGTCACATGGATTGCTTTGGAGAAGCAACTGGCCTGTCACTTTCACTCAAGCAGGCTGTGACAACCTCTCTCCTGTCCCTTTCTACTCTTCCTGCACATCCAGAACTTGGCTGTATCTCCTTTGGCATGTTCTCATTTCCTACAAAATTATTTGTTTATGTTTCCCTGATTTAATCTTTGTTTATTGTAAGTGATTGCCTATTTAAAGGCCTCACCACTCTTGTAACAAATTATCCAGTATCAATACAAGTTTCTCTAGTCTAATTTCGTGGCTCTCTCTCCCTTTCTTGTGTTTAAACAATATTCACAATGTAAGGAGTTTAGAGTTATGGTTTAGAGGCTGCCTTAATTCTCTTTCTCTTAAGGCAGCCTAATACTTGTAAAAATCACTCTAAACTCTTCTTTATATTCTTTTATGCTCTAGATTACTGATTCTAATCCCTTATCTTCTTAAGTGAACAAACTGAAAGTGTTGTGTCACTTCTCAAGGATTAGATTCAAACTAGAGATATTTGTAGTTCTTGTATCAATCTCACAGCCACTTAATCTCTCTAGATTCAGATGGTTGTATTGATTGTTTGTTGAGAGGATTCAATCACAAGTTGATTGTCTCTTCCTTTTAATGGTGAGTTCATGTTGCTTGGTTGAAGGGGATTCAGTTACAAGTTAACTTAATACTCTCTTGACATGAGACAAACACTCATGAATTCCAACACATCCTGGTTTGATAAGAATCATGAAGATATTGCCATATGTCCGAACAGGCTAATCTGGAATCATCTGGATAGAAAGTGGGATATCTTCTTACTCACAACTCATATAAGATTTATTCAACTTCCTGGTTATTCTCCACTGATTAGTTGTTCCCAATCAAGCTTCTTATATATTGGTTCATCCTGGTTTGATAAGAATCATGAAGATATTGCCATATGTTCGAACAGGCTAATCTGGAATCATCTGGATAGAAAGTGGGATATCTTCCTACTCACAACTCCTATGAAATTTATTCAACTTCCTGGTTATTCTCCACTGATTAGTGGTTCCAAATAAAGCTTCGTAGATCGTGGTTCATCCTGGTTTGATAAGAATCATGAAGATAATGGCATATGTACGAACAAGCTAATCTGGAATCATCTGGATATAAGGTGGGATATCTTCTTGCTCACAACACTTATGATATTTATTCAACTTCCTGGTTATTCTCCACTGATTAGTGGTTCCAAATAAAGCTACTTAGATCGTGGTTCATCCTGGTTTGATAAGAATCATGAAGATAATGGCATATGTCCGACCAGGCTAATCTAGAATCATCTGGATAGAAGGTGGGATATCTTCTTGCTCACAACACTTATGAGATTTATTCAACTTCCTGGTTATTCTCCACTGATTAGTGGTTCCCAATCAAGCTTCTTATATATTGGTTCATCCTGGTTTGATAAGAATCATGAAGATATTGCCATATGTCCGAACAGGCTAATCTGGAATCATCTGGATAGAAAGTGGGATATCTTCTTACTCACAACTCATATAAGATTTATTCAACTTCCTGGTTATTCTCCACTGATTAGTTGTTCCCAATCAAGCTTCTTATATATTGGTTCATCCTGGTTTGATAAGAATCATGAAGATATTGCCATATGTTCGAACAGGCTAATCTGGAATCATCTGGATAAAAAGTGGGATATCTTCCTACTCACAACTCCTATGAAATTTATTCAACTTCCTGCTTATTCTCCACTGATTAGTGGTTCCAAATAAAGCTTCTTAGATCGTGGTTCATCCTGGTTTGATAAGAATCATGAAGATAATGGCATATGTACGAACAAGCTAATCTGGAATCATCTGGATATAAGGTGGGATATCTTCTTGCTCACAACACTTATGATATTTATTCAACTTCCTGGTTATTCTCCACTGATTAGTGGTTCCAAATAAAGCTACTTAGATCGTGGTTCATCCTGGTTTGATAAGAATCATGAAGATAATGGCATATGTCCGACCAGGCTAATCTGGAATCATCTGGATAGAAGGTGGGATATCTTCTTGCTCACAACACTTATGAGATTTATTCAACTTCCTGGTTATTCTCCACTGATTAGTGGTTCCCAATCAAGCTTCTTATATATTGGTTCATCCTGGTTTGATAAGAATCATGAAGATATTGCCATATGTCCGAACAGGCTAATCTGGAATCATCTGGATAGAAAGTGGGATATCTTCTTAATCACAACTCCTATGAGATTTATTCAACTTCCTGGTTATTCTCCACTGATTAGTGGTTCCAAATAAAGCTTCTTAGATCGTGGTTCATCCTGGTTTGATAAGAATCATGAAGATAATGGCATATGTCCGAACAGGCTAATCTGGAATCATCTGGATAGAAAGTGGGATATCTTCTTAGTCACAACACTTAGTGAGATTTATTCAACTTCCTGGTTATTCTCCACTGATTAGTGGTTCCAACTAAAGCTTCTTAGATCGTGGTTCATCCTGGTTTGATAAGAATCATGAAGATATTGCCATATGTCCGAACAGGCTAATCTGGAATCATCTGGATAGAAAGTGGGATATCTTCTTACTCACAACTCATATGAGATTTATTCAACTTCCTGGTTATTCTCCACTGATTAGTGGTTCCAAATCAAGCTTCTTATATAGTGGTTCATCCTGGTTTGATAAGAATCATGAAGATATTGCCATATGTCCGAACAGGCTAATCTGGAATCATCTGGATAGAAAGTGGGATATCTTCCTTACTCACAACTCCTATGAGATTTATTCAACTTCCTGGTTATTCTCCACTGATTAGTGGTTCCAAATAAAGCTTCTTAGATCGTGGTTCATCCTGGTTTGATAAGAATCATGAAGATAATGGCATATGTACGAACAGGCTAATCTGGAATCATCTGGATATAAGGTGGGATATCTTCTTGCTCACAACACTTATGAGATTTATTCAACTTCCTGGTTATTCTCCACTGATTAGTGGTTCCAAATAAAGCTTACTTAGATCGTGGTTCATCCTGGTTTGATAAGAATCATGAAGATAATGGCATATGTCCGACCAGGCTAATCTGGAATCATCTGGATAGAAGTGGGATATCTTCTTACTCACAACTCCTATGAGATTTATTCAACTTCCTGGTTATTCTCCACTGATTAGTGGTTCCCAATCAAGCTTCTTATATATTGGTTCATCCTGGTTTGATAAGAATCATGAAGATATTGCCATATGTCCGAACAGGCTAATCTGGAATCATCTGGATAGAAAGTGGGATATCTTCTTACTCACAACTCCTATGAGATTTATTCAACTTCCTGGTTATTCTCCACTGATTAGTGGTTCCAAATAAAGCTTCTTTAGATCGTGGTTCATCCTGGTTTGATAAGAATCATGAAGATAATGGCATATGTCCGAACAGGCTAATCTGGAATCATCTGGATAGAAAGTGGGATATCTTCTTAGTCACAACTCCTATGAGATTTATTCAACTTCCTGGTTATTCTCCACTGATTAGTGGTTCCAACTAAAGCTTCTTAGATCGTGGTTCATCCTGGTTTGATAAGAATCATGAAGATAATGGCCATATGTCCGAACAGGCTAATCTGGAATCATCTGGATAGAAGGTGGGATATCTTCTTACTCACAACTCATATGAGATTTATTCAACTTCCTGGTTATTCTCCACTGATTAGTTGTTCCAAATCAAGCTTCTTATATCGTGGTTCATCCTGGTTTGATAAGAATCATGAAGATATTGCCATATGTTCGAACAGGCTAATCTGGAATCATCTGGATAAAAAGTGGGATATCTTCCTACTCACAACTCCTATGAAATTTATTCAACTTCCTGGTTATTCTCCACTGATTAGTGGTTCCAAATAAAGCTTCTTAGATCGTGGTTCATCCTGGTTTGATAAGAATCATGAAGATGTAAGAAATAATAAGAACAGATGATGAACAAGAGAGATAAGTGTAGCACAGAGTTAAGAGAGAGAGAGAGAGAATCGACAATGAGAGAGAGAGTAAAGAAGGATTGTGTTTCCTTAATTATAATGTGCAACATACAACAAGTATATAAAGGCAATGTGCCTTGGTACAGCAATGAATAAACAAAGAAACTCATAAACTAAGAAAAGAATAAAGAAAGAGTGTTCTGGTCGAGAGAAAGGGACAGGACCTAAACGGTCATGAGCCTGGTTTGTCTTCTTCCATCCTTAAATGGATCATGTGACTAATACTATAAATAATTCACCCAACTTGTCTCCTTGCTCTCTAACGGTCAGGAGCCTTTTGTGTGATCAAACTTCGACCAGCTCTCCTCTGTTCCTTGTCTTCTAAGTCACTCTAGGTCACAGATGATAGCCTTGCATATCAAGTTACTCCATATAACTTGTATAGACCAGAAACCCTCCATACGCCCAAGTGTAGTATTTCTTCTCTACTTGGTCTGATTCTTTTCTTCTCTTAATAATGTCTTCATGTCAATACTCCCCCTCAAGCTTTACCATAAGGTATGGTTAAGCTTGGAACTCATGAAGACATCCCTCATTAAAACCTTTTGTGTGAAAAACCCAATGGGACAAAAACACACAAGAGGAAAAAGAGTAGATGCTCCATGACTTAAGGAGATCATGATCTGGCCAAGTCTATGAGTCCCAATCTTGGATGAATAGACTCACAGACACGGTTGCTTGCTCCCTTGGTGAAGATGTCAGCTAGCTGGTCTTCACTTCTAGTGTAGCAAGGTAAAATTATCTTCTGCTCCACTGCTTGTCTAACCTTGTGGCAATCCACTTCAATATGCTTTGTCCTCTCATGGAACACTGAGTTTGAAGCTATATGAATGGCTGCCTGGTTATCACAGTGCATTGTGATTGGTGTTGTTGTCTCAATGCCCAAATCTCTTAGCAGGTTTCTGATCCAAATGAGCTCACTAGTAAGCTTCCTCATTGCTCTATACTCTGCCTCAGCACTTGAACATGATACCACCTTCTGTTTCTTGCTTTTCCAAGTGACCAGATTGCCTCCTATGAAAGTGCAATAGCCAGTAGTAGACCTCCTGTCCACCCTATCACCAGCCCAATCTGCATCACAATATCCTACAATCTCTGTGCTCTTGTTGCAACCCATCCAAACACCTTGACCAGGAGCCTCCCTTAGGTATCTCAAGATCCTCTCCACCATGTTCCAATGATGAACCTTTGGTGCTTGCATATGCTGGCTCACTTGGTTGACAGCAAAGCAAATGTCTGGTCTTGTGATGGTGAGATAGATCAGCTTCCCCACCATTCTTCTATAGAGTTTGAAGTCTCCAAATGGTGTATCTTCAAACTCCCCCTCACGCAATATCTTGTAACCCTCTTCAAGTGGTGTCTTGGCTACTCTTCCACCAAGCTCTCCTGCCTCATTTAAAAGATCAAGTGTGTACTTCCTTTGGCATAAGAAGAGCCCCTCTTTAGAGCGGCATATTTCTATCCCAAGGAAGTACTTAAGCTCTCCCAAATCTTTAATATCAAATGAGGATTTAAGAAAAGCTTTAGTTGAAATTATACCTTCCTTGTTGCTGCCAGTGATGATAATATCATCAACATAGATGAGGATTACAACAATGCCTTGCTTGCTGGTGAGAGTGAAGAGAGTATGGTCAGATTCTGATTTCACAAACCCTTTTCCATTAAGGGTTGTGCTAAGCTTGTGATACCAGGCTCTTGGTGATTGCTTCAATCCATAGATTGCCTTCTTCAATCTAAGTACATTTCCTGGTTTGACCATGTCTTCCATTCCTGGTGGTGGTCTCATGTAGACTTCATCTTCCAATTCTCCTTGAAGAAATGCATTCTTGACATCCATTTGCCAGAGATCCCATTCCAAGTTAACAGCCAAGGAGAGAACAACTCTTATGGTGTGTAGCTTAGCCACTGGTGCAAATGTATCCAAATAGTCTTCTCCATAGACTTGAGTGTACCCTCTTGCAACCAGCCTTGTCTTCTTCCTTTCTGGTTGTCCATTTGCTTTGTACTTGATAGTGAAGAGTAGGCGACTTGTTACTGCCTTCTTGCCTTTTGGAAGTTGAGTTTCAAACCATGTATCATTCTTGATCATAGCTCCTATCTCATCTCCCACTGATTCTCTCCACTCATCCAGTGCCATTGCTTCCTCATAGGTCTTTGGTATGTAAGCTTCATCTAGGTGGGTGATAAACGCCACATGTTCTTCTGGAAAGTATGCCATGGAGCAGACTGCTTGAGTAGGATGAGCCACTGCATTGGAGTTGAAGTACACTCTAGTGCTGGTCCAGTTTGATGGATCCTTCCTCACCCTAGTACTTCTTCTCAATGGTTGGATTTGCTCCTCAATCACTGCTTCATCCTGTTCCTGCTCACCCTCATACTGATCAGATTCAGCTCCATCTTGATCATGAACTGACTCATCTACTGACTCATCTGCTGGTGTTGATTCATGCTCATTGCCCCCTTCAGGATCAGGATGGACTGGTTCAATAATAGGTGTTGCTTCTTCATTGTTGACAGCAACTGGTGGTGATGGAGTGGTTCTAGGCGCCTCACTGCTCCTAGGCTGGGAGATGCCTAGACTCTCCATGATGATTCTCAGGTTGTTTGCTCTATCAGATGGTCCTTGTGAGAGATCTCTAAGGCTTTCCCAGCTCTTCTCATCATAGTACCCCTTTGATTCTACAAACTGCACATCCCTTGAGACCATTACCCTTCTTGAATCTGGTGCATAGCACTTGTATCCTTTCTGGGTGTGAGAGTATCCTATAAACATAGCTTTGACACTCTTGGGATCAAGCTTGTTTCTCTTCTCACCTGGTACCAAGACATAACACACACAACCAAACACACGTAAGTGATCAATAGGAGGTTTAGTCTTGTTTAATACCTGAAATGGTGAGATATCTTGAAGGACTTTGGTGGGGACTCTGTTGATAAGATAGCATGCGGTCACCACAGCATCTCCCCAAAATCTTTTAGGTACATTGGAGTGAAACATCATGCTCCTTGCAACCTCCATGAGATGGCGATTTTTCCTCTCAGCCACTCCATTTTGTTGTGGTGTGTATGGACAGCTTGTCTGATGTATAATTCCATGTTTTGCTAAGTGTTGTTTGAAAACATGGCCAGTGTATTCACCTCCATTATCTGACCTAAAAATTTTGATCTTGGAATTGAAATGGTTAGTGACATAGTTTTGGAAGTTAATAAAAGCTTCTAAAACTCTATCTTTACTTGGAATTAGAGTTAGCCAAGTATATTTTGATTTTTCATCTATGAAAGTCACAAAATATTTATGGTTTTCTCTAGAAACACAAGGTGCAGTCCAAACATCAGAGTGAACAAGATCAAAGCAATTCTCATAGATAGTCATTGATGAAGGGAAAACAGATTTATGATGTTTACCAAGAATACAAGCCTCACAAGTTTCATTTTGCAAAGACAGATTAGGTAACATCAATTTCAAAGCATGAGAATGAGGATGGCCTAATCTAGCATGCCATAACACATCATTAGCTAAAACAGAAGCAGAATTAAAAGCATAAGAGGAATCTGATCTAGGCTTGGTATCTTCAAGAAAGTATAGCTCTCCCTTGCTCACACCTTTGCCCAGCATCTTACTGGTCTTAATATCCTGAAAGCACACATCATTAGGACTAAAAATAACATTGCAATGTAAATCATTAGTGGCTCTTTTCACAGATAAAAGATTAGAGGCAAAGGTTGGCATATAAAAAGCTTGAGATTCTTTATTAAACAGATTCAGATTTCCTACTCCCTCAATTGGAATTCTATCACCATTTGCTATCACAACACTTCCTAGAGCTGGTTTAATATCACTAATCAGTTTAGCATCCCTAATCATATGATGAGAAGCTCCTGAATCAATGATTAAAGGTCTAGCAGTGTGAGATGCAGTGTGAATAGAATTTAAAGCATTAATACTTTGGTTACCAGAGTTTGCATTGAGGGCTTTGATCAAGGCCTCAATGTCTGACTTCCTGATGAATGCATCCTCAGGGGATGGCTGAGGCCTGGCGTGAGAGGTGGAACCACCAGTGTGAATTGTAGAGACCAAGGCTCTCCCATCATCTCCCATGCGCATGGAACTAGATGCTGGATGCTCTTGAGCTCTTGCTTCATGTGCTCTGGTCTGGTTGTACTTGTTTGCTGAAGCTGGCCTGAGATGAGGATGGAGGATCCAGCAGTTGGTCTTGGAGTGTCCTTTATACTTGCAATGCTCACAAGTTACTGACTTGTCTCCTCCTCCTCTTGGCTTGAAGTGAGCTTTGTTGGCTGAAGCACTTTCCACCTTCTCAGACTTATGTGCCATAGATAAGTCTCCTTTCCCACCACCAAATAGTCCATCTGAGCCTATCTCCTTTTGTAGTTGAGCACATACTTCATCATAGCTTGGAAGCTCCTTGTCTCTTAGTATATGCCTAACCACATCAGTGAAGCTTGGACTGAGTGTGAGAAGTAGTCCAAAGACTTTGTCTTGCTCACGCCTGATCTCAAGAGCTTCAGGGTCATTGGTGCTTGGTCTTAGCATCTCCAACTCAGACCATAGCTGGCTGTACTTCCCAAGATGTTTGGTGAAGTCTCCTTCTTCTTGCTGCAAGTTGTTAATGGCTCTCTTCACTTCATAAATTCTTGTGAGGTTTGAAGTGTTGCCATAAACCTTTTGCAAAGTGTCCCACAACTGTTTTGGTGTTGTGCAGTGACAGTAGGTGTCCATGAGTGGACCATCAAGAGAGCTATGCAAGATAGACAGCACCATGAGATCTTCCTGAGCCCATTTGCCTTCATCTATCACTACAATCTCCTTGCCATCTTCTCCTTGGGTGATTTGCTTTGGAGCTGAGCTTGAAGTCACATGCTGCCAAAGTCCTCTTCCTCCAAGGGCTGTCATGGTCATTCTAGACCATGTAATGTAGTTTCCTGGTCCCTTGAGTGTAACTGGGATGCGCACAGTGTTGTAAGTCTCCATTCTTCTAGTTAGGCGCCAAGGTAATTTTTGAATTTTCAAGGCTGATTTTGAGGTGAATCAACTCTGAAACTGAGAGAACTCAAGTTTAGAGACAAGATAAACACTCAAAAGAAAGAAATAGAGACAGAACAGAGTGAGCACAGCCAAGAATTTTAAAGAAAATCTCAAGAACACTCAAGAACACTCAAGAACTCAGATTTATTATCCACTGGATAAAAGAAATCTGAAGAGAAATTTGTTAAGTAAAACAGAGAGAAATATATAAAAAGAAATCAGAGTGTGTTGCGGAATTGGTTTGGGTACTCAGGAGCTAAGAAGCTCTGATACCATGTAAGAAATAATAAGAACAGATGATGAACAAGTGAGATAAGTGTAGCACAGAGTTAAGAGAGAGAGAGAGAGAATCGACAATGAGAGAGAGAGTAAAGAAGGATTGTGTTTCCTTAATTATAATGTGCAACATACAACAAGTATATAAAGGCAATGTGCCTTGGTACAACAATGAATAAACAAAGAAACTCATAAACTAAGAAAAGAATAAAGAAAGAGTGTTCTGGTCGAGAGAAAGGGACAGGACCTAAACGGTCATGAGCCTGGTTTGTCTTCTTCCATCCTTAAATGGATCATGTGACTAATACTATAAATAATTCACCCAACTTGTCTCCTTGCTCTCTAACGGTCAGGAGCCTTTTGTGTGATCAAACTTCGACCAGCTCTCCTCTGTTCCTTGTCTTCTAAGTCACTCTAGGTCACAGATGAGAGCCTTGCATATCAAGTTACTCCATATAACTTGTATAGACCAGAAACCCTCCATACGCCCAAGTGTAGTATTTCTTCTCTACTTGGTCTGATTCTTTTCTTCTCTTAATAATGTCTTCATGTCAATAGAAGATAATGGCATATGTACGAACAAGCTAATCTGGAATCATCTGGATATAAGGTGGGATATCTTCTTGCTCACAACACTTATGATATTTATTCAACTTCCTGGTTATTCTCCACTGATTAGTGGTTCCAAATAAAGCTTACTTAGATCGTGGTTCATCCTGGTTTGATAAGAATCATGAAGATAATGGCATATGTCCGAACAGGCTAATCTGGAATCATCTGGATAGAAGGTGGGATATCTTCTTGCTCACAACACTTATGAGATTTATTCAACTTCCTGGTTATTCTCCACTGATTAGTGGTTCCCAATCAAGCTTCTTATATATTGGTTCATCCTGGTTTGATAAGAATCATGAAGATATTGCCATATGTCCGAACAGGCTAATCTGGAATCATCTGGATAGAAAGTGGGATATCTTCTTACTCACAACTCCTATGAGATTTATTCAACTTCCTGGTTATTCTCCACTGATTAGTTGTTCCCAATCAAGCTTCTTATATATTGGTTCATCCTGGTTTGATAAGAATCATGAAGATATTGCCATATGTTCGAACAGGCTAATCTGGAATCATCTGGATAGAAAGTGGGATATCTTCCTACTCACAACTCCTATGAAATTTATTCAACTTCCTGGTTATTCTCCACTGATTAATGGTTCCAAATAAAGCTTCTTAGATCGTGGTTCATCCTGGTTTGATAAGAATCATGAAGATAATGGCATATGTACGAACAAGCTAATCTGGAATCATCTGGATATAAGGTGGGATATCTTCTTGCTCACAACACTTATGATATTTATTCAACTTCCTGGTTATTCTCCACTGATTAGTGGTTCCAAATAAAGCTACTTAGATCGTGGTTCATCCTGGTTTGATAAGAATCATGAAGATAATGGCATATGTCCGACCAGGCTAATCTGGAATCATCTGGATAGAAGGTGGGATATCTTCTTGCTCACAACACTTATGAGATTTATTCAACTTCCTGGTTATTCTCCACTGATTAGTGGTTCCCAATCAAGCTTCTTATATATTGGTTCATCCTGGTTTGATAAGAATCATGAAGATATTGCCATATGTCCGAACAGGCTAATCTGGAATCATCTGGATAGAAAGTGGGATATCTTCTTAATCACAACTCCTATGAGATTTATTCAACTTCCTGGTTATTCTCCACTGATTAGTGGTTCCAAATAAAGCTTCTTTGATCGTGGTTCATCCTGGTTTGATAAGAATCATGAAGATAATGGCATATGTCCGAACAGGCTAATCTGGAATCATCTGGATAGAAATTGGGATATCTTCTTAGTCACAACACTTGTGAGATTTATTCAACTTCCTGGTTATTCTCCACTGATTAGTGGTTCCAACTAAAGCTTCTTAGATCGTGGTTCATCCTGGTTTGATAAGAATCATGAAGATATTGCCATATGTCCGAACAGGCTAATCTGGAATCATCTGGATAGAAAGTGGGATATCTTCTTACTCACAACTCATATGAGATTTATTCAACTTCCTGGTTATTCTCCACTGATTAGTTGTTCCCAATCAAGCTTCTTATATATTGGTTCATCCTGGTTTGATAAGAATCATGAAGATATTGCCATATGTTCGAACAGGCTAATCTGGAATCATCTGGATAGAAAGTGGGATATCTTCTTACTCACAACTCCTATGAAATTTATTCAACTTCCTGGTTATTCTCCACTGATTAGTGGTTCCAAATAAAGCTTCTTAGATCGTGGTTCATCCTGGTTTGATAAGAATCATGAAGATAATGGCATATGTACGAACAGGCTAATCTGGAATCATCTGGATATAAGGTGGGATATCTTCTTGCTCACAACACTTATGAGATTTATTCAACTTCCTGGTTATTCTCCACTGATTAGTGGTTCCAAATAAAGCTACTTAGATCGTGGTTCATCCTGGTTTGATAAGAATCATGAAGATAATGGCATATGTCCGAACAGGCTAATCTGGAATCATCTGGATAGAAGGTGGGATATCTTCTTGCTCACAACACTTATGAGATTTATTCAACTTCCTGGTTATTCTCCACTGATGAGTTGTTCCCAATAAAGCTTCTTATATATTGGTTCATCCTGGTTTGATAAGAATCATGAAGATATTGCCATATGTCCGAACAGGCTAATCTGGAATCATCTGGATAGAAAGTGGGATATCTTCTTACTCACAACTCCAATGAGATTTATTCAACTTCCTGGTTATTCTCCACTGATTAGTTGTTCCCAATCAAGCTTCTTATATATTGGTTCATCCTGGTTTTGTGAGAATTAGAGAATCAAGAAGAGTTTAGTAGAGAAGATTAGTAACTTGTGTAAGACTTAAGAGAAAGAGAGAAACATGGCGAGTGAGAAGTTGAGAGAATAATGGAAATGATTCACTTGATTGATTTGTTTATGGGAGCAACCCATATATAGAGACTTACAAGTACAATGTCGACAGAAGGGAAATAATAAACAAGTAGAACCCTAGACAATGAATAAACAATAGAGAAAGAAGACAAGGCTGATCTGCGCACACTGATCCGGGATAGCGACAGGTCCTCAACGTCTCTCTTGACTTTGAACCTTAACCAACCCATGTGATCTGATCCCCTAACGTTCCTATTGCTTCTGATAGCATAAGGTATCTTCCTTTAATCATACTAGGCGAGATACACTTCAAGTCTTGCCTTGCACTTCACACTAGGTTGCATGTTGCATGAACAAACTTGTCTCTCAAGTTACTTCCTCCTTTACTTAGTTTAAACTCGCCTGGTTCCCTCTTGTTCTTCATCACTTCATCAACACTTATTGCTTCATCTCAACACTCCCCCTCAAGCTTGACCATATGGAACAAGTCAAGCTTGGAAGCCATGAAGCATTCCCTCATTAAAACCTTGATATGCAAAACCCAGTGGGACAAAAACATATCAAGGAAAAAGAGTAGAACACCTCATGGCTAAGGGGATCAGTGTGATGAAAGATCCACGAGTCCCAACTTAGAATGTATGAACTCGCAAACCTTAGTACTAGCAGCCTTGGTGAAGATGTCAGCCAACTGATCTTCACTCCTTGTGTAGCATGGCAAGATTATCCTTTGCTCTACAGCCTGCCTTACTTTATGGCAATCCACCTCAATGTGTTTAGTCCTCTCATGGAACACATTATTGGATGCTATATGTATTGCAGCTTGATTGTCACAGTGCATGGTGATTGGAGATGAATTCTCTATGCCCAAGTCTTTAAGCAGATTCCTGATCCAGATCAGCTCACTAGTTAGCTTCCTCATTGCTCTGTATTCAGCTTCAGCACTTGAACATGACACAACCTTTTGCTTCTTGCTCTTCCAAGTCACTAAGTTGCCTCCAATGAAGGTGCAGTAGCCTGTAGTTGATCTCCTATCAACTCTATCTCCTGCCCAATCAGCATCACAATAGCCTACTATCTCAGTACTCTTGTTGCATCCCATCCAGACCCCCTGACCTGGTGCCTCTCTTAGGTACCTTAGTATCCTCTCCACCATGTTCCAATGGTGCATCTTTGGAGCTTGCATGTGTTGGCTTACTTGGTTGACTGCAAAGCAAACGTCTGGTCTGGTTATAGTGATGTAGATGAGCTTCCAACCATTCTTCTATAGTGCTTGACATCAGTGTATGGTTGATTCTCAACCTCCCCCTCACGCATCACTTTATATCCATCCTCAAGTAGAGTCTTTGCAGCTCTTCCTCCTAGATCACCAGCCTCCTTTAGCAAATCTAAAGCATACTTCCTTTGAGATAAGAACAATCCCTCCTTGGATCGGCATATCTCAATGCCTAGAAAATATTTGAGCTCTCCCAAATCCTTGATATCAAAGGATGCCTTGAGATATGCCTTGGTTGCAAGTATCCCCTCTTTGTCACTGCCAGTGATGATGATATCGTCCACATACACTAGGATCACAATGATTCCCTGCTTGCTGGTGAGTGTGAACAAGGTGTGATCAGCTTCTGACTTCACAAAGCCTCTCCCATTAAGTGTGGTGCTTAGTTTGTGATACCAGGCTCTTGGTGATTGCTTCAGACCATAGATAGCTTTCTTCAATCTGAGAACATTTCCTGGCTTCACTAAGTGTTCAAGACCAGGAGGTGGCTTCATGTAAACTTCATCTTCCAATTCTCCTTGTAAGAATGCATTCTTCACATCCATTTGCCATAGATCCCACTCCAAGTTGACTGCTAAGGAGAGGACTATTCTTATGGTGTGTAGTTTTGCAACAGGCGCAAATGTATCAAGGTAATCCTCTCCATAGGTTTGAGTGAAGCCTCTTGCTACCAACCTTGTCTTACGCCTCTCCACAGTACCATCAGCATTGTATTTGATGGTAAATATCCACCGACTAGTCACAGCTCTCTTGCCCTTTGGTAGTTCTGCCTCATACCATGTATCATTGATTATCATGGCACTTGACTCACTGCCCACTGATTCCCTCCATTCTGCATGCTCCATAGCTTCCTCATATGATCTTGGAATATATTCCTGATCCAGCTCTCCTATGAACACTACATGCTCTTGTGGGTATTGTGCTAGAGAGCACACTGCTTGGATGGGATGAGCTACTGCTTGAGAGTTGAAGTAGACTCTGTTGTTTTTCCAGTTTGTTGCTGGCTGCCTGACTCTAGTGCTTCTCCTCAGGGTCGGTTGAGTGTCGCCTTCTTCACCACTAGGACCTGAACTCATAGTAGGCTCCTCTTGAGTCTCTTGAGTGATATCCTCATGTGCATGCTGCTCAACTTGTTGCTCAGCTTGATCAGGACTTGCTGACTGCTCCTCTTGTTGCTCAGCTTCATTGTCCCCCTCATGATCAAGGTGAGTAACCTCAGGAGTAGCTGCTGGTGTCACTGGTGCTTCTCCGGATGCCCTCTCAACAGGTACACTGATGCCTAGACTTTCCATGACTCTTCTTAGGCTGGATGCTCTATCTGAAGCAGATTGAGATAGATTCTCTAAATCCTCCCAACTGTTTCCATCATAGTAGCCTTTGGATTCCAAGAACTTGACATCCCTGGAGACTAAGACCCTCCTGGTCTCTGGTACAAAGCATTTGTACCCTTTCTGATTGGGAGAATATCCAATGAACACTGCTTTTGTACTCTTGGCCGCCAACTTATCTCTTTTCTCTCCTGGAACAAAGACAAAGCAAAGACAACCAAACACACGCATATGTTCAATAGATGGTTTAGTGTTATTCAGTACCTCATAAGGGGATTGGTCATGTAGGACTCTTGTGGGAATCCGGTTGATTAAGTAGCAGGCTGTTAAGACTGCATCACCCCAAAAACGTTTAGGCACACTTGTATGGAACATCATACTTCTAGCTACCTCCATAAGGTGCCTGTTCTTTCTCTCGGCCACACCATTTTGTTGTGGAGTGTATGGACAGCTAGTTTGGTGGATCATCCCATGTTTGGCTAGATGTTGCTTGAAAGCATTGCTTGTATATTCTCCTCCATTATCTGATCTCAAAATCTTTATCTTGGCATTAAAGTGATTAGTGACATAGTTTTGAAAATTTATAAATGCTTCTAAGACCCTATCTTTAGATTGCAATAATGTGATCCATGTGTATTTGGATTTCTCATCTATAAAGGTGACAAAATATTTGTGATGCTCTCTAGATACACATGGAGCAGTCCATACATCAGAGTGTATAAGGTCAAAGCAATTTTCATAAATTTTACTTGATCTAGGAAACACATTTTTGCAATGTTTTCCTAAGATACAAGCTTCACAATCACTTTTAAAAGAAATACTAGGCAACATGATGTTCAAAGCACGAGAATGAGGATGTCCTAATCTAGCATGCCACAATACATCTTTAGGTAAAGTAGAAATAGAGTTCAAAGCATAAGATAAATCGGCTGATGACTTGGTGTCTTCAAGCAAGTACAAGTCTCCCTTAGTCACACCATTGCCAAGCAACCTACTAGTCTCAATATCCTGAAAGTACACTTGGTTAGGTGTGAATGTAACACTGCAGTTTAGATCATTAGTCACTCTTTTCACAGATAACAAATTTGAGGCAAAGCTAGGCATATAAAGAGCTTTTGAATCCTTGTTAAACAATTTAAGATCTCCTATGCCTTTAATTGGTATCTTATCTCCATTAGCTATCATCACATTTCCTAGAGCAGGAACAATGTTTTTAATTAAGCTCACATCACTAATCATGTGATGACTTGCTCCTGAATCAATAACTAGTGGTTTCATCAATTTAGAACTAGTTAAAGCATTCATAGAGACATTACTCATAAGCGCATGAAGAGATGTACCAAGGGTTTTACCAGAGTTATCTTTGAGGATTTTGATGAGAGCTTCAATGTCAGAGCGCCTGATAGTCTCATCTTGAGTGTTCCTCACGATTGAGCTGGTTGAACTGGAAGCTAGAGCTTTCTCTCCTCCATTCACTGCTCCGGGTTCACCCATGTCGCCTGAGTAATTAGCTCTTGCTTCATTGGTGCCAGTCCAGGAACTTCTGTGGCTTCAAATGAGGATGAAGCAACCAGCACTTGTCTTTCCCATGCCCCTTCTTCTTGCAGTGGTCACACACCCACACCTTTTTGTCTTCAGGTTTGAAGTAGCCTTTGTTAGCAACACCTTCTGCTTGGTTTGCTATCACAAGGTCTTTCTTTCCTCCAAAGAGACCAACTGAGCCTTGCTCCTTTTGAATCTGAGCACACACTTCATCCAGTGATGGGAGACTAACTCCCCTCAGTATGTGCTTGATCAACTCATTGTACCCGGGGTTAAGGGAGAATAGCAAGGCAAAGACCTTATCCTGCTCTCTTCTCTCATTCAGTACATCCGGGTCAAGGGTTGCTGGTCTCAACATCTCCAGCTCTGCCCATAGAGATCTGAACTTCCCAAAGTGTTTATCAAACTCAGTATCCTCTTGACACAGGTTGTTGATGGCCCTCTTGACTTCAAACACTCGGTTAATGTTGGATACATTACCAAACACCTTTTGGAGTGTATCCCATAGTTCTTTTGAAGTCTCACAGTAGGCGTAAGACTCCAAGATTGATGCCTCAAGACTGTGTTGGGTGATAGACAAGACCAGGAGATCCTCTTGAACTCGCTTCTTGACATCAGCTTCAGTTTGCACCACTTCTTTGCCATCCTCTCCTAGGACAGTCTTCTTCTTGTTGTTCCTGCCTTCTTCAACCACCTCCCAGAGCCCTCTGCCTCCAAGAGCTGTTTTAGTTAGCCTTGCCCAGTGTAAGTAGTTTGCTCCCTTGAGAGTAACTGGAAATCAAAATGAAGAACACCTCAAGAACAAGATGAACTTTGCCAAAAAAGGAAATAAAAATCAGAGAATTGCGGAAGTGAATTCGGTTTCAAGAGCTTGAGCTCTGATACCATGTGAGAATTAGAGAATCAAGAAGAGTTTAGTAGAGAAGATTAGTAACTTGTGTAAGACTTAAGAGAAAGAGAGAAACATGGCGAGTGAGAAGTTGAGAGAATAATGGAAATGATTCACTTGATTGATTTGTTTATGGGAGCAACCCATATATAGAGACTTACAAGTACAATGTCGACAGAAGGGAAATAATAAACAAGTAGAACCCTAGACAATGAATAAACAATAGAGAAAGAAGACAAGGCTGATCTGCGCACACTGATCCGGGATAGCGACAGGTCCTCAACGTCTCTCTTGACTTTGAACCTTAACCAACCCATGTGATCTGATCCCCTAACGTTCCTATTGCTTCTGATAGCATAAGGTATCTTCCTTTAATCATACTAGGCGAGATACACTTCAAGTCTTGCCTTGCACTTCACACTAGGTTGCATGTTGCATGAACAGACTTGTCTCTCAAGTTACTTCCTCCTTTACTTAGTTTAAACTCGCCTGGTTCCCTCTTGTTCTTCATCACTTCATCAACACTTATTGCTTCATCTCAACAGGTTTGATAAGAATCATGAAGATATTGCCATATGTTCGAACAGGCTAATCTGGAATCATCTGGATAGAAAGTGGGATATCTTCTTACTCACAACTCCTATGAGATTTATTCAACTTCCTGGTTATTCTCCACTGATTAGTGGTTCCAAATAAAGCTTCTTAGATCGTGGTTCATCCTGGTTTGATAAGAATCATGAAGATATTGCCATATGTCCGAACAGTCTAATCTGGAATCATCTGGATAGAAAGTGGGATATCTTCTTACTCACAACTCCTATGAGATTTATTCAACTTCCTGGTTATTCTCCACTGATTAGTGGTTCCCAATCAAGCTTCTTATATATTGGTTCATCCTGTTTTGATAAGAATCATGAAGATATTGCCATATGTCCGAACAGGCTAATCTGGAATCATCTGGATAGAAAGTGGGATATCTTCTTACTCACAACTCCTATGAGATTTATTCAACTTCCTGGTTATTCTCCACTGATTAGTGGTTCCAAATAAAGTTGCCTAGATCTTGGTTCATCTTGGTTTGATAAGAATCATGAAGATAATGGCATATGTCTGAACATGCTAATTTGGAATCATCTGGATAGAAGGTGGCGATATCTTCTTGCTCACAACTCCTATGAGATTTATTCAACTTCCTGGTTATTCTCCACTGATTAGTGATTCCAAATAAAGCTTCTTGGATCGTGGTTCATCCTGGTTTGATAAGAATCATGAAGATATTGCAATATGTCCGAACAGGCTAATCTGGAATCATCTGGATAGAAAGTGGGATATCTTCTTACTCACAACTCCTATGAGATTTATTCAACTTCCTGGTTATTCTCCACTGATTAGTGGTTCCAACTAAAGCTTCTTAGATCGTGGTTCATCCTGGTTTGATAAGAATCATGAAGATATTGCCATATGTCCGAACAAGCTAATCTGGAATCATCTGGATAGAAAGTGGGATATCTTCTTACTCACAACTCCTATGAGATTTATTCAACTTCCTTGTTATTCTCCACTGATTAGTGGTTCCAAATAAAGCTTCTTAGATCGTGGTTCATCCTGGTTTGAAAAAAATCATGAAGATAATGGCATATGTCCGAACATGCTAATCTAGAATCATTTGGATAGAAGGTGGGATATCTTCTTGCTCACAACACTTATGAGATTTATTCAACTTCCTGGTTATTCTCCACTGATTAGTTGTTCCCAATCAAGCTTCTTATATATTGGTTCATCCTGGTTTGATAAGAATCATGAAGATATTGCCATATGTCCGAACAGGCTAATCTGGAATCATCTGGATAGAAGGTGGGATATCTTCTTACTCACAACTCCTATGAGATTTATTCAACTTCCTGGTTATTCTCCACTGATTAGTTGTTCCCAATCAAGCTTCTTATATATTGGTTCATCATGGTTTGATAAGAATCATGAAGATATTGCCATATGTTCGAACATGCTAATCTGGAACCATCTGGATAGAAAGTGGGATATCTTCTTACTCACAACTCCTATGAAATTTATTCAACTTCCTGGTTATTCTCCACTGATTAGTGGTTCCAAATAAAGCTTCTTAGATCGTGGTTCATCCTGGTTTGATAAGAATCATGAAGATAATGGCATATGTACGAACATGCTAATATGGAATCATCTGGATATAAGGTGGGATATCTTCTTGCTCACAACACTTATGAGATTTATTCCACTTCCTGGTTAATCTCCACTGATTAGTGGTTCCAAATAAAGCTACTTAAATTGTGGTTCATCCTGGTTTGATAAGAATCATGAAGATAATGGCATATGTCCGAACAGGCTAATCTGGAATCATCTGGATAGAAGGTGGGATATCTTCTTGCTCACAACACTTATGAGATTTATTCAACTTCCTGGTTATTCTCCACTGATTAGTGGTTCCCAATCAAGCTTCTTATATATTGGTTCATCCTGGTTTGATAAGAATCATGAAGATATTGTCATATGTCCGAACAGGCTAATCTGGAATCATATGGATAGAAAGTGGGATATCTTCTTACTCACAACTCCAATGAGATTTATTCAACTTCCTGGTTATTCTCCACTGATTAGTTGTTCCCAATCAAGCTTCTTATATATTGGTTCATCCTGGTTTGATAATAATCATGAAGATATTGCCATATGTTCGAACAGGCTAATCTGGAATCATCTGGATAGAAAGTGGGATATCTTCTTACTCACAACTCCTATGAGATTTATTCAACTTCCTGGTTATTCTCCACTGATTAGTGGTTCCAAATAAAGCTTCTTAGATCGTGGTTCATCCTGGTTTGATAAGAATCATAAAGATATTGCCATATGTCCGAACAGTCTAATCTGGAATCATCTGGATAGAAAGTGGGATATCTTCTTACTCACAACTCCTATGAGATTTATTCAACTTCCTGGTTATTATCCACTGATTAGTGGTTCCCAATCAAGCTTCTTATATATTGGTTCATCCTGTTTTGATAAGAATCATGAAGATATTGCCATATGTCCGAACAGGCTAATCTGGAATCATCTGGATAGAAAGTGGGATATCTTCTTACTCACAAATCCTATGAGATTTATTCAACTTCCTGGTTATTCTCCACTGATTAGTGGTTCCAAATAAAGCTTCTTAGATCGTGGTTCATCCTGGTTTGATAAGAATCATGAAGATAATGGCATATGTCCGAACAGGCTAATCTGGAATCATCTAGATAGAAGGTGGGATTTCTTCTTGCTCACAACACTTATGAGATTTATTCAACTTCCTGGTTATTCTCCACTGATTAGTGGTTCCAAATAAAGCTTCTTAGATCGTGGTTCATCCTGGTTTGATAAGAATCATTAAGATATTGCCATATGTCCGAACAGGCTAATCTGGAATCATCTGGATAGAAAGTGGGATATCTTCTTACCCACAACTCCTATGAGATTTATTCAACTTCCTGGTTATTCTCCACTGATTAGTGGTTCCCAATCAAGCTTCTTATATATTGGTTCATCCTGGTTTGATAAGAATCATTAAGATATTACCATATGTCCGAACAGGCTAATCTGGAATCATCTGGATAGAAAGTGGGATATCTTCTTAATCACAACTCCTATGAGATTTATTCAACTTCCTGGTTATTCTCCATTGATTAGTGGTTCCAAATAAAGCTTCTTAGATCGTGGTTCATCTTGGTTTGATAAGAATCATGAAGATAATGGCATATGTCCGAACAGGCTAATCTGGAATCATCTGGATAGAAGGTGGGATATCTTCTTGCTCACAACACTTATGAGATTTATTCAACTTCCTGGTTATTCTCCACTGATTAGTGGTTCCAAATAAAGCTTCTTAGATCGTGGTTCATCCTGGTTTGATAAGAATCATGAAGATAATGGCATATGTCCAAACATGCTAATCTGGAATCATCTGGATAGAAAGTGGGATATCTTCTTGCTTACAACACTTAAGAGATTTATTCAACTTCCTGGTTATTCTCCACTGATTAGTGGTTCCAAATAAAGCTTCTTAGAACGTGGTTCATCCTGGTTTGATAAGAATCATGAAGATATTGCCATATGTCCGAACATGCTAATCTGGAATCATCTGGTTAGAAAGTGGGATATCTTCTTAATCACAACTCCTATGAGATTTATTCAACTTCCTGGTTATTCTCCACTGATTAGTGGTTCCAAATAAAGCTTCTTAGATCGTGGTTCATCCTGGTTTGATAAGAATCATGAAGATAATGGCATATGTCCGAACAGGCTAATCGGGAATCATCTGGATAGAAGGTGGGATATCTTCTTGCACACAATACTTATGAGATTTATTCAACTTCCTGGTTATTCTCCACTGATTAGTGGTTCCAAATAAAGCTTCTTAGATCGTGGTTCATCCTGGTTTGATAAGAATCATGAAGATATTGCCATATTTCCGAATAGGCTAATCTGGAATCATCTGGATAGAAAGTGGGATATCTTCTTACTCACAACTCCTATTAGATTTATTCAACTTCCTGGTTATTCTCCACTGATTATTGGTTCCAAATAAAGCTTCTTAGATCGTGGTTCATCCTGGTTTGATAAGAATCATGAAGATAATGGCATATGTCCGAACAGGCTAATATGGAATCATCTGGATAGAAGGTGGGATATCTTCTTGCTCGCAACACTTATGAGATTTATTCAACTTCCTGGTTATTCTCCACTGATTAGTGGTTCCAAATAAAGCTTCTTAGATCGTGGTTCATCCTGGTTTGATAAAAATCATGAAGATATTGCCATATTTCCGAAAAGGCTAATCTGGAATCATCTGGATAGAAAGTGGGATATCTTCTTGCTTACAACACGTAATGAGATTTATTCAACTTCCTGGTTATTCTCCACTGATTAGTGGTTCCAAATAAAGCTTCTTAGATACGTGGTTCATCCTGGTTTGATAAGAATCATGAAGATATTGCCATATGTCCGAACATGCTAATCTGGAATCATCTGGTTAGAAAGTGGGATATCTTCTTAATCACAACTCCTATGAGATTTATTCAACTTCCTGGTTATTCTCCACTGATTAGTGGTTCCAAATAAAGCTTCTTAGATCGTGGTTCATCCTGGTTTGATAAGAATCATGAAGATAATAGCATATGTCCGAACAGGCTAATCGGGAATCATCTGGATAGAAGGTGGGATATCTTCTTGCACACAATACTTATGAGATTTATTCAACTTCCTGGTTATTCTCCACTGATTAGTGGTTCCAAATAAAGCTTCTTAGATCGTGGTTCATCCTGGTTTGATAAGAATCATGAAGATATTGCCATATTTCCGAATAGGCTAATCTGGAATCATCTGGATAGAAAGTGGGATATCTTCTTACTCACAACTCCTATTAGATTTATTCAACTTCCTGGTTATTCTCCACTGATTATTGGTTCCAAATAAGGCTTCTTAGATCGTGGTTCATCCTGGTTTGATAAGAATCATGAAGATAATGGCATATGTCCGAACAGGCTAATATGGAATCATCTGGATAGAAGGTGGGATATCTTCTTGCTCACAACACTTATGAGATTTATTCAACTTCCTGGTTATTCTCCACTGATTAGTGGTTCCAAATAAAGCTTCTTAGATCGTGGTTCATCCTGGTTTGATAAAAATCATGAAGATATTGCCATATTTCCGAAAAGGCTAATCTGGAATCATCTGGATAGAAAGTGGGATATCTTCTTGCTTACAACACGTAAGAGATTTATTCAACTTCCTGGTTATTCTCCACTGATTAGTGGTTCCAAATAAAGCTTCTTAGATACGTGGTTCATCCTGGTTTGATAAGAATCATGAAGATATTGCCATATGTCCGAACATGCTAATCTGGAATCATCTGGTTAGAAAGTGGGATATCTTCTTAATCACAACTCCTATGAGATTTATTCAACTTCCTGGTTATTCTCCACTGATTAGTGGTTCCAAATAAAGCTTCCTATATATTGGTTCATCCTGGTTTGATAAGAATCATGAAGATATTGACATATGTCCGAACAGGCTAATCTGGAATCATCTGGATAGAAGATGAGATATCTTCTTGCTCACAACACTTATGAGATTTATTCAACTTCCTGGTTATTCTCCACTGATTAGTGGTTCCAAATAAAGCTTCTTAGATCGTGGTTCATCCTGGTTTGATAAGAATCATGAAGAAATTGCCATATGTCCGAACAGGCTAATCTGGAATCATCTGGATAGAAAATGGGATATCTTCTTACTCACAACTCCTATGAGATTTATTCAACTTCCTGGTTATTCTCCACTGATTAGTGGTTCCAAATAAAGCTTCTTAGATCGTGGTTCATCCTAGTTTGATAAGAATCATGAAGATAATGGCATATGTCCGAACAGGCTAATCTGGAATCATCTGGATAAAATGTGGGATATCTTTTTGCTCACAACACTTATGAGATTTATTCAATTTCCTGGTTATTATCCACTGATTAGTGGTTCCAAATAAAGCTTCTTAGATCATGGTTCATCCTGGTTTGATAAGAATCATGAAGATAATGACATATGTCCGAACAGGCTAATCTGGAATCATCTGGATAGAAGGTGGAATATCTTCTTGCTCACAACACTTATGAGGAAGATATTGCCATATGTCCGAACAGGCTAATATGGAATTATCTGGATAGAAAGTGGGATATCTTCTTACTCACAACTCCTATTAGATTTATTCAACTTCCTGGTTATTCTCCACTGATTAGTGGTTCCCAATCAAGCTTCTTATATATTGGTTCATCCTGGTTTGATAAGAATCATGAAGATATTGCCATATGTCCGAACAGGCTAATCTGGAATCATCTGGATAGAAAGTGGGATATCTTCTTAATCACAACTCCGATGAGATGTATTCAACTTTTTGGTTATTCTCCACTGATTAGTGGTTCCAAATAAAGCTTCTTAGATCGTGGTTCATCCTGGTTTGATAAGAATCATGAAGATATTACCATATGTCCGAACAGGCTAATCTGGAATCGTCTGGATAGAAAGTGGGAGATCTTCTTAATCACAACTCCTATGAGATTTATTAAACTTCCTGGTTATTCACCACTGATTAGTGGTTCCAAATAAAGCTTCTTAGATCGTGGTTCATCCTGGTTTGATAAGAATCATGAAGATAATGGCATATGTCCGAACAGGCTAATCTAGAATCATCTGGATAGAAGGTGGGATATCTTCTTGCTCACAACACTTATGAGATTTATTCAACTTCCTGGTTATTCTCCAATGATTAGTGGTTCCAAATAAAGATTCTTAGATCGTGGTTCATCCTGGTTTGATAAGAATCATGAAGATAATGGCATATGTCCGAACAGGCTAATCTGGAATCATCTGGATAAAAGGTGGGATATCTTCTTGCTCACAACACTTATGAGATTTATTCAACTTCCTGGTTATTCTCCACTGATTAGTGGTTCCAAATAAAGCTTCTTAGATCGTGGTTCATCCTGGTTTGATAAGAATCATGAAGATATTGCCATATTTCCGAATAGGCTAATCTGGAATCATCTGGATAGAAAGTGGGATATCTTCTTACTCACAACTCCTATTAGATTTATTCAACTTCCTGGTTATTCTCCACTGATTATTGGTTCCAAATAAAGCTTCTTAGATCGTGGTTCATCCTGGTTTGATAAGAATCATGAAGATAATGGCATATGTCCGAACAGGCTAATATGGAATCATCTGGATAGAAGGTGGGATATCTTCTTGCTCACAACACTTATGAGATTTATTCAACTTCCTGGTTATTCTCCACTGATTAGTGGTTCCAAATAAAGCTTCTTAGATCGTGGTTCATCCTGGTTTGATAAAAATCATGAAGATATTGCCATATTTCCGAAAAGGCTAATCTGGAATCATCTGGATAGAAAGTGGGATATCTTCTTGCTTACAACACGTAAGAGATTTATTCAACTTCCTGGTTATTCTCCACTTATTAGTGGTTCCAAATAAAGCTTCTTAGAACGTGGTTCATCCTGGTTTGATAAGAATCATGAAGATATTGCCATATGTCCGAACATGCTAATCTGGAATCATCTGGTTAGAAAGTGGGATATCTTCTTAATCACAACTCCTATGAGATTTATTCAACTTCCTGGTTATTCTCCACTGATTAGTGGTTCCAAATAAAGCTTCTTAGATCGTGGTTCATCCTGGTTTAATAAGAATCATGAAGATAATAGCATATGTCCGAACAGGCTAATCGGGAATCATCTGGATAGAAGGTGGGATATCTTCTTGCACACAATACTTATGAGATTTATTCAACTTCCTGGTTATTCTCCACTGATTAGTGGTTCCAAATAAAGCTTCTTAGATCGTGGTTCATCCTGGTTTGATAAGAATCATGAAGATATTGCCATATTTCCGAATAGGCTAATCTGGAATCATCTGGATAGAAAGTGGGATATCTTCTTACTCACAACTCCTATTAGATTTATTCAACTTCCTGGTTATTCTCCACTGATTATTGGTTCCAAATAAAGCTTCTTAGATCGTGGTTCATCCTGGTTTGATAAGAATCATGAAGATAATGGCATATGTCCGAACAGGCTAATATGGAATCATCTGGATAGAAGGTGGGATATCTTCTTGCTCACAACACTTATGAGATTTATTCAACTTCCTGGTTATTCTCCACTGATTAGTGGTTCCAAATAAAGCTTCTTAGATCGTGGTTCATCCTGGTTTGATAAAAATCATGAAGATATTGCCATATTTCCGAAAAGGCTAATCTGGAATCATCTGGATAGAAAGTGGGATATCTTCTTGCTTACAACACGTAAGAGATTTATTCAACTTCCTGGTTATTCTCCACTGATTAGTGGTTCCAAATAAAGCTTCTTAGAACGTGGTTCATCCTGGTTTGATAAGAATCATGAAGATATTGCCATATGTCCGAACATGCTAATCTGGAATCATCTGGTTAGAAAGTGGGATATCTTCTTAATCACAACTCCTATGAGATTTATTCAACTTCCTGGTTATTCTCCACTGATTAGTGGTTCCAAATAAAGCTTCTTAGATCGTGGTTCATCCTGGTTTGATAAGAATCATGAAGATAATAGCATATGTCCGAACAGGCTAATCGGGAATCATCTGGATAGAAGGTGGGATATCTTCTTGCACACAATACTTATGAGATTTATTCAACTTCCTGGTTATTCTCCACTGATTAGTGGTTCCAAATAAAGCTTCTTAGATCGTGGTTCATCCTGGTTTGATAAGAATCATGAAGATATTGCCATATTTCCGAATAGGCTAATCTGGAATCATCTGGATAGAAAGTGGGATATCTTCTTACTCACAACTCCTATTAGATTTATTCAACTTCCTGGTTATTCTCCACTGATTATTGGTTCCAAATAAGGCTTCTTAGATCGTGGTTCATCCTGGTTTGATAAGAATCATGAAGATAATGGCATATGTCCGAACAGGCTAATATGGAATCATCTGGATAGAAGGTGGGATATCTTCTTGCTCACAACACTTATGAGATTTATTCAACTTCCTGGTTATTCTCCACTGATTAGTGGTTCCAAATAAAGCTTCTTAGATCGTGGTTCATCCTGGTTTGATAAAAATCATGAAGATATTGCCATATTTCCGAAAAGGCTAATCTGGAATCATCTGGATAGAAAGTGGGATATCTTCTTCCTTACAACACGTAAGAGATTTATTCAACTTCCTGGTTATTCTCCACTGATTAGTGGTTCCAAATAAAGCTTCTTAGAACGTGGTTCATCCTGGTTTGATAAGAATCATGAAGATATTGCCATATGTCCGAACATGCTAATCTGGAATCATCTGGTTAGAAAGTGGGATATCTTCTTAATCACAACTCCTATGAGATTTATTCAACTTCCTGGTTATTCTCCACTGATTAGTGGTTCCAAATAAAGCTTCCTATATATTGGTTCATCCTGGTTTGATAAGAATCATGAAGATATTGACATATGTCCGAACAGGCTAATCTGGAATCATCTGGATAGAAGATGAGATATCTTCTTGCTCACAACACTTATGAGATTTATTCAACTTCCTGGTTATTCTCCACTGATTAGTGGTTCCAAATAAAGCTTCTTAGATCGTGGTTCATCCTGGTTTGATAAGAATCATGAAGAAATTGCCATATGTCCGAACAGGCTAATCTGGAATCATCTGGATAGAAAATGGGATATCTTCTTACTCACAACTCCTATGAGATTTATTCAACTTCCTGGTTATTCTCCACTGATTAGTGGTTCCAAATAAAGCTTCTTAGATCGTGGTTCATCCTAGTTTGATAAGAATCATGAAGATAATGGCATATGTCCGAACAGGCTAATCTGGAATCATCTGGATAAAATGTGGGATATCTTTTTGCTCACAACACTTATGAGATTTATTCAATTTCCTGGTTATTATCCACTGATTAGTGGTTCCAAATAAAGCTTCTTAGATCATGGTTCATCCTGGTTTGATAAGAACCATGAAGATAATGACATATGTCCGAACAGGCTAATCTGGAATCATCTGGATAGAAGGTGGAATATCTTCTTGCTCACAACACTTATGAGGAAGATATTGCCATATGTCCGAACAGGCTAATATGGAATTATCTGGATAGAAAGTGGGATATCTTCTTACTCACAACTCCTATTAGATTTATTTAACTTCCTGGTTATTCTCCACTGATTAGTGTTCCCAATCAAGCTTCTTATATATTGGTTCATCCTGGTTTGATAAGAATCATGAAGATATTGCCATATGTCCGAACAGGCTAATCTGGAATCATCTGGATAGAAAGTGGGATATCTTCTTAATCACAACTCCGATGAGATGTATTCAACTTTTTGGTTATTCTCCACTGATTAGTGGTTCCAAATAAAGCTTCTTAGATCGTGGTTCATCCTGGTTTGATAAGAATCATGAAGATATTGCCATATGTCCGAACAGGCTAATCTGGAATCGTCTGGATAGAAAGTGGGAGATCTTCTTAATCACAACTCCTATGAGATTTATTAAACTTCCTGGTTATTCACCACTGATTAGTGGTTCCAAATAAAGCTTCTTAGATCGTGGTTCATCCTGGTTTGATAAGAATCATGAAGATAATGGCATATGTCCGAACAGGCTAATCTAGAATCATCTGGATAGAAGGTGGGATATCTTCTTGCTCACAACACTTATGAGATTTATTCAACTTCCTGGTTATTCTCCAATGATTAGTGGTTCCAAATAAAGATTCTTAGATCGTGGTTCATCCTGGTTTGATAAGAATCATGAAGATAATGGCATATGTCCGAACAGGCTAATCTGGAATCCTCTGGATAAAAGGTGGGATATCTTCTTGCTCACAACACTTATGAGATTTATTTAACTTCCTGGTTATTCTCCACTGATTAGTGGTTCCAAATAAAGCTTCTTATATCGTGGTTCATCCTGGTTTGATAAGAATCATGAAGATATTGCCATATGTCCGAACAGGCTAATATGAAATTATCTGGATAGAACGTGGGATATCTTCTTAATCACAACTCCTATGAGATTTATTCAACTTCCTGGTTATTCTCCACTGATTATTGGTTCCAAATAAAGCTTCTTAGATCGTGGTTCATCCTGGTTTGATAAGAATCATGAAGATAATGGCATATGTCCGAACAGGCTAATCGGGAATCATCTGGATAGAAGGTGGGATATCTTCTTGCACACAATACTTATGAGATTTATTCAACTTCCTGGTTATTCTCCACTGATTAGTGGTTCCAAATAAAGCTTCTTAGATCGTGGTTCATCCTGGTTTGATAAGAATCATGAAGATATTGCCATATTTCCGAATAGGCTAATCTGGAATCATCTGGATAGAAAGTGGGATATCTTCTTACTCACAACTCCTATTAGATTTATTCAACTTCCTGGTTATTCTCCACTGATTATTGGTTCCAAATAAAGCTTCTTAGATCGTGGTTCATCCTGGTTTGATAAGAATCATGAAGATAATGGCATATGTCCGAACAGGCTAATATGGAATCATCTGGATAGAAGGTGGGATATCTTCTTGCTCACAACACTTATGAGATTTATTCAACTTCCTGGTTATTCTCCACTGATTAGTGGTTCCAAATAAAGCTTCTTAGATCGTGGTTCATCCTGGTTTGATAAAAATCATGAAGATATTGCCATATTTCCGAAAAGGCTAATCTGGAATCATCTGGATAGAAAGTGGGATATCTTCTTGCTTACAACACGTAAGAGATTTATTCAACTTCCTGGTTATTCTCCACTTATTAGTGGTTCCAAATAAAGCTTCTTAGAATGTGGTTCATCCTGGTTTGATAAGAATCATGAAGATATTGCCATATGTCCGAACATGCTAATCTGGAATCATCTGGTTAGAAAGTGGGATATCTTCTTAATCACAACTCCTATGAGATTTATTCAACTTCCTGGTTATTCTCCACTGATTAGTGGTTCCAAATAAAGCTTCTTAGATCGTGGTTCATCCTGGTTTAATAAGAATCATGAAGATAATAGCATATGTCCGAACAGGCTAATCGGGAATCATCTGGATAGAAGGTGGGATATCTTCTTGCACACAATACTTATGAGATTTATTCAACTTCCTGGTTATTCTCCACTGATTAGTGGTTCCAAATAAAGCTTCTTAGATCGTGGTTCATCCTGGTTTGATAAGAATCATGAAGATATTGCCATATTTCCGAATAGGCTAATCTGGAATCATCTGGATAGAAAGTGGGATATCTTCTTACTCACAACTCCTATTAGATTTATTCAACTTCCTGGTTATTCTCCACTGATTATTGGTTCCAAATAAAGCTTCTTAGATCGTGGTTCATCCTGGTTTGATAAGAATCATGAAGATAATGGCATATGTCCGAACAGGCTAATATGGAATCATCTGGATAGAAGGTGGGATATCTTCTTGCTCACAACACTTATGAGATTTATTCAACTTCCTGGTTATTCTCCACTGATTAGTGGTTCCAAATAAAGCTTCTTAGATCGTGGTTCATCCTGGTTTGATAAAAATCATGAAGATATTGCCATATTTCCGAAAAGGCTAATCTGGAATCATCTGGATAGAAAGTGGGATATCTTCTTGCTTACAACACGTAAGAGATTTATTCAACTTCCTGGTTATTCTCCACTGATTAGTGGTTCCAAATAAAGCTTCTTAGAACGTGGTTCATCCTGGTTTGATAAGAATCATGAAGATATTGCCATATGTCCGAACATGCTAATCTGGAATCATCTGGTTAGAAAGTGGGATATCTTCTTAATCACAACTCCTATGAGATTTATTCAACTTCCTGGTTATTCTCCACTGATTAGTGGTTCCAAATAAAGCTTCTTAGATCGTGGTTCATCCTGGTTTGATAAGAATCATGAAGATAATAGCATATGTCCGAACAGGCTAATCGGGAATCATCTGGATAGAAGGTGGGATATCTTCTTGCACACAATACTTATGAGATTTATTCAACTTCCTGGTTATTCTCCACTGATTAGTGGTTCCAAATAAAGCTTCTTAGATCGTGGTTCATCCTGGTTTGATAAGAATCATGAAGATATTGCCATATTTCCGAATAGGCTAATCTGGAATCATCTGGATAGAAAGTGGGATATCTTCTTACTCACAACTCCTATGAGATTTATTCAACTTCCTGGTTATTCTCCACTGATTATTGGTTCCAAATAAAGCTTCTTAGATCGTGGTTCATCCTGGTTTGATAAGAATCATGAAGATAATGGCATATGTCCGAACAGGCTAATATGGAATCATCTAGATAGAAGGTGGGATATCTTCTTGCTCACAACACTTATGAGATTTATTCAACTTCCTGGTTATTCTCCACTGATTAGTGGTTCCAAATAAAGCTTCTTAGATTGTGGTTCATCCTGGTTTGATAAAAATCATGAAGATATTGCCATATTTCCGAAAAGGCTAATCTGGAATCATCTGGATAGAAAGTGGGATATCTTCTTACTCACAACTCCTATGAGATTCAACTTCCTGGTTATTCTCCACTGATTAGTGGTTCCCAATCAAGCTTCCTATATATTGGTTCATCCTGGTTTGATAAGAATCATGAAGATATTGACATATGTCCGAACAGGCTAATCTGGAATCATCTGGATAGAAGATGAGATATCTTCTTGCTCACAACACTTATGAGATTTATTCAACTTCCTGGTTATTCTCCACTGATTAGTGGTTCCAAATAAAGCTTCTTAGATCGTGGTTCATCCTGGTTTGATAAGAATCATGAAGAAATTGCCATATGTCCGAACAGGCTAATCTGGAATCATCTGGATAGAAAATGGGATATCTTCTTACTCACAACTCCTATGAGATTTATTCAACTTCCTGGTTATTCTCCACTGATTAGTGGTTCCAAATAAAGCTTCTTAGATCGTGGTTCATCCTAGTTTGATAAGAATCATGAAGATAATGGCATATGTCCGAACAGGCTAATCTGGAATCATCTGGATAAAATGTGGGATATCTTTTTGCTCACAACACTTATGAGATTTATTCAATTTCCTGGTTATTATCCACTGATTAGTGGTCCCAAATAAAGCTTCTTAGATCATGGTTCATCCTGGTTTGATAAGAACCATGAAGATAATGACATATGTCCGAACAGGCTAATCTGGAATCATCTGGATAGAAGGTGGAATATCTTCTTGCTCACAACACTTATGAGGAAGATATTGCCATATGTCCGAACAGGCTAATATGGAATTATCTGGATAGAAAGTGGGATATCTTCTTACTCACAACTCCTATTAGATTTATTCAACTTCCTGGTTATTCTCCACTGATTAGTGGTTCCCAATCAAGCTTCTTATATATTGGTTCATCCTGGTTTGATAAGAATCATGAAGATATTGCCATATGTCCGAACAGGCTAATCTGGAATCATCTGGATAGAAAGTGGGATATCTTCTTAATCACAACTCCGATGAGATGTATTCAACTTTTTGGTTATTCTCCACTGATTAAGTGTTCCAAATAAAGCTTCTTAGATCGTGGTTCATCCTGGTTTGATAAGAATCATGAAGATATTGCCATATGTCCGAACAGGCTAATCTGGAATCGTCTGGATAGAAAGTGGGAGATCTTCTTAATCACAACTCCTATGAGATTTATTAAACTTCCTGGTTATTCACCACTGATTAGTGGTTCCAAATAAAGCTTCTTAGATCGTGGTTCATCCTGGTTTGATAAGAATCATGAAGATATTGCCATATGTCCGAACATGCTAATCTGGAATCATCTGGATAAAAGGTGGGATATCTTCTTAATCACAACTCCTATGAGATTTATTTAACTTCCTGGTTATTCTCCACTGATTAGTGGTTCCAAATAAAGCTTCTTAGATCGTGGTTCATCCTGGTTTGATAAGAATCATGAAGATAATAGCATATGTCCGAACAGGCTAATCGGGAATCATCTGGATAGAAGGTGGGATATCTTCTTGCACACAATACTTATGAGATTTATTCAACTTCCTGGTTATTCTCCACTGATTAGTGGTTCCAAATAAAGCTTCTTAGATCGTGGTTCATCCTGGTTTGATAAGAATCATGAAGATATTGCCATATTTCCGAATAGGCTAATCTGGAATCATCTGGATAGAAAGTGGGATATCTTCTTACTCACAACTCCTATTAGATTTATTCAACTTCCTGGTTATTCTCCACTGATTATTGGTTCCAAATAAAGCTTCTTAGATCGTGGTTCATCCTGGTTTGATAAGAATCATGAAGATAATGGCATATGTCCGAACAGGCTAATATGGAATCATCTGGATAGAAGGTGGGATATCTTCTTGCTCACAACACTTATGAGATTTATTCAACTTCCTGGTTATTCTCCACTGATTAGTGGTTCCAAATAAAGCTTCTTAGATCGTGGTTCATCCTGGTTTGATAAAAATCATGAAGATATTGCCATATTTCCGAAAAGGCTAATCTGGAATCATCTGGATAGAAAGTGGGATATCTTCTTGCTTACAACACGTAAGAGATTTATTCAACTTCCTGGTTATTCTCCACTGATTAGTGGTTCCAAATAAAGCTTCTTAGAACGTGGTTCATCCTGGTTTGATAAGAATCATGAAGATATTGCCATATGTCCGAACATGCTAATCTGGAATCATCTGGTTAGAAAGTGGGATATCTTCTTAATCACAACTCCTATGAGATTTATTCAACTTCCTGGTTATTCTCCACTGATTAGTGGTTCCAAATAAAGCTTCTTAGATCGTGGTTCATCCTGGTTTGATAAGAATCATGAAGATAATAGCATATGTCCGAACAGGCTAATCGGGAATCATCTGGATAGAAGGTGGGATATCTTCTTGCACACAATACTTATGAGATTTATTCAACTTCCTGGTTATTCTCCACTGATTAGTGGTTCCAAATAAAGCTTCTTAGATCGTGGTTCATCCTGGTTTGATAAGAATCATGAAGATATTGCCATATTTCCGAATAGGCTAATCTGGAATCATCTGGATAGAAAGTGGGATATCTTCTTACTCACAACTCCTATGAGATTTATTCAACTTCCTGGTTATTCTCCACTGATTATTGGTTCCAAATAAAGCTTCTTAGATCGTGGTTCATCCTGGTTTGATAAGAATCATGAAGATAATGGCATATGTCCGAACAGGCTAATATGGAATCATCTAGATAGAAGGTGGGATATCTTCTTGCTCACAACACTTATGAGATTTATTCAACTTCCTGGTTATTCTCCACTGATTAGTGGTTCCAAATAAAGCTTCTTAGATTGTGGTTCATCCTGGTTTGATAAAAATCATGAAGATATTGCCATATTTCCGAAAAGGCTAATCTGGAATCATCTGGATAGAAAGTGGGATATCTTCTTACTCACAACTCCTATGAGATTCAACTTCCTGGTTATTCTCCACTGATTAGTGGTTCCCAATCAAGCTTCCTATATATTGGTTCATCCTGGTTTGATAAGAATCATGAAGATATTGACATATGTCCGAACAGGCTAATCTGGAATCATCTGGATAGAAGATGAGATATCTTCTTGCTCACAACACTTATGAGATTTATTCAACTTCCTGGTTATTCTCCACTGATTAGTGGTTCCAAATAAAGCTTCTTAGATCGTGGTTCATCCTGGTTTGATAAGAATCATGAAGAAATTGCCATATGTCCGAACAGGCTAATCTGGAATCATCTGGATAGAAAATGGGATATCTTCTTACTCACAACTCCTATGAGATTTATTCAACTTCCTGGTTATTCTCCACTGATTAGTGGTTCCAAATAAAGCTTCTTAGATCGTGGTTCATCCTAGTTTGATAAGAATCATGAAGATAATGGCATATGTCCGAACAGGCTAATCTGGAATCATCTGGATAAAATGTGGGATATCTTTTTGCTCACAACACTTATGAGATTTATTCAATTTCCTGGTTATTATCCACTGATTAGTGGTCCCAAATAAAGCTTCTTAGATCATGGTTCATCCTGGTTTGATAAGAACCATGAAGATAATGACATATGTCCGAACAGGCTAATCTGGAATCATCTGGATAGAAGGTGGAATATCTTCTTGCTCACAACACTTATGAGGAAGATATTGCCATATGTCCGAACAGGCTAATATGGAATTATCTGGATAGAAAGTGGGATATCTTCTTACTCACAACTCCTATTAGATTTATTCAACTTCCTGGTTATTCTCCACTGATTAGTGGTTCCCAATCAAGCTTCTTATATATTGGTTCATCCTGGTTTGATAAGAATCATGAAGATATTGCCATATGTCCGAACAGGCTAATCTGGAATCATCTGGATAGAAAGTGGGATATCTTCTTAATCACAACTCCGATGAGATGTATTCAACTTTTTGGTTATTCTCCACTGATTAAGTGTTCCAAATAAAGCTTCTTAGATCGTGGTTCATCCTGGTTTTATAAGAATCATGAAGATATTGCCATATGTCCGAACAGGCTAATCTGGAATCGTCTGGATAGAAAGTGGGAGATCTTCTTAATCACAACTCCTATGAGATTTATTAAACTTCCTGGTTATTCACCACTGATTAGTGGTTCCAAATAAAGCTTCTTAGATCGTGGTTCATCCTGGTTTGATAAGAATCATGAAGATAATGGCATATGTCCGAACAGGCTAATCTGGAATCATCTGGATAAAAGGTGGGATATCTTCTTGCTCACAACACTTATGAGATTTATTTAACTTCCTGGTTATTCTCCACTGATTAGTGGTTCCAAATAAAGCTTCTTATATCGTGGTTCATCCTGGTTTGATAAGAATCATGAAGATATTGCCATATGTCCGAACAGGCTAATATGAAATTATCTGGATAGAACGTGGGATATCTTCTTACTCACAACTCCTATGAGATTTATTCAACTTCCTGGTTATTCTCCACTGATTAGTGGTTCCCAATCAAGCTTCTTATATATTGGTTCATCCTGGTTTGATAAGAATCATGAAGATATTGCCATATGTCCGAACAGGCTAATCTGGAATCATCTTGATAGAAAGTGGGATATCTTCTTAATCAGAATCCTATGAGATTTATTCAACTTCCTGGTTATTCTCCACTGATTAGTGGTTCCAAATAAAGCTTCTTAGATCGTGGTTCATCCTGGTTTGATAAGAATCATGAAGATAATGACATATGTCCGAAAAGGCTAATCTGGAATCATCTGGATAGAATGTGGGATATCTTCTTGCTCACAACACTTATGAGATTTATTCAACTTCCTGGTTATTCTCCACTGATTAGTGGTTCCAAATAAAGCTTCTTAGATCGTGGTTCATCCTGGTTTGATAAGAATCATGAAGATAATGGCATATGTCCAAACAGGCTAATCTGGAATCATCTAGATAGAAAGTGGGATATCTTCTTAATCACAACTCCTATGAGATTTATTCAACTTC
>JACZFZ010000040.1:0-61389 GCA_019706035.1 Raphanus raphanistrum subsp. raphanistrum | reverse complement strand
CTTGCAATCACACTTACCATATTTTGCAGCACTCACACCTTATGCATTCAATGAGTTTCTTCAAGGAAACCATCAAGTCCAACGTCTATATTCCCTTTCAACAGAAGCTGTCAAGACCTTGGAGAGTTTATTGAGGAACCAGGAGCTATTATTTCGTGGATACAAAACCAAGATATCAAGATACAAGATCAGATCTTCCAAATGGATACAAATCAGCCTAACGGCTAGTTTATTGAAGACAAAGACCCTTAGCTTTATTTTTGTGTATTTTCTTTCCTTTCTAGAGTATTAGAACGTTGTAGTTGAGTCAAGGTCGAGCCTATATAAGCTCAAGACCATTCATCATTGTTTTTTCACCTTTGATCATTTTATATAAAACCGAGAATTTTCTCCTTAAAGCTTTGCTTTGTTTCTTCTGTTCTTCTAAGTGATTTGGTGGATTCCATTGCTTAGTGAACGTGTTTAGTCTCTGTCTCTGTGTGGATTCACTGAGGCCGTGGCTTGTGAGTTGTATCAAAGGCCATCCGCAACCTTTGTGGTGCTCTTCAATCCTACAAGTTACCTCCATCCAGATTCCTTTGGTTGATTAGATCAGTCCAATTGAGTCACCCTTGTGCTAGATCGGCTCCTCCTCTCCTGCTTGGGATCTTACAGCCTTTGTCAGCCTAGGCTTGTATCACTTGCTAAGACAGCTCTTGGAGGCAGAGGTCTTTGGGAGATTGTTGAAGAAGGCAGGCCACAAAAGAAGACTATCCTAGGAGAGGATGGCAAAGAAATTGTTGTTGCTGATGCTGGCGCCAAGAAGAAAGGTCAGGAGGACCAGCTGGTGCTATCTATCCTTCAGCACAGTCTTGATCCCTCACTCCAAGAAGGTTACTCCTATTGTGAAACTTCTAAGGAGCTATGGGATACACTTCAGAAGGTGTATGGAAACAAATCCAACATCAGTAGGGTCTTTGAAGTCAAGAGGGCTATCAATACTCTCAGTCAAGAGGACACTGATTTTGATAAACATTTTGGGAAGTTCAGATCCTTGTGGGCTGAACTTGAAATGCTCAGGCCAGCAACCATTAATCCTGATACACTTAATCAAAGAAGAGAGCAAGATAAGGTCTTTGCCTTGCTGCACACTCTCCATCCAAGCTATGGTGATTTAATCAAGCACATCCTAAGAAACAAGGAGCTGCCCTCTCTAGATGAAGTATGTGCTGATATTCAAAAGGAGCAAGGCTCAGTGGGCCTCTTTGGAGGAGGAAAGAAAGACCTGGTTCTCGCAAATCAGGCTGATGGAGCAGCAAACAAAAGCTCTTACAAACCAGAAGACAAGAAGGTGTGGATCTGTGATCATTGCAAGAAGAAGGGTCATGGAAAAGACAAGTGCTGGATACTCCATCCCCATCTCAAGCCACAGAAGTTCAGGACAGGATACAATGATGCCAAAGCAAACTTCTCTGGTGATATTGGTGAGCCATCTACACACAACACCATGCGCCAGACCAGTGAGGTTCTTGAGAGCAAGGGAGGGGCTTCCAGCAGTGGCTCAGCCTTAAGGAACAATCAAGATGAGACCATCAGGAGGTCTGACATTGAGGCTCTCATCAAATTCCTTAAGGATAACTCTGGTAACTCACTTGGTACTTCTTTACATGCTACTGCTTGTGGTACTTCCTTGAAAGCAATGACTAATTTTAATTTGGCAAAACCTTTAGTTATAGATTCAGGAGCTAGTCATCACATGATAAGTGATTTAAAACTGATTAAAAACATTGTCCCTGCCTTAGGAAATGTTACAATAGCTAATGGTGAAAGAGTACCAATTAAAGGAGTAGGTGATCTTAGGTTGTTTAATAAAGATTCTAAAGCTTTTTATATGCCTAGTTTCACCTCCAATCTGTTATCAGTTAAAAGAGCCACTTATGATTGAATTGCAGTGTTACTTTCACTCCTAATGATGTCTACTTTCAGGATATTGAAACTAGTAGGTTGGTTGGCAAAGGTGTCACCAAAGGAGACTTGTACTTGCTTGAAGATACTGAGCTTGCTGCTGATTTATCCCATGCTTTAAATTCTATTTCTGATTTCCCTAAAGGTGTATTGTGGCATGCTAGATTAGGACATCCCCATTCTAGAGCCTTGAACATCATGTTGCCTAGTATTTCCTTTAAAAGTGATTGTGAGGCTTGTATCTTAGGCAAACATTGCAAATCTGTTTTCTCTAGATCAAGTACTATTTATGAAAATTGCTTTGACCTGATCCATTCTGATGTGTGGACTGCCCCATGTTTATCTAGAGAGCATCATAAGTATTTTGTGACTTTTATAGATGAGAAATCAAAATATACTTGGATCACTTTGATGCAATCTAAAGATAGGGTCTTAGAAGCTTTCATAAATTTTCAAAATTATGTATCTAACCACTTCAATGCCAAGATAAAAATTTTGAGATCAGATAATGGAGGAGAATACACAAGCAATGCATTCAAACAACACTTGGCCAAATATGGGATGATCCATCAAACTAGCTGCCCATACACTCCACAACAAAATGAAGTGGCTGAGAGGAAAAATAGACATCTCATGGAGGTTGCAAGGAGCATGATGTTCCATACAAGCATGCCCAAAAGATATTGGGGAGATGCTGTCCTTACTGCCTGCTACTTGATCAATAGGATACCTACCAGAATCCTTCAAGATCAATCTCCTTATCAGGTACTGAACAAAACTAGACCATCCATAGAGCATATGCGTGTGTTTGGGTGCCTTTGTTTTGTTTTGATTCCAGGAGAACAAAGGGATAAGCTGGCGCATAGAAGCACCAAGGCAGTGTTTATTGGCTATTCTCCTCACCAAAAGGGCTACAAGTGCTTTGTGCCAGAGACTAGGAGAGTCTTGATATCAAGGGATGTGAAGTTTGTAGAATTCAGAGGCTATTATGATGGAAAGAGTTGGGATGAGCTCAAAGATCTTTCTCAATCAGCCTCGGATAGAGCAGACAACCTTAGGAGAGTAATGGAGAGCCTGGGAGTCAGTATGCCTTCTGTACCTAGTGTGGAAGCAATTCCAGAGAGTGCACCATCTACTGGTGCTGATAATATTGAAGTCACTCATCCTGATCATGAGGGGGGCAGTGAAAGTGTTGAGCATCCTGCGCAAGATCAAGAAAACTCAGTGGCTCATATCAAGATGAGAGACACTCTGAACCAGTTGCTGATACTCAAGAGGAGGCGCCAGGCACTGGACATGAACCTAAGCAGACCAGTGCACCTTTGAGAAGGAGTACAAGGATCAGGAAGCCAGCCTCAAACTGGAGTAATACAAGAGTCTACTTCAATGCTGAAGCTGTAGCTCATCCAATCAGTGCAACATGTTCTCTTGCTCAATATCCAGAAGAGCATCAAGTCTTTATGAGTGAGCTGGATCAGGAATATATTCCAAGAACATATGAAGAAGCTATGCAGCACAAGGAATGGAATGCATCTGTGGGTGATGAGATGTGCGCCATGGAAAAGAATGGTACATGGTTTGAAACTGAACTCCCTAAGGGCAAGAAAGCAGTGACAAGTAGGCTCCTGTTTACCATAAAATATGGGGCTAATGGAAAGCCAGAAAGGAGAAAGACAAGGCTGGTTGCAAGGGGATATACTCAAGTCTATGGTGAAGATTATTTAGACACATTTGCACCAGTGGCTAAGCTGCACACTATAAGGATTGTCTTGTCTCTTGCTGTCAACCTTGAGTGGGATTTATGGCAGATGGATGTGAAGAATGCCTTTCTTCAAGGAGAATTGGAAGATGAAGTCTACATGAGGCCACCTCCTGGTCTTGAGAACATGGTAAAACCAGGAAATGTTCTCAGATTAAGGAAGGCAATCTATGGCTTGAAGCAATCTCCAAGGGCCTGGTATCATAAGCTAAGCACCACACTCAATGGGAGAGGATTTGTAAAATCAGAAGCTGATCACACCCTCTTCACTCTAACTAGCAAGGAAGGTATTGTGGTTATCCTAGTCTATGTGGATGGCATTATCATCACTGGTAGCAACAAGGAAGGTATTCTCTCAACTAAAACTTTTCTTAAAAATTCTTTTGATATCAAAGATTTGGGAGAATTGAAGTACTTCCTTGGGATTGAAATCTGCCGCTCTAAAGAGGGGCTATTTTTATCTCAAAGGAAGTACACACTTGATATTTTAAATGAGGCAGGAAACCTTGGGAGTAGACAAGCCAAGACTCCATTGGAAGAAGGCTACAAGGTGCTGCGAGAGGGGGAGTATGAATCTACTCCATTTGATGATATCAAGAAGTATAGAAGAATGGTGGGCAAGCTTATCTATCTAACAATCACCAGACCTGATGTGTGCTTTGCTGTGAACCAAGTAAGCCAACACATGGGAGCTCCTAAGGTGCATCATTGGAACATGGTGGAGAGGATCTTAAGGTACCTAAGGGAGGCACCTGGTCAAGGAGTATGGATGGCATGTAACAAGAGTACTGAGGTTGTTGGATATTGTGATGATGATTGGGCTGGAGACAGAGTTGATAGGAGATCAACCACATGCTATTGCACATTTATTGGAGGGAACCTGGTCACATGGAAGAGCAAGAAGCAGAAGGTGGTGTCTTGTTCAAGTGCTGAGGCAGAGTATAGGTCAATGAGAAAGCTCACAAGTGAACTTATATGGATCAAAGGGCTGCTAAGAGACTTGGGGATCGAGATCAACACACCAATGACTATGCATTGTGACAACCAGGCAGCAATACACATTGCATCCAACTCAGTTTTCCATGAAAGGACAAAACATATAGAAGTAGACTGTCACAAGGTGAGACAAGCAGTTGAGCAGCAAGTGATCCTCCCATGCTCAGGGACGTTCCTGAAAGATGGGAGACCTGAAACATTTTACAAAGGTTTTAACTAAAAAATTTTTTTTTACTAATTTGAGGGCCTTTTTCAGTGTAAATATTTTTTAAAAAATTGGGGGCCATAGTCCAATGTTTCACCTTGCTGTGCTCAGGACCGCCCCTGCCCATGCTATACAAGAAGTGAAGATCAACTTGCTGATATCTTCACCAAGGCAGCCAGCAGGAAGGTTTGTGAGTTCATCCATCCTAAACTTGGACTCATAGACCTCTCTTCTCACTGATCCTCTTAACTATGAAGTGTTCTACTCTTTTTCCTTGGCTTGGTTTTTATCCCAAGTGGTTTTTCCAAGTTAAGGTTTTAATGAGGGAATGCTTCATAGTTCTCCAAGCTTGACCAGTTCCTATGTTCAAGCTTGAGGGGGAGTGTGAGAATGAAGCAATAAGAAGCTGAGATGATGACTTATGTTGAGAAGAAGCAATGGGAAACAAGAGGAAATCAGCCACATTTGAAATAAACAAGTATTGGAGTTAGCTTGAGGTACAAGGTTGTGAAGAGTGGAGTGCAAGGCAAGGCAGGGAGGCAAATTGAAGTTTAAGCTCGCCAAATAAAGTTGGAAACACTTACTAGAGATGTCAAAGCTTAAAGGGACGTTGGAAGAAGCATATCACATGTTTGGTTAAAGCACCAAGTCAAATGGAACGTTGGAGACATGTCACTTTCAGTCCCCACTTGGATCAGACATCCTTGGACTCACTCTCTCTTTGTTTTTTAATTATCTAGGATATTTTACTTGTTTATTATTATCTGTGGGAACTTGATTTCCCTATATATATAATGTCCCATGAACTTAATCAAGTAAGGAAATACATTTCCTCAAATTATCTTTGTCACTCTCTCTCTCCACTCACGCCAAACTCTATCTCATTGTTCCTCATTTGATTCTCATAAACTGTCTTAATTCTCATAAATCAATACGAACAGGCTAATCTGGAATCATCTGGATAGAAGGTGTGATATCTTCTTGCTAACAACACTTATAAGATTTATTCAACTTCCTGGTTATTCTCCACTGATTATTGGTTCCAAATAAAGCTTCTTAGATCGTGGTTCATCCTGGTTTGATAAGAATCATGAAGATATTGCCATATGTCCGAACAGGCTAATCTGGAATCATCTGGATAGAAGGTGGGATATCTTCTTGCTAACAACACTTATAAGATTTATTCAACTTCCTGGTTATTCTCCACTGATTATTGGTTCCAAATAAAGCTTCTTAGATCGTGGTTCATCCTGGTTTGATAAGAATCATGAAGATTTTGCCAAATGTCCGAACAGGCTAATCTGAAATCATCTGGATAGAAAGTGGGATATCTTCTTAATCACAACTCCTATGAGATTTATTGAAATTCCTGGTTATTATCCACTGATTAGTGGTTCCAAATAAAGCTTCTTAGATCGTGGTTCATCCTGGTTTGATAAGAATCATGAAGATAATGGCATATGCCCGAACAGGCTAATCTGGAATCATCTGGATAGAAGGTGGGATATCTTCTTGCTAACAACACTTATAATATTTATTCAACTTCCTCGTTATTCTCCACTGATTAGTGGTTCCAAATAAAGCTTCTTAGATCGTGGTTCATCCTTGTTTGATAAGAATCATGAAGATAATGGCATATGTCCGAACAGGCTAATCTGGAATCATCTGGATAGAAGGTGGGATATCTTCTTGCTCACAACACTTATGAGATTTATTCAACTTCCTGGTTATTCTCCACTGATTAGTGGTTCCAAATAAAGCTTCTTAGATCGTGGTTCATCCTGGTTTGATAAGAATCATGAAGATAATAGCATATGTCCGAACAGGCTAATCTGGAATCATCTGGATAGAAGGTGGGACATCGTCTTGCTAACAACACTTATAAGATTTATTCAACTTCCTGGTTATTCTCCACTGATTAGTGGTTGCAAATAAAGCTTCTTAGATCGTGGTTCATCCTGGTTTGATAAGAATCATGAAGATAATGGCATATGTCCGAACAGGCTAATCTGGAATCATCTGGATAGAAGGTGGGATATCTTCTTGCTCACAACACTTATGAGATTTATTAAACTTCGTAGTTATTCTCCACTGATTTGTGGTTCCAAATAAAGCTTCTAAGATCGTGGTTCATCCTGGTTTGATAAGAATCATGAAGATATTGCCATATGTCCGAACAGGCTAATCTGGAATCATCTGGATAGAAAGTGGGATATCTTCTTACTTACAACTCCTATGAGATTTATTCAACTTCCTGGTTATTCTCCACTGATTAGTGGTTCCAAAAAAAGCTTCTTAGATTGTGGTTCATCCAGGTTTGATAAGAATCATGAAGATATTGCCATATGTCCGAACAGGCTAATCTGGAATCATATGGATAGAAGGTGGGATATCTTCTTGCTCACAACACTTATGAGATTTATTCAACTTTCTGGTTATTCTCCACTGATTAGTGGTTCCAAATAAAGCTTCTTAGATCGTGGTTCATCCTGGTTTGATAATAATCGTGAAGATATTGCCATATGTCCAAACAGGCTAATCTGGAATCATATGGAGAGAAAGTGGGATATCTTCTTAATCACAACTCCTAAGAGATCTATTCAACTTCCTGGTTATTCTCCACTGATTAGTGGTTCCAAAAAAAGCTTCTTAGATCGTGGTTCATCCTGGTTTGATAAGAATCATGAAGATATTGCCATATGTCCGAACATGCTAATCTGGAATCATCTGGATAAAAGGTGGGATATCTTCTTGCTCACAACACTTATGAGATTTATTCAACTTCCTGGTTATTCTCCACTGATTAGTGGTTCCAAATAAAGCTTCTTAGATCGTGGTTCATCCTGGTTTGATAATAATCATGAAGATATTGCCATATGTCCGAACAGGCTAATTTGGAATCATATGGATAGAAGGTGGGATATCTTCTTGCTAACAACACTTATAAGATTTATTCAACATCCTGGTTATTCTCCACTGATTAGTGGTTCCCAATCAAGCTTCTTAGATCGTGGTTCATCCTGGTTTGATAAGAATCATGAAGATTTTGCCATATGTCCGAACAGGCTAATCTGAAATCATCTGGATAGAAAGTGGGATATCTTCTTAATCACAACTTCTATGAGATTTATTGAAATTCCTGGTTATTCTCCACTGATTAGTGGTTCCAAATAAAGCTTCTTAGATCGTGGTTCATCCTGGTTTGATAAAAATCATGAAGATAATGGCATATGCCCGAACAGGCTAATCTGGAATCATCTGGATAGAAGGTGGGATATCTTCTTGCTAACAACACTTATAATATTTATTCAACTTCCTCGTTATTCTCCACTGATTAGTGGTTCCAAATAAAGCTTCTTAGATCGTGGTTCATCCTGGTTTGATAAGAATCATGAAGATAATGGCATATGTCCGAATAGGCTAATCTGGAATCATCTGGATAGAAGGTGGGATATCTTCTTGCTCACAACACTTATGAGATTTATTCAACTTCCTGGTTATTCTCCACTGATTAGTGGTTCCAAATTAAGCTTCTTAGATCGTGGTTCATCCTGGTTTGATAAGAATCATGAAGATATTGCCATATGTCCGAACAGGCTAATCTGGAATCATCTGGATAGAAAGTGGGATATCTTCTTACTTACAACTCCTATGAGATTTATTCAACTTCCTGGTTATTCTCCACTGATTATTGGTTCCAAATAAAGCTTCTTAGATCGTGGTTCATCCTGGTTTGATAAGAATCATGAAGATATTGCCATAGGTCCGAACAGGCTAATCTGGAATCATTTGGATAGAAGGTGGGATATCTTCTTGCTCACAACACTTATGAGATTTATTCAACTTCGTGGTTATTCTCCACTGATTAGTGGTTCGAAATAAAGCTTCTTAGATCGTGGTTCATCCTGGTTTGATAAGAATCATGAAGATATTGCCATATGTCCGAACAGGCTAATCTGGAATCATCTGGATAGAAAGTGGGATATCTTCTTACTTACAACTCCTATGAGATTTATTCAACTTCCTGGTTATTCTCCACTGATTATTGGTTCCAAATAAAGCTTCTTAGATCGTGGTTCATCCTGGTTTGATAAGAATCATGAAGATATTGCCATATGTCCGAACACTCTAATCTGGAATCATCTGGATAGAAAGTGGGATATCTTCTTAATCACAACTCCTATGAGATTTATTCAACTTCCTGGTTATTCTCCACTGATTAGTGGTTCAAAATAAAGCTTCTTAGATTGTGGTTCATCCTGGTTTGATAAGAATCATGAAGATATTGTCATATGTCCGAACAGGCTAATCTGGAATCATCCGGATAGAAAGTGGGATATCTTCTTACTCACAACTCGTATGAGATTTATTCAACTTCCTGGTTATTCTCCACTGATTAGTGGTTCCCAATCAAGCTTCTTATATATTGGTTCATCCTGGTTTGATAAGAATCATGAAGATATTGCCATATGTCCGAACAGGCTAATCTGGAATCATCTGGATAGAAGGTGTGATATCTTCTTGCTAACAACACTTATAAGATTTATTCAACTTCCTGGTTATTCTCCACTGATTATTGGTTCCAAATAAAGCTTCTTAGATCGTGGTTCATCCTGGTTTGATAAGAATCATGAAGATATTGCCATATGTCCGAACAGGCTAATCTGGAATCATCTCGATAGAAGGTGGGATATCTTCTTGCTAACAACACTTATAAGATTTATTCAACTTCCTGGTTATTCTCCACTGATTATTGGTTCCAAATAAAGCTTCTTAGATCGTGGTTCATCCTGGTTTGATAAGAATCATGAAGATATTGCCATATGTCCGAACAGGCTAATCTGGAATCATCTGGATAGAAGGTGGGATATCTTCTTGCTCACAACACTTATGAGATTTATTCAACTTCCTGGTTATTCTCTACTGATTAGTGGTTCCAAATAAAGCTTCTTAGATCGTGGTTCATCCTGGTTTGATAAGAATCATGAAGATAATGGCATATGTCCGAGCAGGCTAATCTGGAATCATCTGGATAGAAGGTGGGATATCTTCTTGCTAACAACACTTATAAGATTTATTCAACTTCCTGGTTATTCTCCACTGATTAGTGGTTCCAAATCAAGCTTCTTAGATCGTGGTTCATCCTGGTTTGATAAGAATCATGAAGATATTGCCATAAATCCGAACAGGCTAATCTGGAATCATCTGGATAGTAAGTGGGATATCTTATTAATCAGAACTCCTATGAGATTTATTGAACTTCCTGGTTATTCTCCACAGATTAGTGGTTCCAAATAAAGCTTCTTTGATCGTGGTTCATCCTGGTTTGATAAGAATCATGAAGATAATAGCATATGTCCGAACAGGCTAATCTGGAATCATCTGGATAGAAGGTGGGACATCGTCTTGCTAACAACACTTATAATATTTATTCAACTTCCTGGTTATTCTCCACTGATTAGTGGTTGCAAATAAAGCTTCTTAGATCGTGGTTCATCCTGGTTTGATAAGAATCATGAAGATAATGGCATATGTCCGAACAAGCTAATCTGGAATCATCTGGATAGAAGGTGGGATATCTTCTTGCTCACAACACTTATGAGATTTATTCAACTTCGTGGTTATTCTCCACTGATTTGTGGTTCCAAATAAAGCTTCTAAGATCGTGGTTCATCCTGGTTTGATAAGAATCATGAAGATATTGCTATATGTCCGAACAGGCTAATCTGGAATCATCTGGATAGAAAGTGGGATATCTTCTTACTTACAACTCCTATGAGATTTATTCAACTTCCTGGTTATTCTCCACTGATTAGTGGTTCCAAAAAAAGCTTCTTAGATTGTGGTTCATCCTGGTTTGATAAGAATCATGAAGATATTGCCATATGTCCGAATAGGCTAATCTGGAATCTTCTAGATAGAAGGTGGGATATCTTCTTGCTCACAACACTTATGAGATTTATTCAATTTCCTGGTTATTCTCCACTGATTATTGGTTCCAAATAAAGCTTCTAAGATCGTGGTTCATCCTGGTTTGATAATAATCATGAAGATATTGCCATATGTCCGAACAGGCTAATCTGGAATCATATGGATAGAAAGTGGGATATCTTCTTAATCACAACTCCTAAGAGATTTATTCAACTTCCTGGTTATTCTCCACTGATTAGTGGTTCCAAATAAAGCTTCTTAGATCGTGGTTCATCCTGGTTTGATAATAATCATGAAGATTTTGCCATATGTCCGAACAGGCTAATCTGGAATCATCTGGATAGAAAGTGGGATATCTTCTTACTTACAACTCCTATGAAATTTATTCAACTTCCTGGTTATTCTCCACTGATTAGTGGTTCCAAAAAAGCTTCTTAGATCGTGGTTCATCCTGGTTTGATAAGAATCATGAAGATATTGCCATATGTCCGAACAGGCTAATCTGGAATCATTTGGATAGAAGGTGGGATATCTTCTTGCTCACAACACTTATGAGATTTATTCAACTTCCTGGTTATTATCCACTGATTAGTGGTTCCAAATAAAGCTTCTTAGATCGTGGTTCATCCTGGTTTGATAATAATCATGAAGATATTGCCATATGTCCGAACAGGCTAATTTGGAATCATCTGGATAGAAAGTGGGATATCTTCTTGCTAACAACACTTATAAGATTTATTCAACTTCCTGGTTATTCTCCACTGATTAGTGGTTCCCAATCAAGCTTCTTAGATCGTGGTTCATCCTGGTTTGATAAGAATCATGAAGATTTTGCCAAATGTCCGAACAGGCTAATCTGAAATCATCTGGATAGAAAGTGGGATATCTTCTTAATCACAACTCCTATGAGATTTATTGAAATTCCTGGTTATTATCCACTGATTAGTGGTTCCAAATAAAGCTTCTTAGATCGTGGTTCATCCTGGTTTGATAAGAATCATGAAGATAATGGCATATGCCCGAACAGGCTAATCTGGAATCATCTGGATAGAAGGTGGGATATCTTCTTGCTAACAACACTTATAATATTTATTCAACTTCCTCGTTATTCTCCACTGATTAGTGGTTCCAAATAAAGCTTCTTAGATCGTGGTTCATCCTGGTTTGATAAGAATCATGAAGATAATGGCATATGTCCGAACAGGCTAATCTGGAATCATCTGGATAGAAGGTGGGATATCTTCTTGCTCACAACACTTATGAGATTTATTCAACTTCCTGGTTATTCTCCACTGATTAGTGGTTCCAAATAAAGCTTCTTAGATCGTGGTTCATCCTAGTTTGATAAGAATCATGAAGATATTGCCATATGTTCGAACAGGCTAATCTGGAATCATCTGGATAGAAAGTGGGATATCTTCTTAATCACAACTCCTATGAGATTTATTGATCTTCCTGGTTATTCTCCACTGATTATTGGTTCCAAATAAAGCTTCTTAGATTGTGGTTCATTCTGGTTTGATAAGAATCATGAAGATAATGGCATATGTCCGAACAGGCTAATCTGGAATCATTTGGATAGAAGGTGGGATATCTTCTTGCTCACAACACTTATGAGATTTATTCAACTTCGTGGTTATTCTCCACTGATTAGTGGTTCTAAATAAAGCTTCTTAGATCGTGGTTCATCCTGGTTTGATAAGAATCATGAAGATATTGCCATATGTCCGAACAGGCTAATCTGGAATCATCTGGATAGAAAGTGGGATATCTTCTTACTTACAACTCCTATGAGATTTATTCAACTTCCTGGTTATTCTCCACTGATTATTGGTTCCAAATAAAGCTTCTTAGATCGTGGTTCATCCTGGTTTGATAAGAATCATGAAGATATTGCCATAGGTCCGAACATGCTAATCTGGAATCATTTGGATAGAAGGTGGGATATCTTCTTGCTCACAACACTTATGAGATTTATTCAACTTCGTGGTTATTCTCCACTGATTAGTGGTTCCAAATAAAGCTTCTTAGATCGTGGTTCATCCTGGTTTGATAAGAATCATGAAGATATTGCCATATGTCCGAACAGGCTAATCTGGAATCATCTGGATAGAAAGTGGGATATCTTCTTACTTACAACTCCTATGAGATTTATTCAACTTCCTGGTTATTCTCCACTGATTATTGGTTCCAAATAAAGCTTCTTAGATCGTGGTTCATCCTGGTTTGATAAGAATCATGAAGATATTGCCATATCTCCGAACAGGCTAATCTGGAATCATCTGGATAGAAAGTGGGATATCTTCTTAATCACAACTCCTATGAGATTTATTGAACTTCCTGGTTATTCTCCACTGATTAGTGGTTCCAAATAAAGCTTCTTAGATTGTGGTTCATCCTGGTTTGATAAGAATCATGAAGATATTGCCATATGTCCGAACAGGCTAATCTGGAATCATCTGGATAGAAAGTGGGATATCTTCTTACTCACAACTCCTATGAGATTTATTCAACTTCCTGGTTATTCTCCACTGATTAGTGGTTCCCAATCAAGCTTCTTATATATTGGTTCATCCTGGTTTGATAAGAATCATGAAGATATTGCCATATGTCCGAACATGCTAATCTGGAATCATCTGGATAGAAGGTGGGATATCTTCTTGCTCACAACACTTATGAGATTTATTCAACTTCGTGGTTATTCTCCACTGATAAGTGGTTCCAAATAAAGCTTCTTAGATCGTGGTTCATCCTGGTTTGATAAGAATCATGAAGATATTGCCATATGTCCGAACAGGCTAATCTGGAATCATCTGGATAGAAAGTGGGATATCTTCTTACTTACAACTCCTATGAGATTTATTCAACTTCCTGGTTATTCTCCACTGATTATTGGTTCCAAATAAAGCTTCTTAGATCGTGGTTCATCCTGGTTTGATAAGAATCATGAAGATATTGCCATATCTCCGAACAGGCTAATCTGGAATCATCTGGATAGAAAGTGGGATATCTTCTTAATCACAACTCCTATGAGATTTATTCAACTTCCTGGTTATTCTCCACTGATTAGTGGTTCCAAATAAAGCTTCTTAGATTGTGGTTCATCCTGGTTTGATAAGAATCATGAAGATATTGCCATATGTCCGAACAGGCTAATCTGGAATCATCTGGATAGAAAGTGGGATATCTTCTTACTCACAACTCCTATGAGATTTATTCAACTTCCTAGTTATTCTCCACTGATTAGTGGTTCCCAATCAAGCTTCTTATATATTGGTTCATCCTGGTTTGATAAGAATCATGAAGATATTGCCATATGTCCGAACATGCTTATCTGGAATCATCTGGATAGAAGGTGGGATATCTTCTTGCTAACAACACTTATAAGATTTATTCAACTTCCTGGTTATTCTCCACTGATTATTGGTTCCAAATAAAGCTTCTTAGATCGTGGTTCATCCTGGTTTGATAAGAATCATGAAGATATTGCCATATGTCCGAACAGGCTAATCTGGAATCATCTGGATAGAAGGTGGGATATCTTCTTGCTCACAACACTTATGAGATTTATTCAACTTCCTGGTTATTCTCCACTGATTAGTGGTTCCAAATAAAGCTTCTTAGATCGTGGTTCATACTGGTTTGAAAAGAATCATGAAGATATTGCCATATGTTCGAACAGGCTAATCTGGAATCATCTGGATAGAAAGTGGGATATCTTCTTAATCACAACTCCTATGAGATTTATTCAACTTCCTGTTTATTCTCTACTGATTAGTGGTTCCAAATAAAGCTTCTTAGATCGTGGTTCATCCTGGTTTGATAAGAATCATGAAGATATTGGCATATGTCCGAGCAGGCTAATCTGGAATCATCTGGATAGAAGGTGGGATATCTTCTTGCTAACAACACTTATAAGATTTATTCAACTTCCTGGTTATTCTCCACTGATTAGTGGTTCCCAATCAAGCTTCTTAGATCGTGGTTCATCCTGGTTTGATAAGAATCATGAAGATATTGCCATATGTCCGAACAGGCTAATCTGGAATCATCTGGATAGTAAGTGGGATATCTTATTAATCACAACTCCTATGAGATTTATTGAACTTCCTGGTTATTCTCCACTGATTAGTTGTTCCAAATAAAGCTTCTTAGATCGTGGTTCATCCTGGTTTGATAAGAATCATGAAGATAATAGCATATGTCCGAACAGGCTAATCTGGAATCATCTGGATAGAAGGTGGGACATCTTCTTGCTAACAACACTTATAAGATTTATTCAACTTCCTGGTTATTCTCCACTGATTAGTGGTTGCAAATAAAGCTTCTTAGATCGTGGTTCATCCTGGTTTGATAAGAATCATGAAGATAATGGCATATGTCCGAACAGGCTAATCTGGAATCATCTGGATAGAAGGTGGGATATCTTCTTGCTCACAACACTTATGAGATTTATTCAACTTCGTGGTTATTCTCCACTGATTTGTGGTTCCAAATAAAGCTTCTAAGATCGTGGTTCATCCTGGTTTGATAAGAATCATGAAGATATTGCCATATGTCCGAACAGGCTAATCTGGAATCATCTGGATAGAAAGTGGGATATCTTCTTACTTACAACTCCTATGAGATTTATTCAACTTCCTGGTTATTATCCACTGATTAGTGGTTCCAAAAAAACCTTCTTAGATTGTGGTTCATCCTGGTTTGATAAGAATCATGAAGATATTGCCATATGTCCGAACAGGCTAATCTGGAATCATCTGGATAGAAGGTGGGATATCTTCTTGCTCACAACACTTATGAGATTTATTCAACTTCCTGGTTATTCTCCACTGATTAGTGGTTCCAAATAAAGCTTCTTAGATCGTGGTTCATCCTGGTTTGATAATAATCATGAAGATATTGCCATATGTCCGAACAGGCTAATCTGGAATCATCTGGATAGAAAGTGGGATATCTTCTTAATCACAACTCCTAAGAGATTTATTCAACTTCCTGGTTATTCTCCACTGATTAGTGGTTCCAAATAAAGCTTCTTAGATCGTGGTTCATCCTGGTTTGATAATAATCATGAAGATTTTGCCATATGTCCGAACAGGCTAATCTGGAATCATCTGGATAGAAAGTGGGATATCTTCTTACTTACAACTCCTATGAGATTTATTCAACTTCATGGTTATTCTCCACTGATTAGTGGTTCCAAAAAAAGCTTCTTAGATCGTGGTTCATCCTGGTTTGATAAGAATCATGAAGATATTGCCATATGTCCGAACAGGCTAATCTGGAATCATCTGGATAGAAGGTTGGATATCTTCTTGCTCACAACACTTATGAGATTTATTCAACTTCCTGGTTATTCTCCACTGATTAGTGGTTCCAAATAAAGCTTCTTAGATCGTGGTTCATCCTGGTTTGATAATAATCATGAAGATATTGCCATATGTCCGAACAGGCTAATTTGGAATCATCTGGATAGAAGGTCGGATATCTTCTTGCTAACAACACTTATAAGATTTATTCAACTTCCTGGTTATTCTCCACTGATTAGTGGTTCCCAATCAAGCTTCTTAGATCGTGGTTCATCCTGGTTTGATAATAATCATGAAGATTTTGCCATATGTCCGAACAGGCTAATCTGGAATCATCTGGATAGAAAGTGGGATATCTTCTTACTCACAACTCCTATGAGATTTATTCAACTTCCTAGTTATTCTCCACTGATTAGTGGTTCCCAATCAAGCTTCTTATATATTGGTTCATCCTGGTTTGATAAGAATCATGAAGATATTGCCATATGTCCGAACATGCTAATCTGGAATCATCTGGATAGAAGGTGGGATATCTTCTTGCTAACAACACTTATAAGATTTATTCAACTTCCTGGTTATTCTCCACTGATTATTGGTTCCAAATAAAGCTTCTTAGATCGTGGTTCATCCTGGTTTGATAAGAATCATGAAGATATTGCCATATGTCCGAACAGGCTAATCTGGAATCATCTGGATAGAAGGTGGGATATCTTCTTGCTCACAACACTTATGAGATTTATTCAACTTCCTGGTTATTCTCCACTGATTAGTGGTTCCAAATAAAGCTTCTTAGATCGTGGTTCATACTGGTTTGAAAAGAATCATGAAGATATTGCCATATGTTCGAACAAGCTAATCTGGAATCATCTGGATAGAAAGTGGGATATCTTCTTAATCACAACTCCTATGAGATTTATTCAACTTCCTGTTTATTCTCTACTGATTAGTGGTTCCAAATAAAGCTTCTTAGATCGTGGTTCATCCTGGTTTGATAAGAATCATGAAGATATTGGCATATGTCCGAGCAGGCTAATCTGGAATCATCTGGATAGAAGGTGGGATATCTTCTTGCTAACAACACTTATAAGATTTATTCAACTTCCTGGTTATTCTCCACTGATTAGTGGTTCCTAATCAAGCTTCTTAGATCGTGGTTCATCCTGGTTTGATAAGAATCATGAAGATATTGCCATATGTCCGAACATGCTAATCTGGAATCATCTGGATAAAAAGTGGGATATCTTATTAATCACAACTCCTATGAGATTTATTGAACTTCCTGGTTATTCTCCACTGATTAGTGGTTCCAAATAAAGCTTCTTAGATCGTGGTTCATCCTGGTTTGATAAGAATCATGAAGATAATAGCATATGTCCGAACAGGCTAATCTGGAATCATCTGGATAGAAGGTGGGACATCTTCTTGCTAACAACACTTATAAGATTTATTCAACTTCCTGGTTATTCTCCACTGATTAGTGGTTGCAAATAAAGCTTCTTAGATCGTGGTTCATCCTGGTTTGATAAGAATCATGAAGATAATGGCTTATGTCCGAACAGGCTAATCTGGAATCATCTGGATAGAAGGTGGGATATCTTCTTGCTCACAACACTTATGAGATTTATTCAACTTCGTGGTTATTCTCCACTGATTTGTGGTTCCAAATAAAGCTTCTAAGATCGTGGTTCATCCTGGTTTGATAAGAATCATGAAGATATTGCCATATGTCCGAACAGGCTAATCTGGAATCATCTGGATAGAAAGTGGGATATCTTCTTACTTACAACTCCTATGAGATTTATTCAACTTCCTGGTTATTATCCACTGATTAGTGGTTCCAAAAAAACCTTCTTAGATTGTGGTTCATCCTGGTTTGATAAGAATCATGAAGATATTGCCATATGTCCGAACAGGCTAATCTGGAATCATCTGGATAGAAGGTGGGATATCTTCTTGCTCACAACACATATGAGATTTATTCAACTTCCTGGTTATTCTCCACTGATTAGTGGTTCCAAATAAAGCTTCTTAGATCGTGGTTCATCCTGGTTTGATAATAATCATGAAGATATTGCCATATGTCCGAACAGGCTAATCTGGAATCATCTGGATAGAAAGTGGGATATCTTCTTAATCACAACTCCTAAGAGATTTATTCAACTTCCTGGTTATTCTCCACTGATTAGTGGTTCCAAATAAAGCTTCTTAGATCGTGGTTCATCCTGGTTTGATAATAATCATGAAGATTTTGCCATATGTCCGAACAGGCTAATCTGGAATCATCTGGATAGAAAGTGGGATATCTTCTTACTTACAACTCCTATGAGATTTATTCAACTTCCTGGTTATTCTCCACTGATTAGTGGTTCCAAAAAAAGCTTCTTAGATCGTGGTTCATCCTGGTTTGATAAGAATCATGAAGATATTGCCATATGTCCGAACAGGCTAATCTGGAATCATCTGGATAGAAGGTTGGATATCTTCTTGCTCACAACACTTATGAGATTTATTCAACTTCCTGGTTATTCTCCACTGATTAGTGGTTCCAAATAAAGCTTCTTAGATCGTGGTTCATCCTGGTTTGATAATAATCATGAAGATATTGCCATATGTCCGAACAGGCTAATTTGGAATCATCTGGATAGAAGGTCGGATATCTTCTTGCTAACAACACTTATAAGATTTATTCAACTTCCTGGTTATTCTCCACTGATTAGTGGTTCCCAATCAAGCTTCTTAGATCGTGGTTCATCCTGGTTTGATAAGAATCATGAAGATTTTGCCATATGTCCGAATAGGCTAATCTGAAATCATCTGGATAGAAAGTGGGATATCTTCTTAATCACAACTCCTATGAGATTTATTGAAATTCCTGGTTATTCTCCACTGATTAGTGGTTCCAAATAAAGCTTCTTAGATCGTGGTTCATCCTGGTTTGATAAGAATCATGAAGATAATGGCATATGCCCGAACATGCTAATCTGGAATCATCTGGATAGAAGGTGGGATATCTTCTTGCTAACAACACTTATAATATTTATTCAACTTCCTCGTTATTCTCCACTGATTAGTGGTTCCAAATAAAGCTTCTTAGATCGTGGTTCATCCTGGTTTGATAAGAATCATGAAGATAATGGCATATGTCCGAACAGGCACTACAGGAAATTCGCGCATTGATAGCAGTGCATAATAGCGTTTCTTAATTTGTGCTATGTTTAATATTTTAATAGCGTTTCTTTTTTTGTAAACGCTGCGAATAGGTAGTCTTAATAAAAAAAATGGTGACGCGTAGAATACATAGCATTATGTATTTCAAAACGCTGTCGAAACTGGGAGCGGGGAGTCATAAAAAAAGACCCGCTTAACACTTAGTGAAATTTTCAGTCTCCCTCTCATCTCACTTACAGAAATGTCTCGATCGAGTTTTTCTCTTTTTTTTCATTTTCCATCTCACTTTGAGAAATTGATAGAGTGAAGACGATAATCAAGCAGCATTTCTCCCTTAGAGATATCTCTCGATCCATTTCTCCCTTTCAAAAGCCGCCGAACATCTAAAACCTAGATCTACCAGTTCGCGAAGAAAGTGTTCGATTAAAGGTTTGTTTTTGGCTCTGTCTCATCGATTTCTTATAGATCTTGGGTTTAGAAACTATAATTGGGGGTTTAGGTGTTTCGATTTCAATTTGTTTCAATTAGGGGTTTCTAATTTCAGTACTTTCTGTTTCGTTGGTTTGGGAGCTGTTGCGGTAATGGACAAGTCATGGGTTTGGCTTCCAAGGTATGAACTACTTCTCTACAACTTTCTTTGCTTAATCTTGAACTTCTCTACAACTTCCAAGGTTTGTGCTAATCGTTTTTTATAAATTACAGGGCAACCACTGAGTATGAGGAAGGTGCACGTGGTTTTGTGTATGCATCTGCAAAGAGATTGGATAATCCTCTGCAGATGTTATGTCCTTGTATCGACTGTCGGAATGTGTGTCATCAAACTGCTGGCACAATACTGGATCATTTGGTAATTAAGGGAATGGATCAGAAGTACAAGAGAAATGCGTGTTGGAGTATCCATGGAGAGAGGAGGTCTGAGAAAACAGTTGACGATCAACATGCTGAGTTAGAAACATACGAGTTGTTTAGATCTGCCTGCTTTGAAAATGGTTCAGAATCCTCGAATAAGGATGGAGAACAGCCTGAAGTTGTTGGGAGTCAAGAAGAACTTGAGTTTAAGAAGAAATTAGAGGATGCAGAAACTCCTCTATACTCGGAGTGCCCAAACTACACCAAAGTTGCAGCAATTATGGGTCTCTACCGCATCAAAGTGAAGAGTTCGATTTCAGAGAATTACTTTGATCAGCTTTTAAGTATGGTTCATGACATGCTTCCCAAGGGTAATGTGCTTCCAACATCAACATCTGAGATAAAGAAGTTCTTGAAGATATTCGATTTTGGATATGATATCATCCATGCGTGTAAGAATGACTGCATTCTTTACCGGAAACAGTACGAGGTGATGAGTAGCTGTCCAAGGTGTGGGGCTTCAAGATGGGAAGTTGATAAGCATTTTGGTGAGACAAAGAATGGGATTCCAGCAAAGGTACTCAGGTATTTCCCTATAAAAGAAAGATTCAAGAGGATGTTTAGATCGGAGACAATGTCTAAGGATTTGCAATGGCATTTCAGTAATGCTTCTGAAGATGGAACAATGAGACACCCGGTTGACTCATTGACGTGGGCTCAGGTCAATGCTAGATGGCCTCTTTTTGCAGCTGAACCGAGAAACCTACGACTTGGTATATCTACAGATGGGATGAACCCGTTTTCTATCCAGAATACGAAGCACAGCACATAGCCAGTTATGTTGGTGAACTACAATATGCCTCCGACGATGTGCATGAAGTCAGAGAACATAATGCTAACCCTTCTGATACCTGGTCCAACTGCCCCAAGTAACAACATCGATGTTTATCTTGCTCCTCTGATTGATGATTTGAATGATTTGTGGAATGAAGGTATCAAGATATATGACTCATTATCCAAGGAGAATTTTACACTGAAGGTTATACTATTGTGGAGTATCAGCGACTATCCAGGTTTGGGGACCTTGTCTGGTTGTAAAGTGAAAGGGAAACAAGGATGTAATGTATGTGGGAAGGATTCACCTTCTAAGTGGTTGAAGTTTAGTCGGAAGTACGTCTATTTGGGAAATAGGAAACGACTTAGGCCTGGTCATCCTTACCGACGACGAAGGGTTTGGTTCGACAACACTACAGAGGAAGGGACGGCTAATAGTATTCAGACAGGAGCTGAAATATTTGAGCTGCTTAAGGATTATAAGAATGAATTTGGGAAACCTTTGGAGAAGAAAAGCAAAAGGAAAAGATCAGGTTTGTGTGATGGTGAGGAGCTTAGACATGAAGAATATGAAGAAGACTCTGACCAATGGAGGTGGAAGAAACGTTCTATTCTATTTGATTTACCCTACTAGAAGGTTAGTCTCTATTAAAAAAACGTGTAAATTCTTTATCACTTTCTGTGACTAATTTATGTTTTTGTTTGTTGAGTTAGGATATGCCGGTGCGTCACAACATCGACGTAATGCATGTGGAGAAGAATGTCTCTGATGCTATTCTATCCCTTTTGATGCACAATACTAAGTCAAAAGATGGTGTCAAAGCACGACAAGATTTGGAGGACATAGAGATTCGACGAAACTTACACACTCAGCAACGTGGGAAGAAAATGTACTTACCTCCTGCTGCTTATTGGCTGAGCAAGGAAGAGAAGAAGAGATTCTGTAAGAGATTATCAGAATTCAGAGGACCAGATGGCTACTGTGCGAACATTGCAAATTGTGTCTCACTTGATCCTCCTCTGATTGGTGGTCTGAAGTCTCATGATCATCACGTTCTTCTGCAGAACTTGTTACCAGTAGCTTTGAGAGGGTTGCTGCCAAAAGGACCTAGGACTGCAGTTAGTAGATTATGCAACTTCTTTAGTAGATTATGTCAGCGTGTAATTGACCCAGAGAAGCTAATAACACTGGAGTCTGAGCTTGTGGAGATGATGTGCCAAATGGAGAGGTTTTTTCCTAAATCTCTTTTCGATATAATGTTCCATCTCCCAATCCATCTAGCTAGAGAAGCACGTTTGGGTGGCCCGGTATACTTTAGATGGATGTATCCATTTGAAAGGTACATAGTGTTTTCTGGTTTTTCTTTTTAGTTGTTATAAGCAAATATCTAACAAATTTTTCGTATGATGGACAATTAGGTACATGAAAACACTTAAATCGTTTGTTAAGAACTTCGCTAGGCCAGAAGCATGTATGGCAGAGGGTTATATGGCAGCTGAATGTATTGCTTTTTGCTTGGAGTTTCTAAAAACATCTGTACCAGTTCTAGAGTCTGCAAATCGTAATGAAGATGTTGATTTGGATGAGCATATACTTGAAGGGCGTCCAATTCATAAGGCTACAGAAGTTACACTATCTGATAAAGAGCTTGACATTGCTCACAGATATGTGTTAATGAACACGGGTGTTGTGAATCCATATGTTGAGTAAGTGTGAATCCATATAGTTTATAGTTAATATATGATAGGTTTAGTTAATTATTCTAACTCTTTGGATTTGTAAATCAGAATGCATCTTGAAGAATTACAAGAAAAGGACATCCGTTGCAGAAGAAATCAAACTCTTTTGTGGAAGTTACATGGAGAACGGTTTTCACAGCGGCTAAAAGAAAAGGTATTTACAAAGTTCTCTATACATCTCTTCTAGTTTACTCAGTATTGATTCACTAATAATCATAATGGTTTTGTTTATATCAGATCCCTACTAATTCAAAAGAGCATTCGACCCAACTAAGATGGTTAGCATTTGGTCCAAGACATAATGCTCAAACCTATAATGGCTATATCATCAATGGACATCTTTTCATACTGAATTCTTAAAGCGGAAGACTCAGAACAGTGGAGTAGCATATGAAGCTTTTGCTATGTGTAGATCAAGTGTGAAAGATACCAATCACGTTGCAGATGTCGTTTCTTACTTTGGAGTGATACAAGAGATAATATTGTTGGACTACCACATGTTCCAGGTTCCATTATTCAAGTGTAAGTGGGCCAACAAAGGGAATGGTCTCAAGGAGGAAGATGGCTTTATGCTTGTGAACTTCAGCGTTAACCAAGCAGCATTTCTCCAAGATCCATACATTATGCCTTCTCAAGCAAAACAAGTGTTTTACTCCAGAGAAAATGACTCATCAAATTGGAGTGTTGTAATGAGAGCACCGCCAAGAGGGTATCACGAGTTAGAAACCGAAGAAGAGTTCGTAGCTGCGCCAATAACCATCGAAGAGAATGATGATTTGGGGAATGAATCTTCTGATGATGATAGTTTCTGTGTTAGGGCTGATTGTGATGGGGTCCTAGTAGTTGAATAATTGGGCTAGTTCGTTAGTTAGTAGTTAGCATTATTAGGTAGTTAGTATTATAAGGTAGTTAGTAGATGATTCTAATGATTATAGTTTCAGGTAAACATTATGAAGGAGAAATCTGTTGCACGTACAGTTCATCGCAGTAAGCGCCAGAAAGGTGAAGATGCGAGTGTTGAGCCATTGAAAACTCAGAGAAGACCCAGAAAGCTTACTGGTCAAACAGCAGAAGACACAGCAACTGATATGCAGATCGGTACTCAGGAATCTGCATTGGAAGAACATCCTCGTGAAGAAGTAGTATCACCAGAAAAGGAGATAGAAAACGAGGATCCAGAAAACGAAGGAGATTCACCAGAAAAAGATGGAGAAGATCCAGAAGACGAAGGAGAAGAACCAGAAGACGAAGGAGAAGAACCAGAAGACGAAGGAGAAGAACTAGAAAAAGGAGGAGAAGAACTAGAAAAAGGAGAAGAACTAGAAAAAGGAGACGCAGATGATACGCAGCATCCAAGTGAATCAGTCCTTGGTGAGCAGCCAAGTGAATCAGTCCAAGGTGAGCAGCCAGAGACCAAGACAAAGAGACGAAGAGGGCGTACTAGGATGAGTAAAGTGGCTAAAAACATTGAAGACAAGGTTGAAGTTGAATTTATATCTCTCGGTGAACATGTAGGGGATGGATCAGTAACACTTTCCTCATTTCTTGGTCCACTTGTGAGAGAGCATGTACCAGTCCTTCTTGGAGATTGGAGGCACCTTGATGAACAGATCAAGGATACAATGTGGGAGGAAATTCAGGTATTTTCTCACCTGAAAATAGTAAAAAAGCTTTCATTACATAACTTCTAGCATTGTCTTAAGTTCTGAAACTCTTGTAGACGAGGTTCAAACTGACAGAACAGTGGTAAAAAGAAGCTGTGTTAAAGCAGATGGGGTGTATATGGAGGTCTTCAAAGTCAAGGCTTGTAAGCCTTGTGCGAAATGTAGGGAGCATGGAAGAACTTACTAAACTAAAACCAAGCAATGTTCAATCTGCGTCAGCTTGGATGAATTGGGTGAAGACAAAGAAAGGAAAAGATTTTAAGGTCACTAGTGACAAATTCAGGGAATTGAGGAGAAACCAGATTCCTCACACAACTAGTCGCAAGGGAATGGTTCGCTTGGCTCATGAAATGGTATGATTATACTTTTAAAATATTCCAGTCTCTTGTAATAATGTAATATCCTTTTGTCACGTGTAGAAGAAAAAAAGTTCAAACCCCACGCAAGTGACTAGGAGTAAGGTCTGGATAGCAGGACATACACATTCAGATGGGAGACCTGTGAGGCCTGAGTTTGAAGATACTATTGTAAACATTCCAAATTCTTTTTCTGAGTTCTTGTTTTTTAAATCTTCAGTTTCTTATGCTATTACTGTCTTATTCTTTGAAATCAGGAAAAAATCAAAATCCTTGATACTGAAATGGAATCCACTGCCAGTACGAGTGTTAACGACGATGCTGTGAGTCAGGTCCTAGGAAAAGACAAACCAGGAAGGATTAGAGGAATGGGCAGAGGAATAACTGCTACGAAGATAGCATTCATGCAGGCCAGAGACTCACATGTACTGAAACTTGAAGCTAAGCAAGCTGAATTGCAGGATGAACTTCGTGGTTTGAAGGATGTAGTTCGTGGATTAACTGCATCAAAAGTGTAAGTTTAACTTCTCTTTTTCTTTTTCGTGAATGAATTTTGTGGTTGCCAGAGACTCACATTAGTGTTTAACTTATCTTTTTATTTTTTCTCTCAGAATCATGTTGACGGTGTCTCCAATTCTGAGTTCAGTGATCTGAGCAAAGGACCTAGGTGTCAGATTTTAGACTGGTGTTCAGTAGATGATGTTGTCATCGGAGAAGGAGAATTCTGCTCATCTGAACCAACTTACAAAATTGGACGAATTCCACTTGGTATGCATGCTGGTGCTATTTTAGTTAAGTCTGTTACAAATGAAGAAGCACCTATCTGGAGACCTACGACATCTGTTACCACACTTGGCCAAGCCATTGGAATGAAAATAGCATGGCAACTTGAGAAGCTCATTCTGGATGAAGACTACTCAGAAAATATGGTAAGTAAATATGTAAAGAAGCTAGTACAGAATCATGTTGATAACTAATCTAGTGTTGTTTCTGTAGCCTACAGAGGGAGAAGGCGATAAAATCCTAATCTATGATTGGTCAAAGGAGGATGTACTTGTTGCTGAGGATCGTCTCCAGTCAACTGACCCAAAAAAACTGGTTAACAACATTCCATTGGGTCCTAGTGCTGCTATTGTCAAAGTAGATAGGGTAGTTAATGAAGATGGTTCTCTATGGAGACCAAATGTGGAGAAGTTGATGATTGGTGATGCACTCGGTGAGAACATCCCATGGCCTATCCATAAGATTCTTAAGGCTACTGTACAAGCAAACAGAGATGAACTGATGTCTAGAAGTAGATCGCGTGCGGTAAGTCTCTAAACATTCTCAGTTTTTATTGTGGTTGGTAATTTTCTGCTGTTGCTGAATTTGTTGTGTGGATTTTCTGTTTAGAGTGCAAGTAACAGCTCTAACACCAGCAAGAATGAGAAAAAGAAGTGCATCCTCTTAGATTGCAAGGGATCAGGAAAAAAGGTTGCAGAAGGTCGAGTTTCCTCGACTAATCCAGATGATGTCGTTCATTTTGTTCGGTTAGGCCCCAATGCAAGCAAGATATGGGTTGATGTTCCTCTGATTGAAGATGCACCACTTTGGAGACCTAATTCAGAACTTCAGATCATTGCTGATGCTCAAGGAAGTATAGTTGCTTGGCCAAATGACAAACTCCTTTACATATGAATGCTCAAGGAATGTCTCACAAGAAATCTACTATGTTGTTGTACTTTTAAAAAACGTGAATGCTCTTTAGTACTTTAAAAAACATAAGCCTTATGTCTGTGTTGATTTGTATGATTTGTACCACCTTGAATATTTAGTGTGTTGCTTGGTTATTATATTTTTCTTAAAAATATGCATTAAATAAAGTATATAAAAACATTTGCATTAATAATAATACAAAATAATGTTTCAAAAATATAAATCGAAAACCCTAAATGGTTTAGGGTATATTTAGGGTATAGTTTAGGGTATAGAGTTTAGGGCATATTTAGGGTATAGTTTAGGGTAAAATTCATACAATTTATTTAATCTAAAATAAAGTTAAGTTTAAATTAAATTCTGTAACAATAATATCATGAAATCTAATCTTACAATTTATCAGTTATTCAAAACCTAAACTCTAAAATCAATACCCTAAATGGCTTTGTATACATATGTGTGTCAAGTATTTCAATCATGACATCTATTTCATAAATTATAAATAACTAGTCACAAAAAGAATTTTCAGATGATTTGTAATGTTTTTACGATTGTTAAAATAATTACCAATTAACTATAACACCTTTTTATTTCATACAATTATTTTAAAAAAATTTTAAATCACCATTTATGAATAACATGCTAAATCAGCCAATCATAGTATATCACCAAGATAGCTATTATAAACCACACGATCAGATTAGAACCTTCTCACATCTCACCGTTAAATCCATTGTCTCGGTGAGAGCCAATCATATTATATCACCAGGATAGATATTCAAAACCACACGATCTGATTAGCTACTCACATCTCACCGTTAAATCACCTTCTCACATATCACTCGTAATCGAAGATCTCGATATCTCTCTCTCTCGTTTCCCTGAAAAGAAAGCTCATCTCTCTCTCATCTCGATCTCTCTCTCTCTCTCTCGTTTCCCTCAAAAGAAAGCTCCACGATCTCTGCAACCTTCTCTTATGTCTTAGGCTCCAAGATCTCTGTAACCCTTACCTTCTTTGTCGATATCTGTAACCCTCTCCGACGATGAACCCTTACTTTTGCCGTCTTCTGTGAAGAGATTTGGGTAAAACTAATCGTCTATTTGTCGTATCCTTGTAATTTTCCTTGAAGAGACTGCTTCTGATACTGTTTCTTTTTGTAGTTTTCCTAAAGCTCGAAGGAGCAAAGGAGGCAGGGACTCCTAAAGGTTAGGTCTTTCTTACATAGCAATTAGATGAGACACATAGAACTGATGTTTAGGTTTCTCTGTTTGCAGGTTTCTAATTGAGGATTTCATACGGTAATCTTATTTCTAATTGAAAAATTCCTTTAATTTGTTGTTATAATATTGTTCAATAATTTATTTGTTTCTTTGATTCAGAAATGCAAGCTAGGAAAGAAATAGTCTTAGCACTTCCGGCACCAGCAGTGCTTAGGATCATTCCACCACGCCACCAACAGCCAAGACAAGAGGCATCTCATGTTCCACCATCCCAGCAACAGCCACGACAAGAAGCATGTGATGTTCCACCATCCCACCAACAGCCACGACAAGAAGCAGACGATGATGTGGTTGAGCTCACAGACCGACAGTACCAGAGAGCACTACAAGAAGCAGATGATGATGTGGTCGAGGTTACAGAAGGACAGTACCGGAGAGCTCTTGGATACTTGATCCGCATTGAGGAAGATGAAGAAGACATCGATCCAATGTACCGAAGAGTTATGTCTCAACGGAGACACTCTAAACAAGTGAAAGGAGAGTCTTCTAGAGGCAAGGGTCAAAGAAACTAAGGAGGTTTTGCTGAATTGTAATCTGTTTTTTTTGTAGCAAAAGCTGAATGTAGTGATTAAAATGAATTATGCTAATGTATTTTGGATTATCTAAAATTATTAATATATTAATTTTCGGATTTGATATTTTAAATTTATATATATATATATATATATATATCAAAATTAAAAATGTCAGGATATCAAAAATTATAAATAATTTGCAAAACTGATTTTGTATTTTTTTTAATTTTATATAAGCCTATTGCACAATAAGAAATCGCTGTATTACAAAATAATAAATAATATCGTTTTAAAAATAAGCTATCTTAAAAAAGTGTAGCAAAAATTAATTACATTTAAGAAACCGCTATTGTATCACAAATACATATCAATAGCATATAATAAAACACTATTAAAAATGTTGTATGGTTTGGTACGAGTACCAACTATAACATTAATAATACAATTAATGGCAGAAAGATAACGCTATCGTAAAATAAACAATTGCAATTAATAAAATGCTATCGTAAAAGTAACTAATGTAGCATTACGTAAAAGCGCTACAATAGCTCTCGGACCTATTGTCGCGGTCGAAGACACATCGTTTCTAACAATGCTGCGATAGTAATAGATAGCGTTTATTGGACGCTACCAATGCGCGAATTTCCTGTAGTGAGGCTAATCTGGAATCATCTGGATAGAAGGTGGGATATCTTCTTGCTCACAACACTTATGAGATTTATTCAACTTCCTGGTTATTCTCCACTGATTAGTGGTTCCAAATAAAGCTTCTTAGATCGTGGTTCATCCTAGTTTGATAAGAATCATGAAGATATTGCCATATGTTCGAACAGGCTAATCTGGAATCATCTGGATAGAAAGTGGGATATCTTCTTAATCACAACTCCTATGAGATTTATTGAACTTCCTGGTTATTCTCCACTGATTATTGGTTCCAAATAAAGCTTCTTAGATTGTGGTTCATTCTGGTTTGATAAGAATCATGAAGATAATGGCATATGTCCGAATAGGCTAATCTGGAATCATTTGGATAGAAGGTGGGATATCTTCTTGCTCACAACACTTATGAGATTTATTCAACTTCTTGGTTATTCTCCACTGATTAGTGGTTCCAAATAAAGCTTCTTAGATCGTGGTTCATCCTGGTTTGATAAGAATCATGAAGATATTGCCATATGTCCGAACAGGCTAATCTGGAATCATCTGGATAGAAAGTGGGATATCTTCTCACTTACACCTCCTATGAGATTTATTCAACTTCCTGGTTATTCTCCACTGATTATTGGTTCCAAATAAAGCTTCTTAGATCGTGGTTCATCCTGGTTTGATAAGAATCATGAAGATATTGCCATAGGTCCGAACAGGCTAATCTGGAATCATCTGAATAGAAGGTGGGATATCTTCTTGCTCACAACAGTTATGAGATTTATTCAACTTCCTGGTTATTCTCCACTGATTAGTGGTTCCAAATAAAGCTTCTTAGATCGTGGTTCATCCTGGTTTGATAATAATTGATATACCATGGATTTTACCCATTTTTACCCATGGTATATAAGTGTTTTATATACTATTTATTATGTATTGTAGTTTATTTAGAGTATTTATAGGTTCATGGAGGATTTGGAGATATATGGTGATTTTGGTGCCTTTTGGAGTCTTTCGCAGTGCAGAACTGCACGGACGCTTCAGATGTTTAGCTCTCGGTGGAGACCTTTCCTCCGTTGGATTTAGCCCATCCTTTGACACAAGATAGAGCTTTGAGATAGCTTTCCAATGCCACCGGTCTAAGGTCAATCCGCATCCCGTAGCAGAAGTTATGCCCGTTTTACTGAAGAGTGATCAGTCTGCCTCGCGAGAGGAAGCTGTCGAGAAGAGGATTGTATGTCGATCGATGCAACAAAGTGCATGTCGATCGACAGGGACATCAGAATGTGGGCTGAGTATATTTTATGACCAACTGAAGCCCAGGAGTCACCACAAAGTTACCAAAATACCCTTGACGACCAGAAACCCAATTTATGTTATTTCTAAGCCACTGTTGACGGCTACGCTTTCTACGCTTTCTTTTATTCATTGTTCTTAGTTTAGGAGAGAAGAGAGGAACTCCTTCAGAGTCCTCTTGGAACTCCTTTGGTTTTTATATCTATTCTATTGCAATTTCATCTACTCATCTATGATTTCTGTGACAACTATCATGTCTGAGTAGATCCACCTGTTAGGTTTAGGGTTCAGATATGTTATAAGGGATTAGCCCCAAATATAGAATTGCTAAGTTGTGGTATTAATCATTGAGACTGTTCTTAATGCTTGTTCTTGAGTAATTAACTTGAACTTGATCATAGAATCATTAGGCACAAGCGAGAGCTTGGTCTCTTATCTGACTTGTCTTCTCTAATCTAGGATTGCTAGATAACAGCGACAGCTGGTTTAGAAACCCTAGTGAGCATATATTCAACCCGCGCATTAAGCCTATTAGAAGCACGTCGATCGATATCCCGACAGGTGAATCGATCGACGAAGCGAAAGGTGTATCGATCGATACTCCTATAGAGTCATCGATCGACACTTTCTAATTGATCATCCCGACAGGTGAGATCATTGGATCTAGTAATAGATAACCTATACAACGAGAGTTGATATGTTATTCTTATAGTTGAGTTCTATAATATCATAATTTAGTATCTATATCATTATAATTCCAACCTGAATAGAAACCCTAGATCTAGCTACCATATTTCCATAAAACAACTCTTAGTTACCTTCTGAGCAACTGCCTTGTTCATTTTGCTTTCATTTATTTATAAAATTCATATTTACTGCTTTATAATTGTTTGCCTAGTTTAACCTTAATATCTATAGTTTAGTGTGTGTCCTAGCTCTCTGTGGATTCGATCCCTAAGTACTACAATCGAACCTCTTATTTGAGAGAGTAAGATCACTTGTTAGGGTAATTTGAGTGATATCAAATTTGGCGCCGTTGCCGGGGAGCAAGGATTCGCCATTAGACTTGATAAATAGGTTTATTCTAGGTTTTATTTACTGTTTTAAGTTACTTACAAATTTTTTTTTTCTTGTTTTTCAGGTACATGCCAATTAGTACCAGAAGCAGCAAGGGAGAATTGCTTTTCTTCTCAGACCCAGCACGTTTGGAACGCTCGATCCGCAAAGAGAAACTCACAGCATTGATGGATACCACTTATACATCATCGATCAACACTTGTGAAATAGAGTCGATCGACACATCATCTGCAACATCGGTCGATACCAATCTGCGAGCAACCATGAGCGAGATAATTGTGCTACAAAGGGATGAGAATGGGGACCTGCATGACCAGGATGGTCATCTGTGTAATGCAGCAGGTCAGAGACTTGATGCTCAGGGGAGTGTAATTCCTGACTCTGATATTGATGCTACAGGAGCTGCTATACCTGTAGATGGGGCTGCTCGACAAAGGACACTGGCTGACTACAACCGTCCTGAGGAATACTATTTCAACAGATCAGCCATTCGTCTACCAGATATCCAGACACAGAATTTCGAGCTGAATCCAAAGTACTACACCCTCGTGGCACAGATACCTTACTCTGGATTATCTCACGAGCATCCTATGGACCATCTAGAAAGGTTCGAGGATCTTATTTCTCTTATCTGTATGGATGAAGTCCCTGTGGACTACTTGCTTTGCAAGCTCTTCAAATACTCACTTATTGGAGAAGCTTCGCATTGGCTTAAGCAGCTACCACCAGGATCTCTTACATCTTGGACCAACATCCAAAATGCATTCCTGTGAAAATTCTTTGATGAATCACGGACTGAAGAAATAAGAGATAAAATTTGGACATTCTCTCAGAGACCTACAGAAGGCTTCAGAAGCTCTTGGGAGAGGTTCAGGAGCTACCAAAGGGACTGCCCACATCATGGTTTTACGGAGGTTCAGCTGTTGATGAAGTTCTGCAACGGTATTGATGTGCAATATCATGTAATGTTGGACACTGCCAGCGAGGGGAACTTTAGAACAAGAACCCTAGAGGATGCTAAGAGATTGATTGAGAGCTTGGCGTCCAGCACCAGTGCCAAAAATCTAGATATGCACAGGATAAAATCAGCTGTAAAGGATGACAACAAGATCATTGAGGCTGAGATTGGTTCTGTACATGAAGTCTCATTTGTGGAGCATGCTATATACCAGGATGAGGATCAGTACAATTTAGAAGAGATGAAATTTATACTAGAGGAGCGCTTGAAAGAACAGCAGGAGATCACTGAGGAGCTTAATCTGCATTTGGATTCTCTCTGCAAAGAGGTGAATGGAAAGATAGACATCATTGATACCCGTTTCAAGATGTTGTGCACCCAAATTTCTCAGATTGCAAAACCTGTGAAAAATAAAATTTTTCTTCAAAGGAACGATACTGTTCATCCGATATCGATCGACACTGTTCATCCCGTATCGGCCGACACTGTTCATCACGGTACTGTTCACCAAAATACTGTTCAACGTGACACTGTTCATCGCTGATGAGGACCTCAAGTCAGTAGCTGAACCATCAACTCATGTGACCAACCATACAAGCTACATTGGAGCCAGCAGTGACATAGGTGCATTCAAAATGCCATATCTTTCAAACCAGGAGGGTTTTAATAACGAGACCAATTTTATTGGATTCTACACTCAAGAAGGGATCCAAAACAATTGGAATTTCAAGAAGAGCTTCATGGAGCACGAAGTTATGAATTTTACAAGTTGGAGGTTTTCCAGTCCATCCGTTTGCGAGTACCAGTATTTAGAAGAGAATTTCAAGCTAACCAAGAAGCGAACCGAGCCAAATTCAACTATGGACTTCAAGATGGACCTCTTAGCTTTCCAACAAGCCAATAATGAGGAGAAAAGCCCACGTAATTATGGAGTTATGATCCAATCATCAAAATCGGCCAAACCAGTTCTGCACTTGCTTCAATTGGAAGCTAACCGGTTCAATCAGTTTCAAACCAGACAGTGGCGACCAGGAGATCAATCTATACCTTCAGGAAGTTTATCCAATGATCCAGAAGAGTCAGAAAAGTTCATAGGATGCACCAGCAACCAGAGGATCAGGAGGATTCTCTTATTTATCAACTTACCATACATGGATGCAGTCACACTTGAAGTTATTAAAGACCAACGGCTCCTTCCCCTTCTGTTCAGGCACGAATCAGAGAATATCCAGACATCAAAGAAGATCCCAAGGATGCATTTCTTTCTGCCCAAACTCACAAGATACAAGGAGAGAAGACAACTTCCATACTTGGACAGATTCTGCACCAATTAAGTCCAACGGCTAGTTTTTTCACTTATTATTCCTTTCCAAGTTATTCTTTTTAGCATCTGTGTTCTTTTCTATTTAAACTGAGCTAAGTCTCATTTGTAAACCACCCTTGCACGAAATCAATAAAGTATTATTCAGTTTACAAAGTTTGTCTTTGTTTTGTTCAATTAGTCTCTAGGTGGATTCCTTTAGATTTCTTGATCGTTTGCTTGTCTCTCTAGTTTGTGGATTCATTCTAGGATACAAGTGTTGGTCTCTGTCTTTGTGTGGATTCACATAGGCGTAGGCTTCTGTCTTATCAAAGGGACTCTTCCACAACCCTTTGTGGCGACAATCGACCCATTCAAGCTTGACAACTCTTGTTGCCTTGTGAACTAGCCTTTGATAGCTTAGGCTTGTATCATTTTTGGTATCAGAGCTTAAAGCTCCTATCCCAGGTTGTGTTCATCCAACCTTTATCTCTTTTAATTTTGTTTTGCATTTGTTTTCATTTATAAAATCATAAAATCCATAAAAATCGCATTGCTTGCAATTTCTGTCCTTTTTCTTGAATTTGCTTGTTCTTGGTCTTATAACCAGTTATAGGCACGAAAAGGATAGCTCATTGTATTGTTTGATTCGTTTATTCAAGAATTTCTCAACTTGATTAAAGCTAGATATAATTCTGTTTCTAGTACTTCCATGACCATCTTAACACACTTGTCTAGTGCCCAAGTGATACAAGCCTAAGCTGTCAAAGGCTCACAAAACTTCTGAATAAACAGATCTTAAGCTAAGGGATAGATATCAAGATGATGATGGGTCGAAGAGCACCACAAAGGCTGCGTAAGACCTTTGATACAACTCAAAAACTCAAGCTCTTGGAGGTACGGGTCTCAACAAGACAAGAGAAACAAAGTTTTACAAGAGAAAACTTCAAAGGGAAACAAAGGTTTCATTTTAATTCAATATTTCAAGTCTGAATACAAAGAAGCAAATGCAAGAGCTTTTATAAGCTCGACCAAGGCTGGTCAAATACAAATAAATCACCATAAAAGAAAATAATAATCAGAATAAATCATAACTCAATCAAAGGTTTGATTGGTATGACCATTATTGCTTGATCTTGGCCAAATAAGGAGATGTGTGGAGGTTCCTTGTATCTGGACAGCTTGGGGAGGTAAGTGAGCTGTTTTGGAACCAAATTAATCACTTGGAGAATCTCTACCACGAGCTCATCAAGCAATAGAAAGATATGAGGTGCCTTGAATGTGAAATGTTCCAAATAAGGCAAGTCGAGAGCTGGTTTGACCGGTTTTGGGAAATTGATCATATCTCCTAATTTCCTTGACCAATTCTCTTGATTCCGGGCTTTCTGCAAATCTGAGAAATCCCTCTTGAAGCCCATGATTGTTTCTGATGAAGACTGCTTCATGGCTGGGCTTGAATCTTCTTCTAAAGCCCGGTACTCGCAGATGGACGGGCTAGAAAACCTATGACTTGTAAAATTCATAACGTCTTGCTCCATGAATATTATGGCCCGATTCCAATTGAGTTGGACTCCTTCTTGAGTGTAGAATCCAATAAAATTGGCCTCGTGATTAAAACCCTCCTGGTTTATAAGATATGGCATTTTTAGTGCACATATATCTTGGTTAGCGCCTTGGCTGGTTTGGTAAGGTGTTGGGTTGACCATCTGATTGGCTTCTGGTACAGCTACGGTTTTAGATATTGCTTCAGCTTCTGGTTTAATGACCACATCCTCAATGTTGACAGTTGATATGAGAATATCATCAGTTGATATCAGGACTACATCACCAAGAGGTTGAAAATATTTCAGGTACTAACATGGAAATCAAGGATCAAGAGTCCAACCTTGCTGCGCAAGCAAGCCCAACAATTGATAAGGTTACTTCTGAACTTAATGTGATCAATCCTATTTATCAAAACACTGGTATGATGCACTTGTACTCTGTCCAGAATGTTGATGAAGGTTTAGATAAAGAGGAAGAACGTCCAACAACTCATCCACATTACAAAGAAGACGTGTTCCATGTGGCTAAAAGGCCTGAGGAAACACCAAGTAACATACTTGGTACTCTAGTAAGTAAAAACTATGAACTTAGTCATTATTGGAATAATTGCTTAGCTTGTCATAGTTTATTGCATTCTGTTCTATATGATTCAACTTCAAGTATAATGCACTTGTTCTTTTCCACATTTGCCAAGGGAGGAACCGCAGGAGTCATTGGAATTCACTTCCCCACGGACCAGAGCTCAAACAAGGACCAACAAAAGAGATCAGAAACATTTACAAAGTGTCTTCACACCAAGAGAGAACAAGAAGTTGTTACCAGCAACCTCTTGATTCAAGAAGAGCCACCAGACCCAAAACCACGAACCAGATTACCTGAACCAAGCAGAGGAGTAATCCTTTCATACCTTCTCAAAGGAGAACCACCAGATGTGCCATCAAAGTTCAAACCAAAACAATACCAAGGTAAGACCCTAGAATCTCAAAAGAGGATGAAACCTGACTTGCTCTATCTTGGTGCAGATAAATTGGTTTTGAGGACAAAACCTTTTGAAGAAGGAGGGAATGATGAGGACCTCAAGTCAGTAGCTGAACCATCAACTCATGTGACCAACCATACAAGCTACATTGGAGCCAGCAGTGACATAGGTGCATTCAAAATGCCATATCTTTCAAACCAGGAGGGTTTTAATAACGAGACCAATTTTATTGGATTCTACACTCAAGAAGGGATCCAAAACAATTGGAATTTCAAGAAGAGCTTCATGGAGCACGAAGTTATGAATTTTACAAGTTGGAGGTTTTCCAGTCCATCCGTTTGCGAGTACCAGTATTTAGAAGAGAATTTCAAGCTAACCAAGAAGCGAACCGAGCCAAATTCAACTATGGACTTCAAGATGGACCTCTTAGCTTTCCAACAAGCCAATAATGAGGAGAAAAGCCCACGTAATTATGGAGTTATGATCCAATCATCAAAATCGGCCAAACCAGTTCTGCACTTGCTTCAATTGGAAGCTAACCGGTTCAATCAGTTTCAAACCAGACAGTGGCGACCAGGAGATCAATCTATACCTTCAGGAAGTTTATCCAATGATCCAGAAGAGTCAGAAAAGTTCATAGGATGCACCAGCAACCAGAGGATCAGGAGGATTCTCTTATTTATCAACTTACCATACATGGATGCAGTCACACTTGAAGTTATTAAAGACCAACGGCTCCTTCCCCTTCTGTTCAGGCACGAATCAGAGAATATCCAGACATCAAAGAAGATCCCAAGGATGCATTTCTTTCTGCCCAAACTCACAAGATACAAGGAGAGAAGACAACTTCCATACTTGGACAGATTCTGCACCAATTAAGTCCAACGGCTAGTTTTTTCACTTATTATTCCTTTCCAAGTTATTCTTTTTAGCATCTGTGTTCTTTTCTATTTAAACTGAGCTAAGTCTCATTTGTAAACCACCCTTGCACGAAATCAATAAAGTATTATTCAGTTTACAAAGTTTGTCTTTGTTTTGTTCAATTAGTCTCTAGGTGGATTCCTTTAGATTTCTTGATCGTTTGCTTGTCTCTCTAGTTTGTGGATTCATTCTAGGATACAAGTGTTGGTCTCTGTCTTTGTGTGGATTCACATAGGCGTAGGCTTCTGTCTTATCAAAGGGACTCTTCCACAACCCTTTGTGGCGACAATCGACCCATTCAAGCTTGACAACTCTTGTTGCCTTGTGAACTAGCCTTTGATAGCTTAGGCTTGTATCAATCGCGATACTGTTCATCGCGACACTGTTCACCCAGAAACTGTTCATCGCGATACTGTTCATCGTGACACTATTCATCCCGACTGGGAAGAGCATCAGGTCGATTCCAGATGGGATAACTACTTTGGGGAAGTAGTAAAACATGGGAAGTTGGAAGAAGCAGTCTTTTTAGTCGAAAGTTGCATGTCCATTGGTAACTCGTACTTGTATCGATCTACACCATCAGCTGAACATCCATCGACACCAATTTTAGGGTCATGCAGTACTGTTCAAATCCAGAGCCACTCAGATTTCGCTGCTCAACACCCACATCCTCCCATCCCGTACCATGCTAAAACATATGACGTTGAGCAACACAAACAAAACGGCATCGATCGACCTCCACGGGAAAGCATTGATCGACAGCGGCTCACTACAAATCTAGTGTGTTTACCAAACCCTTATGCCCACGGTTCGAATGCAACTCGCAACCCATCTTGAACGCCAGTTTGCTTAAAGACAATGGAGAAGACCAGACAGCAACCTGCAGATGCACCAGACCAAAAGCAATTGACTCTAGTTGAAACTTCTTTCGTTGAGAGTGTCGATCGACGACATCCAGCTGGTATCGATCGACACCAAATGGACGGACATGAACCTGTCATTGAACGGCATGCAACAAAAGAAGTGATTGAGATTGGGATGAAGTCGAAAGCTAAGAAACTCTATGTTCCCAAACACCTGAGGAGAGAAGCTAACAAAGCTGAACTTGATGGATTTCACAAGAGGGTGAAGAGAGTTCCTAAGGGTATGACTTTTGAGGAAGCCTATTATAAGTACAGACTTGGTAGTTTCTTCAGAGAGAGCAGAGAGACAAAAAAGGACATGGAGATATTATTCAACAAGGTATGCCGTAAGCCTAAAAGGACTCTAAAGAAGGAACAAGATCCTGGAAAGTTTTTGATTCCATGCTCGATAAATAACCACGATTTGCCAAACGCCCTCTGCGATACTGGATCTGTAGTGAGCATCATGGCTATAGACACTGCTGAAGTATTATAATTAAAGACGGAACCTTCAAAAGATAGTTTTTCTTTCGTTGATAACTCCAAGGCAAACTCAGCAGGCATGATCAAGAATGTTAAAGTGGAGATAGGAGAATGCACTATTCCTGTGGATTTTCATGTCGTGGAGCTCAAATCAGGCAAGACATCTTCCATTCTTCTTGGAAGAGCCTTCATGGCTACAGTGGGAGCAGTTTGTGATCTTAAGAAGAATAGTATGTGCCTAACTAATGTTGATGAAAATGTCTTCTATGATCCTGTGGAGAAGAAGAAAAGTGAAGATTTGATTTCATACATAGAGATGTTTGACGATCCAGCACCTCTAACATATGCAGATCGCGAGATTGCAAAATCAGGATCAACATCGATCGACATTCAACTTTCAAGATCGGTCGACAATGAGCCTCACGAATCGACCGACACAGAGCCTTTATAATCGGTCGACAGCATCCAAATTTCAGAACAGAACGAGACTGAAAAGTCTAAGTCAGGGGGAAGACCTATAAAGAGGAAGAAGAAAATGAAAAGGAATATAGATGTATATTCTCTATCACTGGTCCCTTCTCAGTGTCAGGAGGAAAGTCTTGAGTGTAGAGTGCGCCGCAGAGGAGGTCCAGCTTCTTTTGCTAAGGTTAGAGTGCTATCTGATCCAAAACTGAGAGACAAAGGGGAAGCGTCTGCAAGAGCTTTCATCAACTGCATCAACCAAATGAGGAAGAGAGACACAGAAACTTGTTTTGGAGCAAGTTCACATCCTCATCCAGATTAAATCAGACCTCCAAAAGCCAAGCTAATGACTAAAAATAAGCGCTGAGTGGAAGGCAATTAGGTTTGTTTTACATTTGGTTTTATTTTCATATACTACTGATTTTTGTTTTTAATTATTGCAGGTAAAAAAAAAAAAAAAAGATGAACAGTACGCCCGACACTGTAGCAACAATGCCGAGCGACACTGTAGCGAGGACATCGATCAATACTGTAGCAAGCAAATCGATCTACACTGTAGCAGAGTTACTGTAGCAGAATCACTGTAGCAGAGTCACTGTTCATCCGAAAAATATATAATAATTTGGTTTTATATTTATCTATTACTGTTTGTTTTAGTGTTTTATATATCAGGAAATCAAAAAGAAGGATCCAAAGAAGAAACTTGATCTACCAACATCGACCTATGACTGCGCAGCATTGGTCGACAGAGCATTAATAGCATCGATCGATCGCCACTTAATTGTGTTGATCGATAGAGCATCAAGAATATCGATCGCCACTTTACTGTGTTGGTCAATATTCACATCAAAGTGAGGTATACTGTTTTTCCTTGTTAATCATTGTCCTTATGATTTATTCTTCCACCAATCTTAGACTGTATAACACTGGTAACAATGTTGTTTAAGTCTAAGAGAGGTCGTACTAATATTATAATTTAGATTAGCTATTTAGAATAGGGACCCGAGTAAACGATTGCCATAATATCGACCGACGAGAAGAAGTCGATATTGATCGACATAACCAAATCTGCCACGAACGATGACAACACATTTACATCGATCTACATCTATTCCGGTCAGGTATTTCGTTCTAACTTGTTAAATTGAGTATTTGTGGTTTATTTCTCACCAATCTCCGACTTGATAACACTATTATAATGTTATTTAAGTCTGGGAGAGGTTCTACTGATATTGTGTTTAGTTAGTGAAAAAAAAAATTGAAAAACAGATCCAAGTGTTGACGATTGCTCAGCACATCGCCCGATGAGACCAGCTTGATATCGATCGCCAGCACTTCATATCAAACGATCGATTGTCTCTTCATTTAGTCAAACGATCTCTCTAACCATCGATCAATGAGACCATGTCGATATCGTTCGACAGCGTTTCATCTTCAACAATCGATTGATACTTCATTGTGTCGATCGACACAGACATCGGCGAGCTGGTATTTCGTTCTAACTTGTTAACTTTCGTCATTATGCTTTATGTTTTTCATACCACCGACTGTGTTTCACTGGGACAGTGTAATTTAAGTCTGGGGGGATTACTAATGGTTATTTACTTTATTTGTCTTATTTAAAATGTTTTCAAAAAAGTTTTTATTGAGTCAGGAAGGGGATATAATCTTAATCGATTTACTACTTATCATCTAACCACTCTTTAGACCAGTCTTAGACTTACTGATTGCAGAAGTACTAGAGATACTAAAGTGGATCAACCTGTAAACTATGTTTGCACTTGCTGAAATTGTTTGAAGGAACCAAAGCTGACCTCCAATCTAATACTGACTTGATTTGCTTGTCTTGGGGCTTGGTATACATTGGATCGGAATCCTTCTGCAAGTCTGGAAGGTAAAAGGTCTGTGTGTTTCTGGTTCCCTTCCTTCTCTCTCTTCGGCATCTCAATATCTAAGTTTATAAAGAAAAGATTGATATGATTTCTTGAGAGGCAGAGGGATAGGTAAATTACCTACGACCCCATTATTCTAAATCTCAAGGATGATCACACATTGTGGAAACGAGGGATAGGTAAATTACCCGTGACCCCATTATTGGCTACACTTTGTCAAAATATATGAGTTACAAATGCAAATATCAATGAGATAGACTAGATGACCTTTGTGGCTTCGAAACCTGTTGAAATTGAAACTAATAAGAGATTCAGAGAAGAGAGATGAGGGGAGAAAGGGATCAGAGAAGACAACCTGTGTGTTCAGAAACTTGTTTGAGTTGAATCCATGTGTCCTTTGATCGACACTCCCAAGGTAAAGCCTACACTTTTAATTTTTATGCAAGAAATGAGGTTAGTAGAGGGGATTGTCAGACAGGATCTGTTAGATTGTGGAACTAGTGGAATTTGGTTGCTATACTAGGATATTGTATAATGTGCTTCTAAGGTTTGGATGTTTAATGATTTGGTTTGCACTACTAAAGAGATGATGAACTGAGTTTTTAAAATCCTTTAAGTCCCTGCTGTTTTTAAACCTCTTTCAGAGAGACTGCCTGTTGGTTTTGCTTGAGGACAAGCAAAAGGGTAAGTCTGGGGGAGTTGATATACCATGGATTTTACCCATTTTTACCCATGGTATATAAGTGTTTTATATACTATTTATTATGTATTGGAGTCTATTTAGAGTATTTACAGGTTCAGGGACGATTTGGAGATATATGGTGATTTTGGTGCCTTTTGGAGTCTTTCGCAGTGCAGAACTGCACGGACGCTTCAGATGTTTAGCTCTCGGTGGAGACCTTTCCACCGTTGGATTTAGCCCATCCTTTAACACAAGATAGAGCTTTGAGTTAGCTTTCCAATGCCACCGGTCTAAGGTCAATCCGCATCCTGTAGCAGAAGTTATGCCCGTTTTACTGAAGAGTGATCAGTCTGCCTCGCGAGAGGAAGCTGTCGAGAAGAGGATTGTATGTCGATCGATGCAACAGAGTGCATGTCGATCGACAGGAACATCAGAATGTGGGCTGAGTATATTTTATGACCAACTGAAGCCCAGGAGTCACCACAAAGTTACCAAAATACCCTTGACAACCAGAAACCCTATTTATGTTATTTCTAAGCAACTGTTGACGGCTACACTTTCTACGCTTTCTTTTATTCATTGTTCTTAGTTTAGGAGAGAAGATAAGAACTCCTTCAGAGTCCTCTTGGAACTCCTTTGGTTTTTATATCTATTCTATTGCAATTTCATCTACTCATCTATGATTTCTGTGACAACTATCATGTCTGAGTAGATCCACCTGTTAGGTTTAGGGTTCAGATAGGTTATAAGGGATTAGCCCCAAATATAGAATTGCTAAGTTGTGGTATTAATCATTGAGACTGTTCTTAATGCTTGTTCTTGAGTAATTAACTTGAACTTGATCATAGAATCATTAGGCACAAGCGAGAGCTTGGTCTCTTATCTGACTTGTCTTCTCTGATCTAGGATTGCTAGATAACAGCGACAGCTGGTTTAGAAACCCTAGTGAGCATATATTCAACCCGCGCATTAAGCCTACTAGAAGCGCGTCGATCGATATCCCGACAGGTGAATCGATCGACGAAGCGAAAGGTGTATCGATCGATACTCCTATAGAGTCATCGATCGACACATTCTAATTGATCATCCCGACAGGTGAGATCATTGGATCTAGTAATAGATAAGAGTTGATATGTTATTCTTATAGTTGAGTTCTATAATATCATAATTTAGTATCTATATCATTATAATTCTAACCTGAATAGAAACCTAGATCTAGCTACCATCTTTCCATAAAACAACTCTTAGTTACCTTCTGAGCAACTGCCTAGATATGTTATTCTTATAGTTGTTCACTTTGCTTTCATTTATTTATAAAATTCATATTTACTGCTTTATAACTGTTTGCCTAGTTTAACCTTAATATCTATAGTTTAGTGTGTGCCCTAGCTCTCTGTGGATTCGATCCCTAAGTACTACAATCGAACCTCTTATTTGAGAGAGTAAGATCACTTGTTAGGGTAATTTGAGTGATATCAATAATCATGAAGATATCGCCATATGTCCGAACAGGCTAATCTGGAGTCATCTGGATATAAGGTGGGATATCTTCTTGCTAACAACACTTATAAGATTTATTCAACTTCCTGGTTATTCTCCACTGATTAGTGGTTCCAAATAAAGATTCTTAGATCGTGGTTCATCCTGGTTTGATAAGAATCATGAAGATATAGCCATATGTCCGAACAGGCTAATCTGGAATCATCTGGATAGAAGGTGGGATATCTTCTTGCTCACAACACTTATGAGATTTATTCAACTTCCTGGTTATTCTTCACTGATTAGTGGTTCCAAATAAAGCTTCTTAGATCGTGGTTCATCCTGGTTTGATAAGAATCATGAAGATAATAGCATATGTCCGAACAGGCTAATCTGGAATCATTTGGATAGAAGGTGGGATATCTTCTTGCTCACAACACTTATGAGATTTATTCAACTTCCTGGTTATTCTCCACTGATTATTGGTTCCAAATAAAGCTTCTTAGATCGTGGTTCATCCTGGTTTGATAAGAATCATGAAGATATTGTTATATGTTCGAACAGGCTAATCTGGAATCATCTGGATAGAAAGTGGGATATCTTCTTACTCACAACTCCTATGAGATTTATTCAACTTCCTGGTTATTCTCCACTGATTAGTGGTTCCAAATAAAGCTTCTTATATCGTGGTTCATCCTTGTTTGATAAGAATCATGAAGATAATGGCATATGTCCGAAAAGGCTAATCTGGAATCATCTGGATAGAAGGTGGGATATCTTCTTGCTCACAACACTTATGAGATTTATTCAACTTTGTAGTTATTCTCCACTGATTAGTGGTTCCAAATAAAGCTTCTTAGATCGTGGTTCATCCTGGTTTGATAAGAATCATGAAGATATTGCCATATGTCCGAACAGGCTAATCTAGAATCATTTGGATAGAAGGTGGGAAATCTTCTTGCTCACAACTCCTATGAGATTTATTCAACTTCCTGGTTATTCTCCACTGATTATTGGTTCCAAATAAAGCTTCTTAGATCGTGGTTCATCCTGGTTTGATAAGAATCATGAAGATAATGGCATATGTCCGAACAGGCAAATCTGGAATCATCTGGATGGAAGGTGGGATATCTTCTTACTCACAACTCCTATGAGATTTATTCAACTTCCTGGTTATTCTCCACTGATTAATGGTTCCAAATAAAGCTTCTTAGATCGTGGTTCATCCTGGTTTGATAAGAATCATGAAGATAATGGCATATGTCCGAACAGGCTAATCTGGAATCATTTGGATAGAAGGTGGGATATCTTCTTGCTCACAACACTTATGAGATTTATTCAACTTCCTGGTTATTCTCCACTGATTAGTGGTTCCAAATAAAGCTTCTTAAATCGTGGTTCATCCTGGTTTGATAAGAATCATGAAGATATTGCCATATGTTCGAACAGGCTAATCTGGAGTCATCTGGATAGAAGGTGGGATATCTTCTTACTCACAACTCCTATGAGATTTATTCAACTTCCTGGTTATTCTCCACTGATTAGTGGTTCCAAATAAAGCTTCTTAGATCGTGGTTCATCCTGGTTTGATAAGAATCATGAAGATAATGGCATATGTCCGAACAGGCTAATCTGGAATCATCTGGATAGAAGGTGGGATATCTTTTTGCTCACAACACTTATGAGATTTATTCAACTCTGTAGTTATTCTCCACTGATAAGTGGTTCCAAATAAAGCTTCTTAGATCGTGGTTCATCCTGGTTTGATAAGAATCATGAAGATAATGGCATATGTCCGAACATGCTAATCTGGAATCATCTGGATAGAAGGTGGGATATCTTCTTGCTCACAACACTTATGAGATTTATTCAACTTTCTGGTTATTCTCCACTGATTAGTGGTTCCAAATAAAGCTTCTTAAATCGTGGTTCATCCTGGTTTGATAAGAATCATGAAGATATTGCCATATGTCCGAACAGGCTAATCTGGAATCACTGGATAGAAGGTGGGATATCTTCTTGCTCACAACATTTATGAGATTTATTCAACTTCCTGGTTATTCTCCACTGATTATTGGTTCCCAATCAAGCTTCTTATATATTGGTTCATCCTGGTTTGATAAGAATCATGAAGATATTGCCATATGTCCGAACAGGCTAATCTGGAATCATCTGGATAGAAAGTGGGATATCTTCTTTATCACAACTCCTATGAGATTTATTTAATTTCCTGGTTATTCTCCACTGATTAGTGGTTCCAAATAAAGCTTCTTAGATCGTGGTTCATCCTGGTTTGATAAGAATCATGAAGATATTGCCATATGTTCGAACAGGCTAATCTGGAGTCATCTGGATAGAAGGTGGGATATCTTCTTACTCACAACTCCTATGAGATTTATTCAACTTCCTGGTTATTCTCCACTGATTAGTGGTTCCAAATAAAGCTTCTTAGATCGTGGTTCATCCTGGTTTGATAAGAATCATGAAGATAATGGCATATGTCCGAACAGGCAAATCTGGAATCATCTGGATAGAAGGTGTGATATCTTCTTGCTCACAACACTTATGAGATTTACTCAACTTCCTGGTTATTCTCCACTGATTAGTGGTTCCAAATAAAGCTTCTTAGATCGTGGTTCATCCTGGTTTGATAAGAATCATGAAGATAATGGCATATGTCCGAACAGGCTAATCTGGAATCATCTGGATAGAAGGTGGGATATCTTCTTGCTCACAACACTTATGAGATTTATTCAACTTCCTGGTTATTCTCCACTGATTAGTGGTTCCAAATAAAGCTTCTTAGATTGTGGTTCATCCTGGTTTGATAAGAATCATGAAGATATTGCCATATGTCCGAACAGGCTAATCTGGAATCATCTGGATAGAAAGTGGGATATCTTCTTACTCACAACTTGATCATAGAATCATTAGGCACAAGCGAGAGCTTGGTCTCTTATCTGACTTGTCTTCTCTGATCTAGGATTGCTAGATAACAGCGACAGCTGGTTTAGAAACCCTAGTGAGCATATATTCAACCCGCGCATTAAGCCTACTAGAAGCGCGTCGATCGATATCCCGACAGGTGAATCGATCGACGAAGCGAAAGGTGTATCGATCGATACTCCTATAGAGTCATCGATCGACACATTCTAATTGATCATCCCGACAGGTGAGATCATTGGATCTAGTAATAGATAAGAGTTGATATGTTATTCTTATAGTTGAGTTCTATAATATCATAATTTAGTATCTATATCATTATAATTCTAACCTGAATAGAAACCTAGATCTAGCTACCATCTTTCCATAAAACAACTCTTAGTTACCTTCTGAGCAACTGCCTAGATATGTTATTCTTATAGTTGTTCACTTTGCTTTCATTTATTTATAAAATTCATATTTACTGCTTTATAACTGTTTGCCTAGTTTAACCTTAATATCTATAGTTTAGTGTGTGCCCTAGCTCTCTGTGGATTCGATCCCTAAGTACTACAATCGAACCTCTTATTTGAGAGAGTAAGATCACTTGTTAGGGTAATTTGAGTGATATCAATAATCATGAAGATATCGCCATATGTCCGAACAGGCTAATCTGGAGTCATCTGGATATAAGGTGGGATATCTTCTTGCTAACAACACTTATAAGATTTATTCAACTTCCTGGTTATTCTCCACTGATTAGTGGTTCCAAATAAAGATTCTTAGATCGTGGTTCATCCTGGTTTGATAAGAATCATGAAGATATAGCCATATGTCCGAACAGGCTAATCTGGAATCATCTGGATAGAAGGTGGGATATCTTCTTGCTCACAACACTTATGAGATTTATTCAACTTCCTGGTTATTCTTCACTGATTAGTGGTTCCAAATAAAGCTTCTTAGATCGTGGTTCATCCTGGTTTGATAAGAATCATGAAGATAATAGCATATGTCCGAACAGGCTAATCTGGAATCATTTGGATAGAAGGTGGGATATCTTCTTGCTCACAACACTTATGAGATTTATTCAACTTCCTGGTTATTCTCCACTGATTATTGGTTCCAAATAAAGCTTCTTAGATCGTGGTTCATCCTGGTTTGATAAGAATCATGAAGATATTGTTATATGTTCGAACAGGCTAATCTGGAATCATCTGGATAGAAAGTGGGATATCTTCTTACTCACAACTCCTATGAGATTTATTCAATTTCCTGGTTATTCTCCACTGATTAGTGGTTCCAAATAAAGCTTCTTATATCGTGGTTCATCCTTGTTTGATAAGAATCATGAAGATAATGGCATATGTCCGAAAAGGCTAATCTGGAATCATCTGGATAGAAGGTGGGATATCTTCTTGCTCACAACACTTATGAGATTTATTCAACTTTGTAGTTATTCTCCACTGATTAGTGGTTCCAAATAAAGCTTCTTAGATCGTGGTTCATCCTGGTTTGATAAGAATCATGAAGATATTGCCATATGTCCGAACAGGCTAATCTAGAATCATTTGGATAGAAGGTGGGAAATCTTCTTGCTCACAACTCCTATGAGATTTATTCAACTTCCTGGTTATTCTCCACTGATTATTGGTTCCAAATAAAGCTTCTTAGATCGTGGTTCATCCTGGTTTGATAAGAATCATGAAGATAATGGCATATGTCCGAACAGGCAAATGTGGAATCATCTGGATGGAAGGTGGGATATCTTCTTACTCACAACTCCTATGAGATTTATTCAACTTCCTGGTTATTCTCCACTGATTAATGGTTCCAAATAAAGCTTCTTAGATCGTGGTTCATCCTGGTTTGATAAGAATCATGAAGATAATGGCATATGTCCGAACAGGCTAATCTGGAATCATTTGGATAGAAGGTGGGATATCTTCTTGCTCACAACACTTATGAGATTTATTCAACTTCCTGGTTATTCTCCACTGATTAGTGGTTCCAAATAAAGCTTCTTAAATCGTGGTTCATCCTGGTTTGATAAGAATCATGAAGATATTGCCATATGTTCGAACAGGCTAATCTGGAGTCATCTGGATAGAAGGTGGGATATCTTCTTACTCACAACTCCTATGAGATTTATTCAACTTCCTGGTTATTCTCCACTGATTAGTGGTTCCAAATAAAGCTTCTTAGATCGTGGTTCATCCTGGTTTGATAAGAATCATGAAGATAATGGCATATGTCCGAACAGGCTAATCTGGAATCATCTGGATAGAAGGTGGGATATCTTTTTGCTCACAACACTTATGAGATTTATTCAACTCTGTAGTTATTCTCCACTGATAAGTGGTTCCAAATAAAGCTTCTTAGATCGTGGTTCATCCTGGTTTGATAAGAATCATGAAGATAATGGCATATGTCCGAACATGCTAATCTGGAATCATCTGGATAGAAGGTGGGATATCTTCTTGCTCACAACACTTATGAGATTTATTCAACTTTCTGGTTATTCTCCACTGATTAGTGGTTCCAAATAAAGCTTCTTAAATCGTGGTTCATCCTGGTTTGATAAGAATCATGAAGATATTGCCATATGTCCGAACAGGCTAATCTGGAATCACTGGATAGAAGGTGGGATATCTTCTTGCTCACAACATTTATGAGATTTATTCAACTTCCTGGTTATTCTCCACTGATTATTGGTTCCCAATCAAGCTTCTTATATATTGGTTCATCCTGGTTTGATAAGAATCATGAAGATATTGCCATATGTCCGAACAGGCTAATCTGGAATCATCTGGATAGAAAGTGGGATATCTTCTTTATCACAACTCCTATGAGATTTATTTAATTTCCTGGTTATTCTCCACTGATTAGTGGTTCCAAATAAAGCTTCTTAGATCGTGGTTCATCCTGGTTTGATAAGAATCATGAAGATATTGCCATATGTTCGAACAGGCTAATCTGGAGTCATCTGGATAGAAGGTGGGATATCTTCTTACTCACAACTCCTATGAGATTTATTCAACTTCCTGGTTATTCTCCACTGATTAGTGGTTCCAAATAAAGCTTCTTAGATCGTGGTTCATCCTGGTTTGATAAGAATCATGAAGATAATGGCATATGTCCGAACAGGCAAATCTGGAATCATCTGGATAGAAGGTGCGATATCTTCTTGCTCACAACACTTATGATATTTACTCAACTTCCTGGTTATTCTCCACTGATTAGTGGTTCCAAATAAAGCTTCTTAGATCGTGGTTCATCCTGGTTTGATAAGAATCATGAAGATAATGGCATATGTCCGAACAGGCTAATCTGGAATCATCTGGATAGAAGGTGGGATATCTTCTTGCTCACAACACTTATGAGATTTATTCAACTTCCTGGTTATTCTCCACTGATTAGTGGTTCCAAATAAAGCTTCTTAGATTGTGGTTCATCCTGGTTTGATAAGAATCATGAAGATATTGCCATATGTCCGAACAGGCTAATCTGGAATCATCTGGATAGAAAGTGGGATATCTTCTTACTCACAACTTCAATGAGATTTATTCAACTTCCTGGTTATTCTCCACTGATTAGTGGTTCCCAATCAAGCTTCTTATATATTGGTTCATCCTGGTTTGATAAGAATCATGAAGATATTGCCATATGTCCGAACAGGCTAATCTGGAATCATCTGGATAGAAGGTGGGATATCTTCTTGCTCACAACACTTATGAGATTTATTCAACTTCCTGGTTATTCTCCACTGATTAGTGGTTCCAAATAAAGCTTCTTAGATCGTGGTTCATCCTGGTTTGATAAGAATCATGAAGATAATAGCATATGTCCGAACAGGCTAATCTGGAATCATTTGGATAGAAGGTGGGATATCTTCTTGCTCACAACACTTATGAGATTTATTAAACTTCCTGGTTATTCTCCACTGATTAGTGGTTCCAAATAAAGCTTCTTAGATCGTGGTTCATCCTGGTTTGATAAGAATCATGAAGATATTGTCATATGTTCGAACAGGCTAATCTGGAATCATCTGGATAGAAAGTGGGATATCTTCTTACTCACAACTCCTATGAGATTTATTCAACTTCCTGGTTATTCTCCACTGATTAGTGGTTCCAAATAAAGCTTCTTAGATCGTGGTTCATCCTTGTTTGATAAGAATCATGAAGATAATGGCATATGTCCGAACAGGCTAATCTGGAATCATCTGGATAGAAGGTGGGATATCTTCTTGCTCACAACACTTATGAGATTTATTCAACTTTGTAGTTATTCTCCACTGATTAGTGGTTCCAAATAAAGCTTCTTAGATCGTGGTTCATCCTGGTTTGATAAGAATCATGAAGATATTGCCATATTTCCGAACAGGCTAATCTGGAATCATCTGGATAGAAAGTGGGATATCTTCTTACTTACAACTCCTATGAGATTTATTCAACTTCCTGGTTATTCTCCACTGATTAGTGGTTCCAAATAAAGCTTCTTAGATCGTGGTTCATCCTGGTTTGATAAGAATCATGAAGATATTGCCATATGTCCGAACAGGCTAATCTGGAATCATCTGGATAGAAGGTGGGATATCTTCTTGCTCACAACACTTATGATATTTATTCAACTTCCTGGTTATTCTCCACTGATTAGTGGTTCCAAATAAAGCTTCTTAGATCGTGGTTCATACTGGTTTGATAAGAATCATGAAGATATTGCCATGAACAGGCTAATCTGGAATCATCTGGTTAGAAAGTGGGATATCTTCTTAATCACAACTCCTATGAGATTTATTCAACTTCCTGGTTATTCTCCACTGATTAGTGGTTCAAAATAAAGCTTCTTAGACCGTGGTTCATCCTGGTTTGATAAGAATCATGAAGATAATGGCATATGTCCGAGCAGGCTAATCAGGAATCATCTGGATAGAAGGTGGGATATCTTCTTGCTAACAACACTTATAAGATTTATTCAACTTCCTCGTTATTCTCCACTTATTAGTGGTTCCCAATCAAGCTTCTTTGATCGTGGTTCATCCTGGTTTGATAAAAATCATGAAGATATTGTCATATGTCCGAACAGGCTAATCTGGAATCATCTGGATAGAAAGTGGGATATCTTCTTAATCACAACTCCTATGAGATTTATTGACCTTCCTGGTTATTTTCCACTGATTAGTGGTTCCAAATAAAGCTTCTTAGATCGTGGTTCATCCTGGTTTGATAAGAATCATGAAGATAATGGCATATGTCCGAACAGGCTAATCTGGAATCATCTGGATAGAAGGTGGGACATCTTCTTGCTAACAACACTTATAAGATTTATTCAACTTCCTGGTTATTCTCCACTGATTAGTGGTTCCAAATAAAGCTTCTTAGATCGTGGTTCATCCTGGTTTGATAAAAATCATGAAGATAATGGCATATGTCCGAACAGGCTAATTTGGAATCATCTGGATAGAAGGTGGAATATCTTCTTGCTCATAACACTTATGAGATTTATTCAACTTCGTGGTTATTCTCCACTTATTTTTGGTTCCAAATAAAGCTTCTAAGATCGTGGTTCATCCTGGTTTGATAAGAATCATGAAGATATTGCCATATGTCCGAACAGGCTAATCTGGAATCATCTGGATAGAAAGTGGGATATCTTCTTACTTACAACTCCTATGAGATTTATTCAACTTTCTGGTTATTCTCCACTGATTAGTGGTTCCAAATAAAGCTTCTTAGATCGTGGTTCATCCTGGTTTGATAAGAATCATGAAGATATTGCCATATGTCCGAACAGGCTATTCTGGAATCATTTGGATAGAAGGTGGGATATCTTCTTGCTCACAACACTTATGAGATTTATTCAACTTCCTGGTTATTCTCCACTGATTAGTGGTTCCAAATAAAGCTTCTTAGATTGTCGTTCATCCTGGATTGATAATAATCATGAAGATATTGCCATATGTCCGAACAGGCTAATCTGGAATCATTTGGATAGAAGGTGGGATATCTTCTTGCTCACAACACTTATGAGATTTATTCAACTTCCTGGTTATTCTCCACTGATTAGTGGTTCCAAATAAAGCTTCTTAGATCGTGGTTCATCCTGGTTTGATAAGAATCATGAAGATATTGCCATAGAAGGTGGGATATCTTCTTGCTCACAACACTTATGAGATTTATTCAACTTCCTGGTTATTCTCCACTGATTAGTGGTTCCCAATCAAGCTTCTTAGATCGTGGTTCATCCTGGTTTGATAAGAATCGTGAAGATAATAGCATATGTCCGAACAGGCTAATCTGGAATCATTTGGATAGAAGGTGGGATATCTTCTTGCTCACAACACTTATGAGATTTATTCAACTTCCTGGTTATTCTCCACTGATTAGTGGTTCCAAATAAAGCTTCTTAGATCGTGGTTCATCCTGGTTTGATAAGAATCATGAAGATATTGTTATATGTTCGAACAGGCTAATCTGGAATCATCTGGATAGAAAGTGGGATATCTTCTTACTCACAACTCCTATGATATTTATTCAACTTCCTAGTTATTCTCCACTGATTACTGGTTCCCAATCAAGCTTCTTATATATTGGTTCATCCTGGTTTGATAAGAATCATGAAGATATTGCCATATGTCCGAACAGGCTAATCTGGAATCATCTGGATAGAAGGTGGGATATCTTCTTGCTCACAACACTTATGAGATTTATTCAACTTCCTGGTTATTCTCCACTGATTAGTGGTTCCAAATAAAGCTTCTTAGATCGTGGTTCATCCTGGTTTGATAAGAATCATGAAGATAATAGCATATGTCCGAACAGGCTAATCTGGAATCATTTGGATAGAAGGTGGGATATCTTCTTGCTCACAACACTTATGAGATTTATTCAACTTCCTGGTTATTCTCCACTGATTAGTGGTTCCAAATAAAGCTTCTTAGATCGTGGTTCATCCTGGTTTGATAAGAATCATGAAGATATTGTCATATGTTCGAACAGGCTAATCTGGAATCATCTGGATAGAAAGTGGGATATCTTCTTACTCACAACTCCTATGAGATTTATTCAACTTCCTGGTTATTCTCCACTGATTAGTGGTTCCAAATAAAGCTTCTTAGATCGTGGTCCATCCTTGTTTGATAAGAATCATGAAGATAATGGCATATGTCCGAACAGGCTAATCTGGAATCATCTGGATAGAAGGTGGGATATCTTCTTGCTCACAACACTTATGAGATTTATTCAACTTTGTAGTTATTCTCCACTGATTAGTGGTTCCAAATAAAGCTTCTTAGATCGTGGTTCATCCTGGTTTGATAAGAATCATGAAGATATTGCCATATGTCCGAACAGGCTAATCTGGAATCATCTGGATAGAAAGTGGGATATCTTCTTACTTACAACTCCTATGAGATTTATTCAACTTCCTGGTTATTCTCCACTGATTAGTGGTTCCAAATAAAGCTTCTTAGATCGTGGTTCATCCTGGTTTGATAAGAATCATGAAGATATTGCCATATGTCCGAACAGGCTAATCTGGAATCATCTGGATAGAAGGTGGGATATCTTCTTGCTCACAACACTTATGAGATTTATTCAACTTCCTGGTTATTCTCCACTGATTAGTGGTTCCAAATAAAGCTTCTTAGATCGTGGTTCATACTGGTTTGATAAGAATCATGAAGATATTGCCATGAACAGGCTAATCTGGAATCATCTGGTTAGAAAGTGGGATATCTTCTTAATCACAACTCCTATGAGATTTATTCAACTTCCTGGTTATTCTCCACTGATTAGTGGTTCAAAATAAAGCTTCTTAGACCGTGGTTCATCATGGTTTGATAAGAATCATGAAGATAATGGCATATGTCCGAGCAGGCTAATCAGGAATCATCTGGATAGAAGGTGGGATATCTTCTTGCTAACAACACTTATAAGATTTATTCAACTTCCTCGTTATTCTCCACTTATTAGTGGTTCCCAATCAAGCTTCTTTGATCGTGGTTCATCCTGGTTTGATAAAAATCATGAAGATATTGTCATATGTCCGAACAGGCTAATCTGGAATCATCTGGATAGAAAGTGGGATATCTTCTTAATCACAACTTCTATGAGATTTATTGACCTTCCTGGTTATTTTCCACTGATTAGTGGTTCCAAATAAAGCTTCTTAGATCGTGGTTCATCCTGGTTTGATAAAAATCATGAAGATAATGGCATATGTCCGAACAGGCTAATTTGGAATCATCTGGATAGAAGGTGGAATATCTTCTTGCTCATAACACTTATGAGATTTATTCAACTTCGTGGTTATTCTCCACTTATTTTTGGTTCCAAATAAAGCTTCTAAGATCGTGGTTCATCCTGGTTTGATAAGAATCATGAAGATATTGCCATATGTCCGAACAGGCTAATCTGGAATCATCTGGATAGAAAGTGGGATATCTTCTTACTTACAACTCCTATGAGATTTATTCAACTTCCTGGTTATTCTCCACTGATTAGTGGTTCCAAATAAAGCTTCTTAGATCGTGGTTCATCATGGTTTGATAAGAATCATGAAGATATTGCCATATGTCCGAACAGGCTAATCTGGAATCATTTGGATAGAAGGTGGGATATCTTCTTGCTCACAACACTTATGAGATTTATTCAACTTCCTGGTTATTCTCCACTGATTAGTGGTTCCAAATAAAGCTTCTTAGATTGTCGTTCATCCTGGATTGATAATAATCATGAAGATATTGCCATATGTCCGAACAGGCTAATCTGGAATCATTTGGATAGAAGGTGGGATATCTTCTTGCTCACAACACTTATGAGATTTATTCAACTTCCTGGTTATTCTCCACTGATTAGTGGTTCCAAATAAAGCTTCTTAGATCGTGGTTCATCCTGGTTTGATAAGAATCATGAAGATATTGCCATAGAAGGTGGGATATCTTCTTGCTCACAACACTTATGAGATTTATTCAACTTCCTGGTTATTCTCCACTGATTAGTGGTTCCCAATCAAGCTTCTTAGATCGTGGTTCATCCTGGTTTGATAAGAATCGTGAAGATAATAGCATATGTCCGAACAGGCTAATCTGGAATCATTTGGATAGAAGGTGGGATATCTTCTTGCTCACAACACTTATGAGATTTATTCAACTTCCTGGTTATTCTCCACTGATTAGTGGTTCCAAATAAAGCTTCTTAGATCGTGGTTCATCCTGGTTTGATAAGAATCATGAAGATATTGTTATATGTTCGAACAGGCTAATCTGGAATCATCTGGATAGAAAGTGGGATATCTTCTTACTCACAACTCCTATGAGATTTATTCAACTTCCTAGTTATTCTCCACTGATTACTGGTTCCCAATCAAGCTTCTTATATATTGGTTCATCCTGGTTTGATAAGAATCATGAAGATATTGCCATATGTCCGAACAGGCTAATCTGGAATCATCTGGATAGAAGGTGGGATATCTTCTTGCTCACAACACTTATGAGATTTATTCAACTTCCTGGTTATTCTCCACTGATTAGTGGTTCCAAATAAAGCTTCTTAGATCGTGGTTCATCCTGGTTTGATAAGAATCATGAAGATAATAGCATATGTCCGAACAGGCTAATCTGGAATCATTTGGATAGAAGGTGGGATATCTTCTTGCTCACAATACTTATGAGATTTATTCAACTTCCTGGTTATTCTCCATTGATTAGTGGTTCCAAATAAAGCTTCTTAGATCGTGGTTCATCCTGGTTTGATAAGAATCATGAAGATATTGTCATATGTTCGAACAGGCTAATCTGGAATCATCTGGATAGAAAGTGGGATATCTTCTTACTCACAACTCCTATGAGATTTATTCAACTTCCTGGTTATTCTCCACTGATTAGTGGTTCCAAATAAAGCTTCTTAGATCGTGGTCCATCCTTGTTTGATAAGAATCATGAAGATAATGGCATATGTCCGAACAGGCTAATCTGGAATCATCAGGATAGAAGGTGGGATATCTTCTTGCTCACAACACTTATGAGATTTATTCAACTTTGTAGTTATTCTCCACTGATTAGTGGTTCCAAATAAAGCTTCTTAGATCGTGGTTCATCCTGGTTTGATAAGAATCATGAAGATATTGCCATATGTCCGAACAGGCTAATCTGGAATCATCTGGATAGAAAGTGGGATATCTTCTTACTTACAACTCCTATGAGATTTATTCAACTTCCTGGTTATTCTCCACTGATTAGTAATTCCAAATAAAGCTTCTTAGATCGTGGTTCATCCTGGTTTGATAAGAATCATGAAGATATTACCATATGTCCGAACAGGCTAATCTTGAATCATCTGGATAGAAGGTGGGATATCTTCTTGCTCACAACACTTATGAGATTTATTCAACTTCCTGGTTATTCTCCACCGATTAGTGGTTCCAAATAAAGCTTCTTAGATCGTGGTTCATACTGGTTTGATAAGAATCATGAAGATATTGCCATGAACAGGCTAATCTGGAATCATCTGGTTAGAAAGTGGGATATCTTCTTAATCACAACTCCTATGAGATTTATTCAACTTACTGGTTATTCTCCACTGATTAGTGGTTCAAAATAAAGCTTCTTAGACCGTGGTTCATCCTGGTTTGATAAGAATCATGAAGATAATGGCATATGTCCGAGCAGGCTAATCAGGAATCATCTGGATAGAAGGTGGGATATCTTCTTGCTAACAACACTTATAAGATTTATTCAACTTCCTCGTTATTCTCCACTTATTAGTGGTTCCCAATCAAGCTTCTTTGATCGTGGTTCATCCTGGTTTGATAAGAATCATGAAGATATTGTTATATGTCCGAACAGGCTAATCTGGAATCATCTGGATAGAAAGTGGGATATCTTCTTAATCACAACTCCTATGAGATTTATTGACCTTCCTGGTTATTTTCCACTGATTAGTGGTTCCAAATAAAGCTTCTTAGATCGTGGTTTATCCTGGTTTGATAAGAATCATGAAGATAATGGCATATGTCCGAACAGGCTAATCTGTAATCATCTGGATAGAAGGTGGGACATCTTCTTGCTAACAACACTTATAAGATTTATTCAACTTCCTGGTTATTCTCCACTGATTAGTGGTTCCAAATAAAGCTTCTTAGATCGTGGTTCATCCTGGTTTGATAAGAATCATGAAGATAATGGCATATGTCCGAACAGGCTAATTTGGAATCATCTTGATAGAAGGTGGAATATCTTCTTGCTCATAACACTTATGAGATTTATTCAACTTCGTGGTTATTCTCCACTGATTTGTGGTTCCAAAGAAAGCTTCTAAGATCGTGGTTCATCCTGGTTTGATAAGAATCATGAAGATATTGCCATATGTCCGAACAGGCTAATCTGGAATCATCTGGATAGAAGGTGGGATATCTTCTTACTTACAACTCCTATGAGATTTATTCAACTTCCTGGTTATTCTCCACTGATTAGTGGTTCCAAATAAAGCTTCTTAGATCGTGGTTCATCCTGGTTTAATAAGAATCATGAAGATATTGCCATATGTCCGAACAAGCTAATCTGGAATCATTTGGATAGAAGGTGGGACATCTACTTGCTCACAACACTTATGAGATTTATTCAACTTCCTGGTTATTCTCCACTGATTAGTGGTTCCAAATAAAGCTTCTTAGATTGTCGTTCATCCTGGATTGATAATAATCATGAAGATATTGCCATATTGACTCCTATGAGATTTATTCAACTTCCTGGTTATTCTCCACTGATTAGTGGTTCCCAATCAAGCTTCTTATATATTGGTTCATCCTTGTTTGATAAGAATCATGAAGATATTGCCATATGTCCGAACAGGCTAATCTGGAATCATCTGGATAGAAGGTGGGATATCTTATTGCTCACAACACTTATGAGATTTATTCAACTTCCTGGTTATTCTCCACTGATTAGTGGTTCCAAATAAAGCTTCTTAGATCGTGGTTCATCCTGGTTTGATAAGAATCATGAAGATAATAGCATATGTCCGAACAGGCTAATCTGGAATCATTTGGATAGAAGGTGGGATATCTTCTTGCTCACAACACTTATGAGATTTATTCAACTTCCTGGTTATTCTCCACTGATTAGTGGTTCCAAATAAAGCTTCTTAGATCGTGGTTCATCCTGGTTTGATAAGAATCATGAAGATATTGTCATATGTTCGAACAGGCTAATCTGGAATCATCTGGATAGAAAGTGGGATATCTTCTTACTCACAACTCCTATGAGATTTATTCAACTTCCTGGTTATTCTCCACTGATTAGTGGTTCCAAATAAAGCTTCTTAGATCGTGGTTCATCCTTGTTTGATAAGAATCATGAAGATAATGGCATATGTCTGAACAGGCTAATCTGGAATCATCTGGATAGAAGGTGGGATATCTTCTTGCTCACAACACTTATGAGATTTATTCAACTTTGTAGTTATTCTCCACTGATTAGTGGTTCCAAATAAAGCTTCTTAGATCGTGGTTCATCCTGGTTTGATAAGAATCATGAAGATATTGCCATATGTCCGAACAGGCTAATCTGGAATCATCTGGATAGAAAGTGGGATATCTTCTTACTTACAACTCCTATGAGATTTATTCAACTTCCTGGTTCTTCTCCACTGATTAGTGGTTCCAAATAAAGCTTCTTAGATCGTGGTTCATCCTGGTTTGATAAGAATCATGAAGATATTGCCATATGTCCGAACAGGCTAATCTGGAATCATCCGGATAGAAGGTGGGATATCTTCTTGCTCACAACACTTATGAGATTTATTCAACTTCCTGGTTATTCTCCACTGATTAGTGGTTCCAAATAAAGCTTCTTAGATCGTGGTTCATACTGGTTTGATAAGAATCATGAAGATATTGCCATGAACAGGCTAATCTGGAATCATCTGGTTAGAAAGTGGGATATCTTCTTAATCACAACTCCTATGAGATTTATTTAACTTCCTGGTTATTCTCCACTGATTAGTGGTTCAAAATAAAGCTTCTTAGACCGTGGTTCATCCTGGTTTGATAAGAATCATGAAGATAATGGCATATGTCCGAGCAGGCTAATCAGGAATCATCTGGATAGAAGGTGAGATATCTTCTTGCTAACAACACTTATAAGATTTATTCAACTTCCTCGTTATTCTCCACTTATTAATGGTTCCCAATCAAGCTTCTTTGATCGTGGTTCATCCTGGTTTGATAAGAATCATGAAGATATTGTCATATGTCCGAACAGGCTAATCTGGAATCATCTGGATAGAAAGTGGGATATCTTCTTAATCACAACTCCTATGAGATTTATTGACCTTCCTCGTTATTTTCCACTGATTAGTGGTTCCAAATAAAGCTTCTTAGATTGTGGTTCATCCTGGTTTGATAAGAATCATGAAGATAATGGCATATGTCCGAACAGGCTAATCTGGAATCATATGGATAGAAGGTGGGACATCTTCTTGCTAACAACACTTATAAGATTTATTCAACTTCCTGGTTATTCTCCACTGATTAGTGGTTCCAAATAAAGCTTCTTAGATCGTGGTTCATCCTGGTTTGATAAGAATCATGAAGATAATAGCATATGTCCGAACAGGCTAATTTGGAATCATCTGGATAGAAGGTGGAATATCTTCTTGCTCATAACACTTATGAGATTTATTCAACTGCGTGGTTATTCTCCACTGATTTGTGGTTCCAAATAAAGCTTCTAAGATCGTGGTTCATCCTGGTTTGATAAGAATCATGAAGATATTGCCATATGTCCGAACAGGCTAATCTGGAATCATCTGGATAGAAGGTGGGATATCTTCTTACTTACAACTCCTATGAGATTTATTCAACTTCCTGGTTATTCTCCACTGATTAGTGGTTCCAAATAAAGCTTCTTAGATCGTGGTTCATCCTGGTTTAATAAGAATCATGAAGATATTGCCATATGTCCGAACAAGCTAATCTGGAATCATTTGGATAGAAGGTGGGACATCTACTTGCTCACAACACTTATGAGATTTATTCAACTTCCTGGTTATTCTCCACTGATTAGTGGTTCCAAATAAAGCTTCTTAGATTGTCGTTCATCCTGGATTGATAATAATCATGAAGATATTGCCATATTGACTCCTATGAGATTTATTCAACTTCCTGGTTATTCTCCACTGATTAGTGGTTCCCAATCAAGCTTCTTATATATTGGTTCATCCTTGTTTGATAAGAATCATGAAGATATTGCCATATGTCCGAACAGGCTAATCTGGAATCATCTGGATAGAAGGTGGGATATCTTATTGCTCACAACACTTATGAGATTTATTCAACTTCCTGGTTATTCTCCACTGATTAGTGGTTCCAAATAAAGCTTCTTAGATCGTGGTTCATCCTGGTTTGATAAGAATCATGAAGATAATAGCATATGTCCGAACAGGCTAATCTGGAATCATTTGGATAGAAGGTGGGATATCTTCTTGCTCACAACACTTATGAGATTTATTCAACTTCCTGGTTATTCTCCACTGATTAGTGGTTCCAAATAAAGCTTCTTAGATCGTGGTTCATCCTGGTTTGATAAGAATCATGAAGATATTGTCATATGTTCGAACAGGCTAATCTGGAATCATCTGGATAGAAAGTGGGATATCTTCTTACTCACAACTCCTATGAGATTTATTCAACTTCCTGGTTATTCTCCACTGATTAGTGGTTCCAAATAAAGCTTCTTAGATCGTGGTTCATCCTTGTTTGATAAGAATCATGAAGATAATGGCATATGTCTGAACAGGCTAATCTGGAATCATCTGGATAGAAGGTGGGATATCTTCTTGCTCACAACACTTATGAGATTTATTCAACTTTGTAGTTATTCTCCACTGATTAGTGGTTCCAAATAAAGCTTCTTAGATCGTGGTTCATCCTGGTTTGATAAGAATCATGAAGATATTGCCATATGTCCGAACAGGCTAATCTGGAATCATCTGGATAGAAAGTGGGATATCTTCTTACTTACAACTCCTATGAGATTTATTCAACTTCCTGGTTCTTCTCCACTGATTAGTGGTTCCAAATAAAGCTTCTTAGATCGTGGTTCATCCTGGTTTGATAAGAATCATGAAGATATTGCCATATGTCCGAACAGGCTAATCTGGAATCATCCGGATAGAAGGTGGGATATCTTCTTGCTCACAACACTTATGAGATTTATTCAACTTCCTGGTTATTCTCCACTGATTAGTGGTTCCAAATAAAGCTTCTTAGATCGTGGTTCATACTGGTTTGATAAGAATCATGAAGATATTGCCATGAACAGGCTAATCTGGAATCATCTGGTTAGAAAGTGGGATATCTTCTTAATCACAACTCCTATGAGATTTATTTAACTTCCTGGTTATTCTCCACTGATTAGTGGTTCAAAATAAAGCTTCTTAGACCGTGGTTCATCCTGGTTTGATAAGAATCATGAAGATAATGGCATATGTCCGAGCAGGCTAATCAGGAATCATCTGGATAGAAGGTGAGATATCTTCTTGCTAACAACACTTATAAGATTTATTCAACTTCCTCGTTATTCTCACTTTATTAGTGGTT
>JACZFZ010000039.1:0-61616 GCA_019706035.1 Raphanus raphanistrum subsp. raphanistrum | reverse complement strand
AAACCACTATTCAGTGGAGAATAACCAGGAAGTTGAATAAATCTCATAAGTGTTGTGAGCAAGAAGATATCCCACCTTCTATCTAGATGATTCCAGATTAGCCTGTTCGGACATATGTCATTATCTTCATGATTCTTATCAAACCAGGATGAACCACGATCTAAGAAGCTTTATTTGGAACCACTAATCAGTGGAGAATAACCCGGAAGTTGAATAAATCTCATATGAGTTGTGAGTAAGAAGATATCCCATTTTCTATCCAGATGATTCCGGATTAGCATGTTCGGACATATGCCATTATCTTCATGATTCTTATCAAACCAGGATGAACCAATATGTAAGAAGCTTGATTGGGAACCAATAATCAGTGGAGAATAACCAGGAAGTTAAATAAATCTCATAGGAGTTGGGAGTAAGAAGATATCCCTGTGTCACCTCTTTGTATCCCTGTTTGCGATTAGGAATATACATGTTTCACCTCTCTGTATCCGATGCAAAGGAGTTGAAACGGTAACACACCTCCTCTTCACCTGTCCTTTTGCTGCTAGAGTTTGGGATCTAGCACCGACGACCAATGCGCTCATATCAGAATTGGTCACAACCACTATCATGGGATGGGAAAGCGCGAGGAAGATAACGCCCTTTCCCCCAATTGGTGTAGAATCAGGAACCCTTGCTTCCTGGATCATCTGGAACCTATGGATAGCGCGCAATCAGCTGATCTTCCAGAAGAGATGCTTCACTCCCGAGGAGACCATTACGAAGGCAATCGCAGATGCTAGAGAATGGATGCTAGCTCAAAGCCCTCAATCTCTTCAAAAGTCGACGCCTTTGATCAGAATCGAACCAAACCCTAATCTCCATGGGATCTCGATCTTCACCGATGCAGCGTGGAGACCCTCCTCTGGACATGCAGGCCTTGGTTGGATCATTGATGATGTGGTGTCTTCTACATCCTACACAGCGACCTCTCTCTCTGTAGAGTCGCCCCTAATGGCGGAATCCTTGGCCGTAGTTGCGGCCATAACCTCTGCTCTCTCTCGTGGTCTTGACTCCATCACCATCTTCTCAGATTCACAAGTTCTGGTCAACACAATCAATAGAAAGGAGATGAAATTGGAGATCTTTAACACGCTCAGAGACATTAACTATCTATCTACCTTATTTACTTCTGTTGTGTTTCGTTTTATTCCTAGAGCCTCAAACTCTTCTGCAGACTCATTGGCAAAACAGGCCTTATGGGCCTTGAGCCCTTTTTAAATTTATCTAATGAAATCAGTGATTGAACAAAAAAAAAAGAAGATATCCCACTTTTTATCCACATGATTCCAGATTAGCCTGTTCGGACATATGGCAATATTTTCATGATTCTTATCAAACCAGGATGAACCACGATGTAAGAAGCTTGATTGGGAACCAATAATCAGTGGAGAATATCCAGGAAGTTGAACAAATCTCATAGGAGTTGTGAGGAAGAAGATATCCCACTTTCTATCCAAGTGATTCCTGATTAGCCTGTTCGGACATATGGCAATATATTCATGATTCTTATCAAACACGGATGAACCTCAATCTAAGAATCTTTATTTGGAACCACTAATCAGTGGAGAATAACCAGGAAGTTGAATAAATCTCATAAGTGTTGTGAACAAGAAGATATCCCACTTCTATCCAGATGATTCCAGATTAGCCTCACTACAAGAAATATTGGCATTAGTAGCACCGTAAAAACGCTATTGTATTGTTTTCGTAGCGAAAACACATACGCTATGACAGCCGCAGCTATAGTAGACCCCCCTCATATCATAGCGTTTTTGCCTGTGCTATAAAAAGTAGAGATATTATAACGTTTATTTTGTACTATAATAATATGTATAGTGACACAATTTTCGTACTATTATGTAGTTTTCTATGGCGTTTTATTCATGTTGCAACATTGTTTAATAGTAACATATTTTCAGTGCTACTGAATTATAATTGAATTATATATATATATATATATTAATAATCTAGAATATAATTTAATTTATTTTTTAAAAACTTAAATTAGAAATTAATTTATAAATAAATCGGTGTAACTGACAAAAAAATAATAAATCTATCTTATTAAAGTTGAAGTACCCATTGGAAGTGTTTGGAAACATGCATAACTATTCTAAATAGAGATTGTTTGGACATAAGAATAGCAATTAAAAATTAACAATATTGACAATCCACTAAAAACTAATAGAGGCCCAATCTATCTTATTTTATGGTCGTAAAATTTGAACTACAAAAGCCCATAAATATAATCGAATGTAGTAATTGCTATAAATCCGAAAATCTAGCAAATATGTTAACAATAGTTTCCAGCCAACTGTTTTTGCGTGATTGACAATGGTAATATCTTCTGCATTTAAAGTTAATAAATATAATCGAATGTATTAATAGCTATGAATCCGAAAATCTAGCAAATATGTTAACAATAGTTTCCAGCCAACTGTTTTTACGTGATTGACAATGGTAATATCTTCTGCATTTAAAGTTAATAATTATTCCTCAAATTAATTCCGCAGATCTCGCAGCCATCAAGGCTATATCACCATTTAAATCACATACGTGTTCAACAAGTATCGAACAGAATATGCGATCAATAAGTAATAAAAGAAACAAGTACCAAAAATTAAATACAGTATCGAACATAATATGTCAATCAAGAAGTAGTAAAAGGAATATTCTAACTTATACCAGCCCGAAAATCTAGCAAAACAAATGATTGAAATATCTTACATATCTTATTTCTATAACTCATCTTCTGTATTGACTATAAATAACGCCATCCTACCACGCAAAACAACACATTCACATTGATCTCTACGAAAAAAATGGCCAACAATCAGAGTTATGTGTTCCTCAACGCAGTCAAACCTTTCAAGCAAACCTGGAGAGTACATGTTAAGCTAATTCATTCATGGTCTCAAAACACAAGTTTTGGAGGGGAGACTCTCGAGTGCGTCCTTGCAGATGAGACTGTAAGTGAACTGTTTTCCCAAATACGTTTAATATTCTCTTTTTCTGTTTTATTTGTAATCACACACTAATTAAAAGTTCGTTTTTGATGTGTGTAGGGTGTCAAAATGCATGCATCTTGCAAAAGAAATCAGATGTATCGGCTGAAGCGCAGTCTACCTCTTGGTGAATGGAGGTACATTGAAAACTTTACGGTTTCGGCAGCTGCTGGCAAATATCGCTCAACTCCAGAACCTTACAAGATCAATTTCACAAGTGACACACTGATATCCCAATCAGTGTTTCATGATGACAACCCTTTCCTTACTCTTGCAAGTTATGAAGATATTGTTAATGGAAAATTGAATCCAAATGTCCTAATCGGTATGAATATGTTCACTTATATTACTATTTTTAACCATAAGTGTTTTATATTATATGATATACATTCTGATTTGTTACAGATATCCTTGGTGAAGTGTTTGATCTACGAGAAGTGCAAACAGTGCAAGCTCAACAAAAGGACATAAAGAGAGTCTCCTTTCGACTGCGTGACACAGAGTAAGCAGTTTAACTTGTGTTATTTGATAATATAATGTTTTCATTAATTTTTTTTTCACATTTGCGTGTCTCATTTATATGCAGAGGTCGTGATGTTGTATGTTGCTTGTGGGGAAAATATGCAGAACAACTTGAATCCATTACTGGAGATGAATCACTACTCTGTTTGATAAGGTTTGCTAAAATCAGCTTTTACAAAGGTAAAAAATAATCTCTTCAAAGATTAATTTTAATGATCAAATCGTGTCTGAAAAAAGTTCTTCTGTATATAGGTGATGTTCAAATCACAAATGGTTTTGATTCAACAGTTGTAACACTCAACCCAACCATGAAGGAAGCTATCGATTTTAGCGAACAGTAAGTTTTTTTTGGTATTATATTTGTTAAAACGATAAGTATGTTACAATCCTTTCATGTTTATTTATAAAAAAAAAAAATCCTTTTCAGATTGTCTCACAGTGAACTTCCGCTTGCTATTGTTGGGAAAAATACCGACAATAAGATGATTAAGCAGCAACCGGAAGATTGGGCTGATGTCCAACTGCGATCAATAGCTGAGATATTGGTGGCCTTTGAGGTTATATTTCTAATATTTCAAAGTTTTCTATCATTCAATGTATTGATGTTTTCCGTGAATGTGATCAGGTTCAGAGTTGCAAAATTATCTGTTCAATTGAGTCAATTGACACTGACTGGGGCTGGTTCTACTTTCAATGTGATATCTGCAATAAACGTGTCACTAGAATTGCCAAGAGTAATACTCCAAAGCTGAATCAGATCGAGAAACCCTTGTTTTTTTGTGATAAAGTTTGTCGCACTACTGTAACCAAGGTTTCACCGAAGTAAGACTCTATACATGTTATTTTAAAGTGTATTCGGAATTTGTAAGTCAGCTCAATATTTTCATATAATTTTTGTGGTTGGAAACAGGTACAAACTGCATCTCAGTGTGAAAGATGACAGTGACTCATGCAAACTGATGATGCTTGACACTGTTGCATCAACCATTGTTGGAAAATATGCTGTTGAACTTTGGAATGGTTCATATGATGAGGCAAGTATTTTTTAAATATTCTCAATCGATTTTTTCCTATATAAATTTAATTTCTAAGAATATTTTGTAGATACAAGACCCAGAGATAATCCCAATGGCCCTCAAAAGTGTAGTTGGGAAGTCTTTCTGTTTTGGTGTTTCAATTAGATCCGGAAATTTAGAAAATGGATCCGACACCTACTTTGTTTCTCAAGTTTGGACTGGTGAGAATCTCCAGATCGAGTCTATGTCTGAACCAGTTTCTGCTATAGAGACCAATTCCTCATCTCTTTCCTCTGGAGAGGTTTGTAATCATTTTAAAAAATATTTTAAACTGAATATTTTATATGTGCATTGTTAACTTATGTATATTAATTGAAATTTCTGTGTTTGAATGTTTTTTACAAGGTTTATGTTATTGAACTCAAACTCTCAAAACGACTCTGAAGTATTTTCAACTCCTACCGTGAAGCGCAAGGAAGAAGAATCCGATCTGAAAGACATGACTTCTACCAGTAAGAAGTTGTGTATGAAGTCAGTGAAGTTGGAGAAGACAAAGTGACTAGAGGCTACATGACTTATTCAGTTGTGTTATGATTTCTGCTGTTTCCGTTCTATTATTTTATTTTCTGTTTCTGCTCGTGTTTTTTCTTATTGGTTTTTTTATTATAATCTCATGTTTTAGCATGGGATAAGACAGTTTGTTTCTTTAATAATGATGCAGTTTATTTCATTCTAGACTAATATATTATGCATTTTTTGAGTAAACAAACAATAACTATAAATGTATCAATCCAAAGCACCCTAATCTAGACGTAGTCATAGATCACCTCTAATAGGAACATGTTCTTACTAATAGTCGAGAATTTACCTGTTATTTTGCTGCTTGGTTATGCTTCACTTGAGTAGGAATTACCGAGAGAACCTTCACCTTGACTCTTCTATACAGATACCTTAGAACCTTCATAAAAAAAACGAGAATGTAAATAATAATTGTACCAATAATCATATAAATAAAATAATCGTACACCAACAATATCAACACATATCACAATATCGTGAAACCAATAAATCAATTAAGCACACCATTGCCCAAAAAATTAGAAATACAAGATATCTTTCCTAATTGAATTATTTTATTATTTAGATATTTTGTTGCTACTAAAGTACTGTAACTTCTTAAAAACTAAACTCCTTCAATTGTGCGATTTGCTTAAGAGGATATTACATATCTTAATAATAAAAAATCCTCCAACCTCCCAATCACGTTACATTCATTTTCCACAATATTTTTTCAATCTTGTTTGCGCAGAATTGAATTGAGAAATCCGTATCTGAGTAAGTTCACTCTGGCTCATACACCATGAAACGAAAGCGAATGGTAGACAAATTTGGATCTACCAAGGAGAATGAAAATCCTCTTCGAAATAAAAAGACTGCCACTGCTGGAAAAACAGATAGCAGGAGCAAAACTCATCCTGCACGAGAACAAAGGGAAAATATGACAGTACCTTTGCAGCCTATTTTTAAGAGACTTTATGAGTGTCTTTCAAACCGAACAGCTATCACATCCACTGGTTCTATAGATGAACAGATCCAACTTTTGCCAAAAACACCAAGAAAAAGACGCGACTGTGTTTTAGGTAAATTATATTATACTACTTACTTATACCAAGCTTTCTGCATTATAATGCTATGATTTAGTTAGTAAAAGCCTAATATCTATGTCTTAATTTCCAAGGTACAGATTTGATGTCAAATGGTTCTATTAATACTTCAAACACTCCAAAAACAACAGCAAACAAGAACAAGAGGAAGAAAGGTAATTTGCTGAGCACGAAATGTGTATATATAAATGTAAAAATGCCTGTGTCTTTTAAAGTGAAAAATTTGAGAAAAAAATTGACTTACTTCTTTTTCAAAGGTGTGGACTTTATGTCAACTGCAACAGTTGATACTCCAGAACAGAGAAGTTGTCTCACTTCATTATCCTGTAAGTAACATACAAACTTTAATATTATTAACTAAGACACGAAATCATTAGCATAATTGTGTTTGTTCTTTTGCCATCATTAGCAAGAAATAAAAACACCGGAGGAGAAGCAACTGTCCAGAATGAGATCTCAAAGAAATGCAGAAAGAACCCACCAGCAGTTTTAAAGGACATTACCAATATATCTGCGACCTTAGATTTTGACCCGGAAAATATAGCATCAAACACAGTCAATGAACAGTTCGAAAATATTGACACTGACGATGATGATGCAGAGCTTGACTACAATACAGATGTGTGAGGTATACAGATTTACTATTTGGCTTTTCTTATAATGCAGTGGCTTTTGAGAAAGTTTTCAAGTCTTTTTTATAAACATGCAGGAGTGATTGAAGAGATCGATGATTATCTAGAGTTTGACTGTAGTTCCCAGGAGAGTTCAGACACAGAAACTGAGGATAGACACTTTGATGATTCTGTTGATCAAGAAACATTTTCTCAAACGAATGAATGCCATATAAGTTCGGTCATTGCAAAGAAGACTACACGTGCAACAAAAACTTCTAAGAAAAAATCTGTAGCAAAGGAGTATGGTAAGAATTTGTCTACTGTAAATCTTTTCAATCACGTCTGTCATCTTTCATAATGTATCCTAATTTTTTTGTGGTCCTTCAAATATATAGATTACATAGATGAAGGTGATCCATCGTATACATGTTCTTACTGTGGTGCTATTATGTGGTATGGCGAAAGGTTGAACAAACGAAAAAATAGCACCAATCCTTCTTTTACTCTCTGTTGTGGACAAGGTCAAGTCGTTTTGCCTTTGTTAAAAGATCCACCAACAGAATTAAAAAGACTGCTGGAAGGGACTGATCCAAAAAGTAAGCATTTTCAGAAAAATTGCCGAGCTTATAACATGGTCTTCTCATTTACTTCGCTTGGTGGGAAAGTGGAACGATCTCTAAGAAAAGGAATAGGCCCAGAGATGTTTCAACTCCAAGGAGAAAACTACCATCTTATGAGAAGCTTGAGACCACCAGATGGTAATGAAGCCAAATTTGGTCAGATGTACATCTGTGATCCTCAAAATGAAGCTGAGAACAGGGCCAATTGCTTAAGGTATAATTTTAATCCACTTGAGAGTGAAGAAATTGGTGTTTGAACGTTACATTTTTATAGGAATAGGGCTTGGTTTCGAAGTGTCATTGGCCTAATTTTGAATAATATATCCATCTTTTTAACATGTGATTTCTTCATTTGCAGCCAAGGTAGACCAAGTTATAAAGGCAAGACAAAGGACAAACTGAGGAAAGAAATAATTGAGGATTTGATGAAGGTGCTAAATGAAGTCAATCCATATGTTAAAAATTTCAGATCAGCGGGGGAACGGTTTAATACTAATCCTGAAGAGGCTTTTCATATGAGGATCATTAGTGATCGTCTAAAGGATGGCAGAACATATAACACACCAACCTCATCTGAAGTTGCAGCTTTAATTCCTGGAGATTTTAATCTTGATATGGATAAAAGGGATATAGTACTTCAGAAACATTTTGGAAAGCTGATGAGAATTAATGAGATACATCCCTCATATCTGGCACTGCAGTATCCTCTCTTATTCACTTATGGAGAAGATGGATTTAGGCTTGGGATTCAGAAAGGTGTAACAGAAGCATCTAAAAAACTGAAGAAGCGAACAATCAGTATGAGGCAATTTTTTGCATTTCGTCTTCAGGAACGTGCGAATGAGTCGCACACGCTCTTATATGGTAGACGCCTATTTCAGCAATTTGTGGTGGATGCCTACACAACTATTGAGTCTAACCGTCTACGATATCTCAAGTTCAATCAGTCTACTTTACGATCTAATAGTTATGACTCTATCAAACAGTCAGAGAGTGCAGGTAAAATCGATATGCATGACCAATGAACAGAATTTATCTTGCCAGCTTCTTTCACTGGTGGCCCACGATATATGAAGAACAATTATTTGGATGCTATGACCATTTGCAAGCATTTTGAATTTCCGGATCTGTTCATCACGTTTAGAGAAAAGGAACTTAAAGGCAGAGGATAGATCAGAGATTGTTTCTAGGATCTTTAAAATGAAACTTGAATCATTGATGGATGACTTAACAAAAAAACACATTCTTGGAAAGACAGTTTCATGTAAGTTTGTTCTTTCTATTTTTGGTAATTTCAGCTTTATTGTTAGATTTTATAAGCTTAAATTATTATATACACTAACTGGTATTTTAAATTTTCTGTTACAGCAATGTACACAATTGAGTTTCAGAAAAGGGGTTTGCCACATGCACATATTCTGCTATTTATGCATCCTGAGTTCAAGCTTCCCACCACGGATGACATTGATAAGATAATATCTGCGGAAATCCCTAATAAATTGGAAGAACCAGAGCTTTATGATGTTATTAAAGATATGATGATGCATGGACCTTGTGGAGCTGCTAATATGAATTCACCATGCATGGAGAATGGACTTTGTTCAAAGTTATATCCCAAATCATATGCTACGAAGACTACAGTTAACAAAGAAGGATTTCCTGTGTATAGAAGGCTCAAGCAATCTGAGAATTTTGTCATGAAGAATGGGATGAGGTGTGACAACCGATGGGTCATTCTTTACAATAAAAAACTATCTCTTCGTTATCGAGCTCACATTAATGTCGAATGGTGCAACCAAGCTGGTTCTTAAGTACTTATTTAAGTACATTAATAAAGGTCAGGATCGTGTGACAGTGGCTGTGGAACCACCTGAACATGTAGTTCTGAACCAGCTGGAAACCGCTGGAGAAAATGCTGAAAAGAGAAATGAATTCAAAGACTTCTTCGATTGCAGGTAATGGACATTCCATATATTTTTCATATTACTAAATCGTTAGTGATTGTGTTCTGGTCCAGTAGTATGTTATTTTAAACAAATCATTTTTTTGTAGATATGTTTCAGTTTGTGAAGCTGGTTGGAGAATTTTTCAGTTTCCAATTCACAACCGATCTACAGCAGTTGAGAAGCTGATTTTTCATCTGCCCGGAAAACAACATATTATTTTCAAAGGAAAAGATAAGTTGGAAGCTGTGGTTAGACGGAAGCTCATTGAGAATACTCTGTTTTTAGCATGGTTTGAGCTAAATAAAATTGATGAGCTGGCCAGAAAGCTAACTTTTGCCCAAATTCCTAACTTTTTTACCTATGACAAGAAGCTCAAGAGGTTTAAAAGGCGGAAAAGAGGTTTCAGCATTGGCAAGATTAATTATGCTCCCCGTAAGCAGGAAGATGCTTACTACTTACGTGTGTTGCTAAACGTTGTCACCGGCCCTACCAGTTATGATGATATTAAAACATTTAACGGTGTTCTCTATCCTGGCTACAAAGAAGCATGTTTTGCCCGCGGTTTATTAGATGATGACCGAGAGTACATTGAGGATATAGTGAGGAGAAGTTATGCGAGCTCCGGTAGTGATCTACGACATGTATTTGTCATGATGCTGATTAATAACACCCTATCTATGCCAGAAACAGTATGGGAAAATACTTGGCAGTATTTGGCTGAGGATATTGAGCATAGTCGTCGGAAGTTTTTCAACAGACCAGGTATGAATTCTTACACTAACATCCGAAATAATGCTCTGATTAAATTAATCACCACACTTCCATAAGTCTGTTATTGGCATCGTTTGTATTTAACAGTTTTTTTTTCTTGTAGATCTTTTGTTAAGCGATGAAGAAAAGAAGAAGTTTACTTTACAAGAGATCGAGAAGCATTTGAGGCGCAATGGGACTTCTCTTGCTAACTTCACTTCTATGCCACAACTTCCTCCAACAGACAGTAATGATTCAAATGTTCTGATATTAGATGAGCGGAGTTATGATCGTCAAGAACTGGTAGAAACTCTTGACAGAGATGTTCTGAAGATGACTGATGAACAGAGGAAAATATATGATAAAATTTTGGATGCTGTGTGAATGAAGAAAGAGGGGGTATGTTCTTTGTTTATGGATTTGGTGGTACTGGAAAAACATTCCTTTGGAAGTTAATATCTGCAGCTGTCCGTTCTAAAGGAGATATTGTTCTTAATGTTGCATCAAGTGGAATCGCCTCTTTGTTGTTGCAAGGTGGTAGAACTGCTCATTCAAGATTTGGCATACCACTTAGCCCTGATGAGTTTTCTACATGTACTATGGTTCCTTGAACAGATCAAGCTAATATAGTAAAAGAATCATCACTTATTATATGGGATGAGGCTCCTATGATGAGCAAGCATTGCTTTGAAGCTCTAGACAGAAGCATGTCTGATATTGTGGGGAAGCATAGAAAAAAACCTTTCGGTGGAAAGGTAGTAGTGTTTGGAGGTGATTTTCGACAGGTTCTACCTGTAATAAATGGAGCTGGAAGGTCTGAAATTGTTTTGGCAGCACTGAATTCTTCTTATCTTTGGGAGCACTGTAAAGTCTTCAAACTCACAAAGAACATGCGGTTACTGTCCGGTGATTTGACACCAGAAGAGGCACAAGAACTTAAGAAATTCTCTGAGTGGATCTTAAAGGTTGGAGAAGGTAAAATTGCAGAGCCTAACGATGGAGAAGCTGAGATCGATATTCCTGAAGAGTTTTTGATTACCGATTCTGATGAACCCATAGAAGCCATAAGCAAAGCTGTGTATGGGGATAGAGCTTCACTACAAGAAAACAAGGAGCCTAAATTTTTCCAAGAGAGAGCTATTTTATGTCCTACTAATGAAGATGTGAATATGATAAACCAATACATGTTGGATAAACTTGATGGTAAGCATTTATTTTTTTACTTAACTATGTGAAGGATTAATTTCGGAAGAATATTGTGTTAATCATGTATTCTCTGATTCTATGTGAGGAAAAGATTTACATCAGCGCAGATAGTATTGATCCAATGGATAAAATGTCAGTTAATGACGAAGCTCTTGGTCCTGATTTTCTAAACACTATTAAGGTGTCCGGATTACCAAACCATAGTCTTAGACTCAAGGTTGGTTGTCCTGTGATGGTTCTAAGGAATATTGCTTCCACAGAAGGATTGATGAATGGAACAAGGCTGCAAATCACTCAGCTAATGGATTTTATGGTTGAGACTAGAATCATTACTGGGGAAAGGGTTGGGGAGACAGTATATATCCCAAGATTGTTGATAACACCATCAGATACTAGATTGCCTTTTAAAATGCGCAGAAGGCAACTGCCCTTGGCTGTGGCTTTTGCTATAACCATAAAGAAAAGCCAAGGTCAATCATTAGCCGAAGTTGGTCTCTTTCTACCAAGACCGGTATTTTCACATGGACAGCTATATGTGGCAGTTTCTAGAGTGACTTCAAAGAAAGGATTGAAAATTTTGATTCTTGACAAAGATGGTAAGCCTCAGAAGAAAACCATGAATGTTGTGTTCAAAAATATTTTCAACAACCTTGAAGAAAAGGAGTGATGAGGTATTTAATTTGTAATTACTGTTTATTATTTTTGAAAAAAAAATGTATATTTGATTTTGATATATTTGCGAAATGCACATTACTATAATCTGATACAATATTTGATTAATGCAGATTTAATCGCAAAGCTTGTGGATTCTACTTTCAGGAAGACCAGGCAATGTTATCATCTTTTTGTTTTAGCATTTATGATTTTTGAGCCTGAACTACTTGATTCCTACAATAATGCATGTTTTTTTAATTCAGTGGACACGTATATTCCATTTTCTAAAGTACTATATGATGCGTGCAATCACAATCATTGAATAATGTTTTCGAAGAGTTCAATCTCAATTCTAATTCTATCTGCTTCTGAGTTTCGTTCTTCCTATCAACTTAACAGATAGTAATAGTTTAGATATGAAATCATGAGAAAAGAAAGACAGTACATTACTGACCCTGAATTTGTTCTAGCGTTTGGCATATGAATTGTTCCCTGTCACCCGCAATGAAATGATCAGTGCACCATACTTCTTTTGGGTTCTTTATTGTCTCTCCATTAGACATAGCAAGTCCATGACATGAAAACATACAAAAACAGAGAACCAAAATTAGATTGCATAATTCAACATGAGACTGTTTAGTATTTATAACCTTTTATCTAATCACAGATGTTTAATATGATAATTCTGAAATCACAAATAATTAGTAACCTTCATTGAAGATACAATCCTTCTATGCAATCTTAGTTTTTGACCAGCTCCCTTCGTCAGTTTCAGTTCCTTTTCTGTGTATCTCATATGCAAGCATGTAATCATAAAACAAAAATTAATTTAGTCCATTGAAGATTTCCTTGAATGATATAAACAAATGGAACTTATCTAAAAAGTAAAATTTCATCACAAATTAATTAAAATGGACACTAAACAAATTTTGGTCTACAAACAGTTATAGTTATTGTTTCTATCTTAAAGGCTGTGAAACAGAGATTCTTACAGAACAAAAGGTTAATTATGCCTGAGCCACATCAAAATAGTCTCACGTATGCGCTGCATGTTCTCAGTTTCTTGCGGCAGTCCCCCTGTTATTATATCAATTAACTGAAACACATATATACAAACATCATAAGAAATGGACACTGATAATAAGAAGAAAACTAGCAAAAGACATTTGCCATGAGGCGTCCAAAGAAAACTAACCATCCAGAACTGCGTAGAGGAAACAGCATTGACACTTCTGTCAAGATCACCAAACAGCTTGCGTGTGGCAACCGTGACCATGTGAGAATTCTGGTCGACATCATTGCTTCTTCCAGTAAGTGCGTAGCTGTTAGAACTTCCCCATCTATCAACTCCCCACCAATTCTTCTAGCAATGAGATATTCTTCATGATGCTCCTTTGATAGAACTTCCCCATCTATCAACTCCACTACAGCTCCATAAACTGCTTCTATGTTTGCAGGAGTTCTGCAGAAGCTGTTATTCCAATTATAATTAATATACACACAAACAAACTAAATAAATAATTAACAAAAATCAGAAACACCTTTATTTTGCCCACAGATGAACAATCCTTCTAGCAATGACAGATTCTTCAAGTCGCGCCAAGAGCTGAATTTGTAAACAAAGATAGGAAATTTGAAAACAAACATCATCACCAAATGAATATACAGTTCTCAAATTCTAACATTAATTGAATATTTAACAAAAAAAACTTACTAGATAGTCTCCGAATATCTCAAAGCCAGTGGCCTTTTCTCTGTTCGTATTCTCCTAAGAAGCCCGTATGTTATGACACGAGTTTTTATAAACAAATCTTCTATAATCTTTGTTTCTTAGCTTCACCCGTTTTCCCGTTGTAGATTATTTAGATCGCCAACTATCAATATCTATGAAATCAAACAAAACCTAAAGAACATGAAACCAGAAGCTTTATTGAAATAAAACAAATCCTAAAGATTCTCAAAGACAAAAGCTTTATATATACAGCTTTTCACTTACGATCTGCAATCATCTTCTTAATTTTGATTGGGAATCAAAAGAACATATCGTTTCGATCTCTAGCTTTGTTTTCATCGAAGTCTGTTTATTTTTGACGGTGAGAAAGAAACTGTTCGTTGTTCCCGGAAAAAAAAGCTAACAGATACCTAATGGTTTGGTATCAAGGCTTTTTAAGGCCCAAATCACATTAAAATATCTCAGCCCAAATAATAATATTAATTTCCTTTTTCCATTGACTTTTTGATTAATAAATTGTTTGTAAATATTATTTTATTGTTAAAAATATATTTCTTCTATCTTTCTGTAAAAAAAAAAATTTTCATCTGGAATACATAGACTTTGTTTACATAAAATCGTTAAATATTAGATAGCATATTAGTATATATTGAACTTTGAACTATTAACATTTCAACATGATATATCTGAAATATATGACATGCTTGAGTTTTTATGACATTTCATTCTATTTTTGTTTCTGTTTTTTTTCCCTCACCTAGGTACGATTTGGTTAGCGGTTTCGAATAGTAGGGTTCATATCTATACACAAACTTATATAGAAATAAGTCAAAAAAATTAATTCGACAACAAACCCACGCTTCTTCTTTTTTTTTCATTTTCGTACGATTTGGTTTGCGGTTTCGAATAGTAGGGTTCATATCTATACACAAACTTATATAGAAATAACTAAAAAATAATAATTCGACGACAAATCCACGCTTCCTAAGCGCAGATCAAAATCTAGTTGGTAGTTTTATAAATTGAATTTTGGTTTACATAATTTACAATTTCATTGGTTTAAAATTTCAAAATGGTTTACAATACAATTGGTTTGCAATTACAAATTGGTTAACTAATTAACCCTAACTAAACCTAATACACCAAACTACATTCTTCTTCAGTCTCGGCCGACCATGATGCTCGCATCTCCACCGCACGACCACCACCCCACCACCGGCTTGCACCACCGCCGCACCACGCTTGACCGGAGACGCTGCTATGTCGCACCATTGCTTCTCTTCCCTTGCTCCTTAACAAATCTGTAAAAAAAAACAAAAGAAAATCATAAATATATATAGATGACGAGAAGAAGAGAGCAGAAAAGAGGAAGATGGAGTGAGTTGACCTGTGGTGGTGGTGTGGAGGTGAAGCCAACGCAGAGCTTGACCAGAGACGAGTCTGTCGCGCCTCCACCGTTGCTTCTCCTCCGCCTTTCTGAAGATAGTTGGAGATGTGTCGTACTTGAGACAGAGATTATAAGAGTGAGATGGATAGATGTGTCTGTGAGATGAATCGTGTGTGTGAGTGAGATTAGGAGAGATCTAAAAAACGAGATCTGTGAAGACAAGAGGTAGACAGAAAAAAAGAAAAGGAAAAAACAGAGAGAGAGGTAGAGGGGTTTCATAGAAGAAGAGGTGAGGAGCTTCACCAGAGAGAGGAAGATTGCAGAGGACGACAAAATATGAGAGAAGAAGAGAGACACAGAGAAAGAGAGGCGGAGACGAGGAGAAGAGAAGACCTTTTGTTAATTAGTAAGAAGACATTTCCACCGTTGGATTGATCTAAATCAACGGTGATTATAATGATCCGCGTCGTTGTAACGTGTAACCATTGAGAAAAATATTATGCGCGTCATCTCAACCATTGATGAAAACGCATCCTACGGCTCTAAGTCCTATCCGCATGATGTGAGATGATTGGCTCATGCTTTTTCTTTTTCTTTTAATAGTTAAGTCAACATTTTTTGGGAAAATTGCCAAGTATGACTCAAAACTTGGAGTCAGACCCAAAAGAATATCCCAACTTGGGTCAAAGGCAAAAGTAACCTAAAAGGCTATTGAAATTACAACTATCTCCTTGTGAACAAACAAAAGAACGGATTTTTTTTTACGTTTCTACCCCTCGCAAGTCGTCTGTTTAGACAGACGAGTTGAAAATAAGTCGTCCAGACGACTTAACTTAAAGTCGTCTGGACAGTTATTCTTAAACATAATTTAAAAATTTTGTAAAAAATATTTTGATAAGTGAAAAATTGGAATTATGTAATTAACATATGTCTTAAGAGATATAAATTAATATATAACAAATTTCAATTGTTTTCAGCCAAGATGAGTGAAAGTAGTGAGTCATGATATTCTTTAGTTTATGTTCATCAACATATGTTGTAGTATTGTATGTGTTCTTAGGGTTAGATTTTGGAAAGCATTAAAACCGTTTTTGAAAATTTTTAAAATTACCTAAGCGTGTTCATTTCTGTGTATAGTAAACACTATTGAAGTATAATTTGATTTTATAACGTGGTTATTAAGTTAATTTAGTCATTTTAGTTTAGGGGTTCATTTTAGGGTATGGGACGACTTAATATTTAGTCTTCTGTGTACAGACGACTAAATATTAGGTCGTCTGATGTACATTATCAGCCAGAATAAGTCGTCTAAACCGGACCAAACCTTAAAGTTTACCAATGTACTTTTAAAGCTAACCGGATTATTTACCCAATATATAAGGTGTTTTTTTTTTTCCATTTTCCACGAAATTCAGAAACCCTAACAGTTCTCTCTCACCGGCGATATCAAAGGCGATTCGAATTCCCACTATTTCCGAACAAACCATCGTTCTCAACGTCGGCTATCTATCTCACTTCATTCTCACCGTTGTCGCCGCAGCTTCTTCTAACCCTAGCGCCGCCGATTCCTCTAAACCCTAGCGCCCCCGCTTCCACTATTTCCGAACAAACCGTCACCCTCGCCACCGTGCTCACCAACGTTCTCACCGCCGCTTCCTCTAAACACTAGCTAGCACCGCCGCTTCTTCTAAACTCTAGCGCCGCCGCTTCTTCTCTGTAAACCGTAGCGCCGTTTCTCTGTAAACCCTAACGCCGGTAAGTCATCAATCTCGAGGAAAAGATGAACATAAAACGTTGTCTCTATCAATTTACTCATTCTCACCGTTTCACGTTTATTTTTTCAGATCTATAACCACAATGACGAGTACTCCAACTCCTTCTGCGACTAATCAGGTCCGCTTGAAATTTTTCTACTGGAAGACTTGTAAGTAAGTCGTCTGGAAAGTCTTCCAACTGGACGACTTAGTAGACGACTTAAATATAAGTCGTCCATTTGGAAGACTTTTCAGACGACTTAAATATAAGTCGTCAACTAAGTCGTCCAGTTGGACGACTTTCCAGACGACTTATATTAAAGTCGTCTACTAAGTCGTCTGGAGTAACAATTAAGGCGTGATTGATTTAGCTTGTGTTCTGACTTCTATTGTTGTCTTTGATTATTTTGCAGACAAAAAGGATGGATATTCCAGAACTCCCCCGTAGGTTATACACATTAGGGGAAGAGCCAGAACCCCAGCATAGCATTTCGTATCATTCGGATAACAACAGGTTGCATGCTGCTCTTAAGGGAGCTCTCACTAAGGAAGAATTTGAAGAGCTCAAGGAGTCGAGATTGGGAGTTTTCATCAAGTTCAAGGAGCAGGGATTTGGTTGGGCTTCAAGGCTGGTTCACCACATGCTCTGTTTAAAGCTGGACATTAAGAAGAAGTACGAGATGTGGTCTCTCGTTGGTCCAGAACCTGTGAGGTTTTCACTGTTAGAGTTTGAAATGATCACTGGTCTAAACTGCGAGTACATCGAGGACCTTGAGACACCAGAATGTGAAGTTACCCCAGAGATGGTTTCTTTCTGGGGGATGATGGGAGTTCATCTGGAAGCTGGGCCAACTACTGATCAGATAATAGATGCACTGAATAGATGCGGGGATTGGACCCCGGAAGATCGCAAGCGGCTCGCGTACCTTTCCATCTTCACTGGATTCATTGAAGGGAGAAAGTTTTCAACCGCTACACGAGCTACTCTGGCAAGGCTAGTGATGGATTTAGAACGGTTTGAGAATTATCCATGGGGGAGAGTCTCGTTTAAGGTGCTGATGGACTCTTTGTGGAACAAAGAGATTACTGGCTGTTACACCGTGGATGGGTTTATACAAGTTCTTCAGGTCTGGGCGTACACAGCTCTGCCGGGAATGGGTGCTAGTATTGGTAGTCCCAGAGAAAACAGTCCAAACAGTCCGGTTCCACCGATTCTGGCTTACGATGGCAGCAGAGGCCGCAGATTCCTGAAAGCTGCTATCTTGAGTAGTCAGGTACCTTTCCATCTTCACTTAATTAAGTTGTCTGGAAAGTCTTCCAGCTGGACGACTTAGTAGACGACTTATTATAAGTCTTCTGGAAGGTCTTCCAGCTGGACGACTTAGTAGACGACTTATTATTAAGTCGTCTGGAAGGTCGTCCTAGCTGGACGACTTAGTAGACGACTTATAATTAAGTCGTCTATTTAGTATTTTGTTTCAAATATCTAACTCGATTCTTCTTCTATTTACTGCAGTCCCGCGTGATCAACTTTGTTGAGAAGAAGGACATTAGTGAAATGTGGCCAAAATGGGACTCTGAGGTTGAGGACGTGCCCGCGGAGAACATCATTAAAGTCATGTATGATCGGAGACCGTGGAAGTGGACCATGGATTGCTGGGAAGTCACTGGTACAAAACGTAAGGTTGTGACTCCATCGAAAAGAGCCAAAGAGATGGTTGTGGTGGAGGTGGAGGAGGAGGAGGAAGACAATCAGAGACCTCGGAAGAAAGCTCGTAAAGAGGCTCCTAAAGAGGCTCCTAAAGAGGCTAGAGAAGAGGCTAGAGAAGAGGCTAGTTGGGTGACCAGAGAGGAGTTAGGAAAATATGTTCAACTCCTACACCTCTGACGTAGTTGAAATGATGAAAGATGGGTTTAAGAAGTGCATCAAGGAGATTAGGAAGATGTCCGATAGATTGGAAGCTGTGGAGAAGAAGGTTGGTGTCATCAATCAGGATACCCCTCAAGCCAAAGAAACCGGGGTTAGTAACAAACAGGCTAACCCTACCCCTCAAGCCAAAGAAACCGGGGTTAGTAACAAACAGGCTACCCCTACCCCTCAAGCCAAAGAAACCGGGGTTAGTAACAAACAGCCTAACCCTCAAGCCACAGAAACCAGACAGCCTACTCCTCAAAAGGATCAGCCTACACTTCAAACCAATCATCCTACTCCTCAAACCAGACAGCCTGCTCCTCAAAAGGCAAAGCCTACTCCTCAAAAGGCAAAGCCTACTCCTCAAAAGGCAAAGCCTACTCCTCAAAAGAAACAGCCTACTCCTCAAAAGAAACAGCCTTCTCCTCAAACGAAACAGCCTACTCCTCAAAAGAAACAGCCTCCTCCTCTGCCCAAAGAGGTTAGTATCAAATCCTCTCCCAACAAGAATTAAGTCGTCCAGGGTCTTCTAGTTGTCCAGACGACTTAAATAAAAGTTGTCTGGACGACTAGTTGTCCGTGGTCAACTAGTCGTCCAGACAACTTTTATTTAAGTCGTCCAGGTCAACTAGTCGTCCAGACAACTTTTATTTAAGTCGTCCAGGGTTAACTCGTGTGCAACTTTTATTGCAGAGATTGTTGCCGGAGGATACAGCAGATGAGGCGATCTCGGTATATAAGATCTTGCCGGAGGATAAAGCAGATGGTGTCACCTCCAAAGAGATTGTTCCTCTCACTTCCACTGACCAACCGAGCTTCGCTTCCAACGATCAACAACCGAGCTTCGCTTCCACCGATCCAAGCGTTCCAGTTTCAGAACCGAGCCTGGTTGTATTGGCTCCCACTGCTTCTGTGCGTGCAAGGAGTGAACGAACGAGGAAACCTGCTCCCACGCAGATATCTCCTTATACGGCAGAGAGAAAGAAACTCCTTAGTGTGGCAAAGTATAATCCATTTCCCTCACTAGACAGGGACAAGTTGAAGGAGCTCGCTAATTGGTTGAAAACTGATCCTTAAGTGATTGCTTTACCCATAATAGCTTGATTTAGTCTACCAAAACTGATTGCTTTGCTTTTTTGTTTGCAGTGATTATTACACTAAGCAAGAGGACAAACCACGTACATCCACCAACTTGGTGGTATCACATCCTCCGGACACCCAAAGCATGGCTGGAAGACGTAGTTGGACAACAAACATTGGTTTGCTATTTGGATATCGATCCCTAACAGGCACATAGTCGTCTTGGACAGCATACCTTCATGTACCTTACCAGAAGCATGGGATGATATAATGGAGCCTTTTCTCGAGATGGTCCCTTATCTGCTTGTTGAGTGCGCAGACACCGACGAAGGAAGGGTCAAATACGGGTTGGAGCGATACACATATGAGAGGAAAGATGTACCCACGGCCAACAATGGTGATTGTGGCTTGTACGCTCTAAAGTACATTGAATGTCATGCTCTTGGGGTCCCCTTTAGACCTAAAGACTTTGCTAGGACCAATGTGAAGAGTATGAGGGATAATATGGCGGTGGTTATATGGACGGAGCTTGTTGATCAGCATTTGAAAGAGAATCAGGATGGTGATATGTTCGTGGGCATGTATGATTAGATTTGTGTATGGCTTTGAACTTGTCTTTGTATAGATTTTCTAACTTGTGTATGATTTGTGTATTTGTATTTGAACTTGTCGTTGTATAGATTTTCTAACTTGTGTATGATTTATTTGAACTTGTCTTTGTATAGATTTGTATATATTTAAGTCGTCTGGTAGGTTTGGACGACTTACCAATAAGTCGTCTGGAAGGTTTTCCAGCTGGACGACTTACAAATAAGTCGTCTAGTAGGTTTGGACGACTTACCAATAAGTCGTCTGGAAGGTTTTCCAGCTGGACGACTTACAAATAAGTCGTCTGGAAGGTTTTCCAGCTGGACGACTTACAAATAAGTCGTCTGGAAGGTTTTTCAGCTGGACGACTTACAAATAAGTCGTCTGGAAGGTGGTCTAAAAATAAAATACACTGGACGACTTAGTAAACGGTCGTCTAAAAAAAATACACTTGAAGGGATAGTAGAAGGTAGTCTAAAAGTAAAATACACTGGACGACTTAGTAAAAGGTCGTCTAAAAAAATACACTTGAAGGGATAGTAGAAGGTATTCTAAAAGTAAAATACACTGGACGACTTAGTAAACGGTCGTCTAAAAAAAAATACACTTGAAGGGATAGTAGAAGGTAGTCTAAAAGTAAAATACACTGGACGACTTAGTAAAAGGTCGTCTAAAAAAAATACACTTGAAGGGATAGTAGAAGGTCTTCTGGACAACTTAATTGAAGGTTATCTGGTAGACGAAACACTGGATGACTTAACAATTAGTCGTCTGGACGGGTAATCAAGACTGGACGACTTAAATTTAGGTCGTCTGGACAACTAGTCAACTGGTTGTGTACATTGTGGTTTCGTATGGCCAGTTTCCTTGCAGTTTGAGCATCTCCGTGCCCTGTGTTTCTTCCTGGGTTTGTGTCCTCTCATCCTAGATAGCTCCAACCAAGATTGCCATCTTGATTTCTTCTGTCTCCCCGGACCACGCTTTACGTCTGGAGGAAAGCATTCTCGTTCCTCAATATGTTGTGACACGATAGGATATATATTCTCTGAGTATCCTGCATATAGATGATTCTTTGAGTAAAGTGGACATACAAGTGTGGAGATATGCAAACCAGCATGTGTTCCAGCAGCTATATCATGAGAGCAAGGTATTTTCTCCACTCCATAGACACCACAATCACACTTTACATGTTCCAAATCAACCACACAGTCCATTTTGCCACCTTTGACAAAGAAACGCCATCCATCAATTGGTTCGACCGTCATCGTATCCGCTATCTCTGATCGAACAGCAAGCAAGTATTCAACACCCCGGCTATGTTCAGTTGGGAGACTCAAAGCATCTTGTCTCCTTTTCCAATACCATTTTCCTAACTTCTGCCTTATGAACTCCAGCAGGAACGGAATCGGAAATCCTCTTGCTCGCTTCAGTGCGGAATTAATAGATTCAGCGATGTTGCTTGTTTTTATGTTGAACCTGTTCCCCTTACAATAAACCCTTGACCATAGCCTGGCGTCGGCCTTCTCCAAATACGTTGCAAGTTCCGGGTTTGCACTCCGTATCTCAGCCATGTACCGGTCAAAATCGTAAACCGTGTGCGCATAAGCAGCCCCTTTCACCAAGTACATAAGATGTTTCCCTTTAAACTTTTTGACAATGTTATCTTGAAGGTGATAATAACATATTCCTCGGGTTGCCCAAGGAAACTCCTTCTCACACGCACTTTTAATGGCCGCGTGCCGGTCGGAGACTATCACCAGAGGCTTGTCATGAGATATACAACTAGCCAATTTTGTGAAAAACCATTCCCAAGAAGGTTCATCTTCAGCATCCACGATCCCAAAAGCCAATGGGAATATCTGAAAATTGCCATCTTGTGCGGCTGCAACTAACATAACACCTCCATATTTTCCACTTAGGTGAGTTCCATCCACCACAATGACCCTTCTCTGATATTTAAAACCTTTGATAGAAGCTCCAAAAGAGAGAAATAGATACTTAAATCTATTCATAGAATCAAGTTCTATAGCCGTGATAGAATCAGGATTTGCAATGGAGATTTGCTCGAGATATGAAGGCAGACGCGAATACCCTTCTTCTGCTGATCCTCTCACCAATTTTTGTGCATATAACAGTGCTCTGTATGAAGTGGTGTAATCAAGCGTCATGCCAAACATGTTCCTCATTGCATCAGTGATATGCTGTGGAGTTATCCCATCAATGATTCCAACACGATCAATGAAAAGACTACCAACATACTTTGGAGTACAGTGTCTCCGCTGAGCGATTCGGTCTCCAATTGAGCATAAATGTTTTTCCACATACTTTGTTACCCAAAACGTGTTTGGCCCATGTTTCACACTCGCTCTGATCTTCCATCCACAACCGCTAACCCGACATGTTGCCACAAGGAGAGTTTTTGATGATTTGTATATTCTGAAAGAAAACCTACCCCTCACTGCTGTCAACCGTATCTCTGAAAGCAGTGCATCCTTGCTAACAAAACTCTGGTTGACATAGATGCTGGTACAATCCGATTTTCCTCCTTCAATAGCATTTGTCTTAGCATATGTCTTTTCAATTTCTTCAAAACAAATATTATCATCATCTTCCTCGTCCTCATCTTGAACCTTTCCATAAAGACTGTAATCCCCACCATTCTGATTCGTTTCACCAACAATAGTGTTATCAGCATCCTCCTCCCCATTTTCCTCCTCCCCATTTTCCTCCTCCCCATCTTGATTTTCATCTTCAACAGACTCATTATCACCAACATCTTCAAAACATTCATCAGCTTCATCATTATCACCAACATCTTCTTCTCATTCACCAGCTTCATCATTATCACCAACATCTTCTTCCCATTCACCAGCTTCTTCTCTTTTCTCTGAAACCGTTTCCACCTTGCTGCGGCTTGATACACAAAGACATACTCTATGCGTTTTGAGTATCTCGAGCAAGTTTCGAACTTGTCTATCACTTGTAACATGAATGGGAGGACTGCCTGGAGTCATCATCATTTCTGCTGGTAATGAGTAGCTAATCTCCACAGTCACTGATCTCATGTCCAGGTTATAATCTTCTTGAGCCATTGCAACAAGTTCAGCATGTGTTGAATCTTCATTCAATAAAAACAATCTTGCTCCTTTGAGATCATCAACCACAAAATCCCAACGGAAATCTCTCAACAACCATTCTCCATACACTGCATGTAACTTAAAAATCATCTGCAAATATTCAAAATAAAACACATTAGTAAACATAGAGAAAATGAAGAAGTTCAATAAACATTATCGCAGACGACTTAGAATTAAGTCGTCCAGAAGACTTAAAGGTAAGTCGTCTAAAGAGGTCACTTTTGCAATTGAAAACTAAAAGGGACGACTTAATTCTAAGTCGTCCGGCTTTGTTTGTTAAAAAAAAAATTCAGACGACTTATATATAAGTCGTCTACGAGAAACGGGCTAGTTTTGCATTTGACCGAATCGTGTCAGATCTTTGACTATTTCTGGACGACTTATAATTTAGTCGTCTCCGGAAAGTAAAAATTTCAATATTTTATTCAAACTAGACGACTTACATGTAAGTCGTCCTCGGTTAGTTTTGTAATTGAAAAATAAAACTTGAAATTTAACTTTCTCCAGACGACTTAACTAAAAGTTGTCCAGCTAGACGACTTAACTTAAGGTCGTCCGGGATAAGCAAGGTTTGACCAGAAAATTGGAAAAAATTCTGGACGACTTTGCTTTCGCCGGACGACTTTAAATTAAGTCTTCTGACGGGACGACTTTAAATTAAGTCGTCTGGTAAAAGTTAAATTATGAAGTTTTATTTTTCAATTACAAAACTAACCTAAGACGACTTACACGTAAGTCGTCTAGTTTAATAAAATATTGAAATTTTAACTTTCCCAGAGACGACTGAATTATAAGTCGTCCAGAAATAGTCAAAGATCTGACACGATTCGGTCAAATGCAAAACTAGCCTGTTTCTCGTAGACGACTTATATAAGTCGTCTGGAGTGTTTTTTTCAACAAACAAAGCTGGACGACTTAGTTTAAGTCGTCCGTTTGACCAGAAGACTCATCAGTAAGTCTTCTACATACAGATGACTTACTTGTAAGTCTTCTACATACAGATGACTTACTTGTAAGTCTTCTACGCGAACAGATTTTGAAAAAAATTCAAATTCGTACCTTAAACTAGGTGAGATGACTTCGTTTGCACACAAGGTCTTCTCCGACCACCCAGAACCTCAAACGAAAGCAACCGTAAGTCAAAACGAAAGAAATATGGCTCTGTCAACCATCACCCATATTTTGAATCAAAAGCTTGAGTTTTTTGGATGAATATGGAGAGAGAGTGAAAGAAATGTTGTTTTTAGTTCATAACAATTGAAACAGAGAGAGTGTAAAGAGATTTACGTGCATTAAAGGGCATTAAAAGCTTCAAACAGTTCGTACAAGGTTGTTCCCACTATTCATGGCAGTGGCAATATTGTAAATACTTGAAGAATATGAGGTTGAGACAGTAAAGAAGCCATTTTCGAAAAACAAAAAAAAAAAAGTTAATGGCATTTTCGTAGATTAAATGGAGGTGTGGGGTTAAAAACTCAAAAAAAAAAATGAGTCAAAAGAAAATGTTAGTTTTCTGTTTGACTTCAAGTTTTGAGTCACTTTTGCAAAAAGCCCACATTTTTTTCTCAGTTTTATCTTTTGTTTTGCTATTTTAAATATTTCTATGACTTGGTTTATAAATTTTAAATTGATATTTTACATAAAATTAAAATTTTTATAGTTTATACTTTAAAGTTTAATTTTTAAAATCTATTAACTGATATTATAAGTGTTGACTATAAGTTTATATGGTTTTTTTAATTGAAAAAAGGCTTAAGTTTATATGGTTGTTGTTAAGTCTAAAGTATAGGGTTTGGGATTTGTAAAGTAGATGTGGTTAAGTTAAAACTTAAGATAAATATTTGACAAAATGATTAAGTATTCTAAATTTCTACAAGGAAGAGGTTTTAGGTTAGTAATTATATTATTTGAAAATGTTTATTATACGACTTTGTATTTGTATGTAGGGTTTAAGTATGGTTTAGGGTATTACATATAGGGTGTAGATTTTAAATTTAGTGTTTGAGGTTTGAATTTAAAATTTGGGATTAGATTATAAATATGATTAAGTTTTGAATTTAAATGTAAAATTCATACTTTACTATAAACATTTTTAGGCTTTAAAAACATGTTCAGGGTGTAGAAACATGTTTAGGGTATAGTTTTTTTTAAAAAATTACAAAATACAAATAAAAAAATTTAATCTATATACTTTTGTTTTAGTTATTAATTTCTACAAATGTTCATTTTGAAATTTATCATAAGTGTTGGATGTTAGAGTTTAGGGCATGTTTAGGGTCTAGAATTTGAAATATATTTTTTTTTGTTTTCTTCTCTAGTTTATGACTTTATATGTAATGTTGAAGTTTGGGGTTTAGGGTATTAAATTTAAGGTGTGAATTAAATTTTAAAATCCTGTGCAATCATAAAAAAATATTATTTTCAAACCAATTTATTAGGCATAACCTTTTTAAATATCATTCTTTTTGTTAATCATTCTCCTCTTCATTGGTAAAACTACACTGCATAAATTATAAACTGCAAATTGATTTGTAACTAAAATATATATACTGCACTAAGTTCATAAAACAGACATTTTTCATATAATATTTCCAAGTCTTACACTAACAACATATAAACCTTAATCTAACAGCATAAGTTTTAGCCAAGTAAGGTGGACTGCACGTATAGCCTGGAGAACTTCTAAGCCGGCCTTCAACCTTGAGCTTTAAGGTTTTAAACCCTTCTTCCCTGTATAAACAATTCTAAGTTCCATCACCAAATACCAGGACCATCTATCTCTCATCCCATCTCTGAACCAACTCCATCTTCTCTCATCTCTCTCTCTAGACTTCAAATCCGTCTAATGTCAACAAAACAAGAACAACAAAAAATAAGATTCAAAACACAGAGAAAAGAGACAGAGAGTAAGAGAGAGGATAAGATGGTGCAGAGGCAAATGATTCAGTAAACACTATCTCCAGCAAATTACAGCTCTACAAGCTTGTTCTTTGAGGGAGGAATCACGAGACAAGAGTCGAGCCTCGTGTAAACCTCAGTGCTTGTGGTAACGGTGAGAGACGCTCTGCTTGCGCTCGTCTGCAACTTTGAACTTTTTGTTCTACCATTTTCTGATCAAGTGAGATTTTTTAACCTTTCTCTGAGAAACTGAGCTGTTGTTCTTCTCTTTGTCTATGATCAACCCTTGCATACAGCTCGGAGAAAATACATCACAAGATGTCTATGAACATTAAGTGCATCAATCACGACCACCTTTCTCTTCTTCTTCTTGGTAGCTCCACCTCTACCACCGCTAGCTTCCTCTGCCATCTCCACACCACAGCTTCTTCAGATCCCGCTTCGGTCTTCTTCATCTTCTATCCTCTTCTTCAGAGACGCGGCGGAGTTAGCGAGAACTGTAATCATGTTAAGCAGACTCTGTTGCTCCTTGACCATCAACTATGCACAGATAACAATGGAAGAGAACAAAACAGTATCATCTAATAAGCAGATAGAAAGACCTTGAACATAATGAAAAAAAACTGCATAAGATGAAAATAATGTACCTGGCACAGATGCAAGACAGATGTTGGGAACTTAATTTCCAGTAAAAAAGGTTTCCCTGGGTCATGAAAATAAACTGGTCGCACAAATCTCCAACCTCCGTGACTGCACAACCAAAATTCTTCAGAAAACGTTTGTCTTTCTTAAGACAAACTTCTTCACAATTTAAAAGAGGCTAAAAGAGAAGAATGGATACCTTTCGTTACTATTAAGGCGAGCGCCAAAGTAGAGAAAAACAGAGAGCCACCACCAGTCACTATGGACAGCAACAAGAGAGAGCCAATCTTTCTTCTGCATACCAAGAGCAGGCTCAGGAAGCTTAGACTTTACTCTATCTTCTTTCCAGAGAATCAAAAAAGTCCTTTAACTTAAAAAGGCGATAACTTTAGGAACACAAACCATAATATTATCGATGAATTACGACATAATATTCTCGAACCGTCTATTTGTATCAAAAGAGAGAGAAAGAGAGATTACGACAGAGATGAGAAATCGAAGGAGACGAGGTTGAGATGGGCGACGACTGGGACAATCGTGAATAGCCGTCACGTTCCACAAATCACCACCAGCCTGCTTCTTCATCTTCCTCTCTGAGGTAATAGTAACTCGGGATTGAAGTTTCCATTGATTGAGCTCGAACTGAAGCCACCACCGGAGAAGGGAGAATGAGATTGAGGTATTGGTAGTGACGAGGCATCCTATCAGCGGCGAGGGACGGCAGAGATCTCCAGTGGCAACACCGTAGCATTGGTGTGGTGTTTCAATCAATCCAAGCAAAGAAGAATATGATTAGGTTAGGAAACAACTTTGTTTTGTGGAAGTTGAAGAACGAAACCCTAATCAGAGAAAGAAATTTAATTTCTTAATGGAGGAGAAGAAAGATAGGGAGAAGAGGGAGAGTCAAGTGCTCAGGTACTCTTAATGAGTGAAAAAGTGATCTAGCATACTCTCATGTAATCTGCCATACTCTTATTTGTTTTCATACTCTTCAACCCGATGGTTAAAGTCGAAAGTGCCCCTCTCCACTTGACCAATGAAAACCCTCTCTACTTGACCAATAAAAACGCTCCTTTACTTGACCAATAAAAAAAAAAGCGCGGTTTATCTCTCTCTCTTCTGTCCAGGTGGATTTTCTCATTTTCTTAATTAGTTTTAATTTTTCTCTCTCCTCCCTAATTCGAGTCTCTCTCTCGACGGACGATTGACGAAGAAAGCGAATGAAAGCTAGAGCGATCATTGAGTGAGTTTCGATTGTAAAGGAGATTGCGGCTCGCTTGGGTGCTGAAATTGACCCCCAACCCAGGTCAGATAAAGTTCAGGTAAAGCATTGTCTTTCTCTGTATCGAATGAATGAAGTCAATGCGGCTCGTTAGGTTGGGATTTTTAGACAGTAGATTTCGAATATATGGGTCTTTGTGTTGTCAATTGAGAGCTGTATGGTGTGTTTGTTATGGAATTGGATTATGAACAAGAAATGTCGCGAATCAAAACTGAAATCCGGAATGAAAAGGGTGAAACTAGTAGACTATAAAAGTGTAAATAGGTGAAACTTTACTGTTGAGAAAAAGTGTAAACAAGTATAAATTAGTAGGACTATAATAGCAAAACTGTATAAGTAAGATTAACTTCAATTGTATATTTTTTATTTGGTACAACAGATAATGGGTTATTCTTCTACAAACATACACTTTGACTATGATGGACAATATGCGAAATCAGGAGATGATTATGAATGGATTCCAAGCGATGGTCGTTTGTATGGTATATCCTTTAAGACATCATCATTGGATGAGGTCACTTATTCCTGTTTGAAGGAGAGGATATGCAAGAAGAAGAGGATAGATCCGTGTTTAAAGAAGATGAATCTGAGTTACATTCCACTGGTAGTAGAACCTAAGAGGCAATCATATATTTTGGATGATGAAGATGTGTATGTGTATCTGACATCAGTGGATAAAGAGGGAAGAAGAAGTATTTTGCATGTAGAGGTCATCGAAGAAATGGAGCAACAATCAGTAGTTGAGAAAGAAAGCTCATATGGTGGGAACTATAGTGAGCTTGCGAGTGGATTACCCGAAGTTGAAGGTAATCCGGGTGCACTCACTCTATTTCCTCGCATTGAAGAAGCAGAACTATATCTGCCGGGGGCTGAACGGGTGGAGAATGTTGTTATAAATGGAAAAGCCGAGGAAAGGGGCATTAATGTTGTTAATGGAGAAGCCGAGGAAAGGGGCATTAATGTTGTTAATGGAGAAGCCGAGGAAAGGGGCATTAATGTTGTTAATGGAGAAGCCGAGGAAGGGGGCGTGGACAGTGAGGGCAACGTGGATAACTCTATGGGTGTTCGTCCTAGTTCGTACTATGTTGAGCTCCCACGTGTTGCAAAAGAAAAACCAGTGGTTAAAGAGTGGGAAGATGGTTTGGGTCTTCAGTTGTTTCAAGAATTTGAGAGTAAAGAAGCTGTGAAAGATATTATTGATAGAGCATCACAAGAGAACTGTTTCGGAATCAGTATTTGCAACTCGGACAAGGGGTCGATATGTGGTAAAATGTCGGGGAGCAGATGAAAGGTTGTAAATGGAGTGTGAGAGCAACAAAGATAGATAAATCTGAAGCGTTCTCGATTAGAACATACAGGAATATGCATTCATGCTCTCGCTTAACTTCAAGTACTGGAAAGAAAAGGAAAGTTACACCAAGATGTGTTGCAGCTATGGTGCACAAGGATTATCCGGGACTATATGAGACACCAACAGCGAAAATCCTGGTCGGTCTGGTGCAAAGGAAACTGGGTGTGGAAGTGTCGTATACGACATGTTTGAGAGGAAAAAAACAAGCTGTTGCGGATATTCGTGGTGATCCGGAGAAGGGATATATAATATTGCCTGCTTATTTGTATATGTTAGAGAAGGCGAACCCGGATACAAAAACAAGTTTGGTAGTGGATAAAAACAACCGGTTCAGATACCTATTTGTTGCGTTGGGAGCCTCCATTGAAGGGTTTGAATACATGAGGAAAGTCATCACTGTGGATGCAACTTTCCTGAAGACTGTTGAAGGTGGTTGTTTAATTATTGCCACGGCTCAGAATCCAAACCTTCACCATTATCCAATAGCTTTTGATGTGGTTGATGGGGAGAAAAACGAAAGCTGGAAGTGGTTTTTCACGACGCTGAAAACTGTTATACCGGATTCGACGGAATTGGTGTTTGTTTCAGACAGAAATCCAAGTCTGATAAAAGCTGTTGGTGAAGTGTATCCGATGTCTAAACATGGGTATTGTATCTGGCATCTATCGCACAATGTGAAAGCTCATGTCAATCAAGGCAGGGACGAGGTTGCACTACAATTCCGAAAAGTTGCATGTCTTTATTCAGAGCATGAGTTTAAAAAGCAGTATGACGATTTTAGGGAGAGGTATCCATCGTGTGCTAGGTATCTTGATAAAAGTGTCGAAGTCAAACGGTGGGCGAAGTGTCATTTCCCCGGTGCTAGGTACAACATAGACACCTCTAATTGTGCGGAGTCTTTGAATGCGCTATTTGAAAAGGCGCGAAGGATGTCTTTATTGCCTATGCTTGATACAATTATTGATAAAATGTCTGAGTGGTTCAACAGACATAGGAAGGATGCAGTAGAAGGACCGTCATCTCGAAAATTGGTTTCTTTGGTGGAGAACAAATTGCATAAGAGAACACCGAAAGGTTCAAAACTTTCAGTGACTGTATTGAACAGTTTTCAGCTTGAATACAGTGTTATTGGAGAAGACGGGAAGACTTATTCTGTGGATTTGCAACAGAAGACGTGCAGTTGCAGGAAGTTTGATATAGATAAATACCCATGTAGACATGCAATAAGAGCTATCATTAAGTGTTTGCAGCATGATAAACCATTACAGTTGAGTGACATGTACGATTTCATCTCGAATTATTACTTCATTACAACATGGGCGAAAGCGTATCGAAGGACTATATATCCAGTCCCTCATATAACTCATTGGCTGGTTCCAAAAGAAGTCGCGGCGGCGAAGTGTCCTCTACCTCCAGACTACAAGAAAAAAAAAGGAAGACATCAGGAAAAAAGGCATCCTTCGGCGGGAGAAAGTCGGCCCCGTCCCCGTCCTAATAAGTATATCCCGAATAGGGGTCTGGCTAGCTATTTCAACTGCTCGCAGGGTCCTGAAGGAGCTGAAGGAAATGAAGGAACTGAAGGAGCTGAAGGAGCTGAAGGAGCTGAAGGAGCTGAAGGAGCTGAAGGAACTGAGGGACCTGAGGGAACTGAAGGAACAGAAGGAACTGAAGTGTTATATGAATGTGAACCTTAGTGAAACCTGATTAAAGTGATTTGGTTTTATGATTGTAAAACTTGGTGAAACTTTCGTTATGTAACCTTTCGACTCTTCGTTAGTTGATGACTATGTTTTAGCTATGTTTTAGCTATGTTGAGAAATCCGAATACATCAATGTTAGCTATGTTTTTAGCTATGTTAGCTAACAATGTCACGATTTTGATACTTTACGAAATGTTAACAATGTTATGTCGAATGGGAAGAGAATACATCATTGTTAGCTATGTTTTTTTGTAAACACTACCTCGTGGGATTAGAAAAGATACATATGTCACAAAATCAAATTTTATCATGCATGAGCACATCTAAAACGTTGATAGAAAATAGAATATATCAGGTGTAACCATAAAATCAATCATCTAAGTACAGTAAAACCAACAAAATCGGAAAAATCAGAAAAGTAAAACTTTAATGGTTTTTGTATAACTACAAACTAAGTGAAACTATAAGCACGAAAATCCTACACGAAAAAATTCCCGCCCATTTTTTCGAATTTTGACTTTCCACAAAATCGATGCGGAGGCGACGTAGAGGTGTATTAAACCCATTATTTTTAATGTTTTCGCCATTTACCTCAGCCAATCTCTCTCTCTACTATTCAATCTCTCTCTACATCTCTCTCTACAATCGGTCGCTCTTATTTCTAGATCTAGGTTACTCAAATCATGACTCATCCAGACGAGGAGTATAGCCAGATGAAGGCTTTGAAGAGAGACATCAACATGCATGGCTGCGTGGCGGATGCCGGGTGTGGGATTCCGACCAGATGCCCTTGTGGGGGGACAATCATCAATGAGGTGGCTCGGAACCTGAAGTATAAAACCGATTTTGATACTTTACCGGGGAGAAAATACTTCACTTGCAAAAATTATGAGGTAATTTATAGAAAACGCCCAGATTTATAGATAACGCCCAGATTTTTTATTGATACTTTCGGATTCTGATACATTCCCGTTTTACGTCTAGAATGATTCCATTTCCGTCAACCATGGGTCTTCGGAGTCCAGGAAGAGGTTGAAATGTTAAGGAAGCGCGTGGATGCGATGGCTGCAGAGATTGCTGAACTGAAGTATAATCTAACCCGTCAGAATCTCACCACTCCATGAGATGCGTCCGGTCCATGACATTAGTCTACTATATGTTGTTGTTGTTTGCTTGAGATTATGTTCCCTTGTTGTTGTTTGCTTGAGATTATGTTCCCTTGTTGTTGTCTGATTTACCAAGACTCTTCGGATTTACTTAAGTTACACTAAGTTGCAAGTGAAACTTACTAAAGTTTCCCTATTCTCCCTCCTTCACGATCTACGAAATATCATAAATTCACGAAGTTACACTAAGTTGCAAGTGAAACTTACTAAAGTTTTCCTATTCTCCCTCCTTCACGATCTACGAAATATCATAAATTCACGAAGTTACACTAAGTTGCAAGTGAAACTTACTAAAGTTTCCCTATTCTCCCTCCTTCACGATCTACGAAATATCATAAATTCACGAAGTTACACTAAGTTGCAAGTGAAACTTACTAAAGTTTCCCTATTCTCCCTCCTTCACGATCTACGAAATATCATAAATTCACGAAGTTACCGAGAGAAGTTACCCAATATATAACATAAGTCTTAAATACCAGTCTTCAACATCAAACAAGAAAGTCACGGGAATTTAAAGTCATACAGACCGAATAATTCGAGTTCATCCACATTAAAACAACCACATACTGGGAATTCACTCCGTCTTCTTACCTACTTTTTTTTTGTCTTCGGCTTCTTCTTAGCCGCCGCCTTCTTCTTACCTGCTGCCTTCTTCTTACCTGCTGCCTTAGCTGCTGCCTTCTTCTTAGCTGCTGCCTCCTTCTCAGCTTCTGCCTCCTTCGCTGCTGCCTTGCTTCTTAGCTGAATGGGACTCCTCACAGTTTCACCAACCAACTTAACCTTTTTCACAGGAACTGTTTCTTTCCCATCATCTTTTCTCGACCTCTTTTTTTTCGTGTTTACAGACATTAATTTTTTTTCGACCTCCGCAGCATGTGCATACATCTCCGCATCATCATCATCCATGTCAACATCACCATATTCCCTCTGTACATCCTTTGAAATTTCGAGAATGGCATCTTCAACATTATTGTCCTCTTCCTCCGGCTCGTTATTGTCACCACCGTCCTCTTCCTCCGGCTCGTTATTGTCACTACCATCCTCTTCTTCCGACTCGTTATTGTCACTACCATCACCATCATCTTGGACCGCCGGATTGTCACTTCCGGGAACACTCAACCTAAGACTTTTCACTTCCTCTTCTAGCAGACCTAGCTGCGTAGACAATAAAGTGACTTTTTCATTCACTCCCTTCATAGCATCTCGAACTGCATCTCTGACTGCATTCATAAGCCGACCTTCCATAGCTTTTAAAGCCTCAGCTCCAGGAGTAGTTCCACTAAACTCCACCGAATCAGCATTAACCTGACCAGATTGTGCATTATTCGATGGTCCTCCGATAGGATTGGTGGGACCTTCAATCTGACCTGTGCGAGACTCTAAATCCATGCGGAACTGTTCTTCAAAGAAAACTTGTTTCTTCCCTTTCCGTATTATCTTCGTCCAACCATCAACTGCTGCATCATCGGCGTCATCGGCCCAACAACTCTCCTTGTCCATTCCTATGGTTTCCAGAAGTTCCTCCTCAGCTGCTGTTGCTACCAAGATACTCTCAATATCCTGTGGTAAAAACACAAAAATACTAATTACCTTAGTTTCACCAAGTTTTCATAAGTCTCATAAGTCCCTTCTCCTCAATTCGACTCCACATAAAACATCAATTACCTTTGTATTATTACCAAGTTTATCGTTCACAGCTTTCAGACTGAATTCCTTGGTTCCACTTTTCCGTTTGTACTGCATCTTGCACATCCGCGGGCAACTACTATTTGCACCATTCACATCTTCTCGGAAATGGTTCCTCAAGCTTGGAATTGCCTCAAAGGCCAACAACTACCAACACACAACAAAAAGACATTAACATCAATTAAACAACTATGTTGAAGAGAGCTTGAGAATACCTCCAGAGGGATAGGAAAGCTTGTAAAAACCCAACTCGTCGGCGCAAGCCCATCGCATTTTTCCAAAAAGGTAAAGACATCCTTCTAGTTATGTTCGAATGCATACCGCCCCCAAGGGAACGTTACACACGCATCTAGGTCATCAACAACACTCAGGAAGAAACTGTCCACAGGTGATGCTCCCTCACCACTCTTTCGGCCTCCGACAAGGATGCTGGCTAAGAAGAACAGAACGGCCATCTTCTTACGATCCTCAGATGGCTTTGATTTCATCGCCAACATCTGCTTCTCCAGGTCAGCGTATGTTACCCTTTTCCCTCCAAAATACTTGTTCATGAATGTTGTACCACCCAACCTCTCATGGTTGGGGGGATATTCATGGCAGTATAGTCCAGAAATGAGTCCTAATTCTCTAAGAGAATATCGGATTGCGACGCCATTAACGACAAACCATAACTCATGCTTCTTCGCAACACAAGCTGATCGCAAAACGAGAACCCACATTCCCATCCACTTCTGCTTTCGGTTTTTAATATGGAAGAAATGCTGGAATTGTGGGTGCTCAATGAACCATTCCACCTCCTTCGCTTTCAGGATCGTTTGAATAGTTCTTATCGCCGAGTCAATGTAACATTTTCCTGAAAGCTTTAAAGACTTTTGATATTGGCTTGAAGGAAAGTGTAGTTTCGGTAGCATGCCCTTTTCTTCGTCATCTACAACCTGCACTCAAGTGAGAACCGGATCACGTACGACATCTTACAACCATCAACATATAGTTTCACAAACTTCGACTTAGTTCAGCAATCACTAACTCTAAATTCCACTTAGTTTTCCACACTTATCTAATCTTTCAAATCATCTATGTAAAAGTTTTCAATTTCAATACTTACCGAATCTGCATGCGACTCAGTTTCATGATGTCGTCCAAATAGAATAATCTCCCTTTCATCAGCTTCTTCGTCGTTTCTTCGGGGCTCTATTTCGTCTCCCGGTTCCTTCTCTTTTTCTCCTTCGTCTCCGACTTCCTTCTCTTCATCTCCTTCGTCCCCGGCTTCCTTCTCTTTTTCTCCTTCGTCTCCGACTTCCTTCTCTTTTTCTCCTTCGTCTACTTCTCTTGATTCCTCCCCTTCATTTTTCTTACTTGATTCTTCCTCTTCCCCTTTTCCATTTCCACTGGCATTGTCTTCGCTTTCATTTGCATCTCTGGGACTTTGGTCGGTTCCTGGGCCGACAGGTTTCTCGATAATCCTTGGGTTTGCTTCATCTCATACTACACTACTCGAGCCGTCTTCTTTTGCCTTCGTAACGTCTGGATTCATCATGATTTGTGTTTTTGATTGTCGATTGAGGATTCGAATTGAGTAGGGTTTTCAGATAAGTCGAATAAATTCTACTTAGTGAGAGACGGTGTCTTTTCAATCAACCAATATGGGGAGAGAGGGGAAACGTATTAGGGAATTCAATTTCTGGAAGTGGATATCCGATTTGTTTGGGTCGGTTCTGGGCCCGGGTTTGGATAGTCCTAGGTAGAGTTGTAATTATAGAAGTTTCTCTTGGTTTCGTTGTCTTTTTATAAATTTTCGTGTAAAAATAAAGATAAATGAATTTCTAAATCCGGGCAGTTTCGGGCAGGAGTATCTCAGCTCTTTTTTTCCGGGCAGGACCTGAGCGTTTGATTCGAGTAAAGTGCTCAGATACTCTTAATGAAGCAAAAAGTGATCTATCATACTCTTACGTGATCTGTCATACTCTTATCTGTTTTGATACTCTTCACTTCGATGGTCAATGTCTAAATTACCCTTTGTATCTAAACCAATCAAAATCATTCTCTCTCTTACTCTATCTTCTTCCTTTCTCTCTCCACTGTAAATCTCAAACCCAGATTTAATTATTTCATTCAAACTCTATTTAATTTGGCATTCATCTTCTCCATTAATTCATTCATGAAGAGGTTTAATTTCAAATTCGTTTTCATAATTAACTGATTAAGAACAATGATCTCGATCTATTTGGATATTCAAAAACACTGATATAATTATAAATATGAGTCTGTTTTTTATGACAAAAAATATAAAAATATATATCAAATTATTATTTTGATAAAAATTAGAAAACGTAGTAAAACTTGGTATAACTATAACTGTACAACTTGGTAAAATCATAATGTACAACTAAGTAAAATTTTGTAACTCGGTAAAGTGGTACTAACTAAATTGTATAACTTAATATAACTATAATGGTAAAACTATATAACTTGATAACATTTTATGGTTAAACCGTGCAAGTTCATCTAACTTGTTGTTAATCATTTTTATTTTTACTTGAGACGACGAGTTCTTTCACAAACATACACTTTGATTATTAAAAATACTATTATAAAGCTGGAGATGGTCATGAATGAAATCCAAACGAAGGTAAAGGTAGTTTGTATGCTAGTGGACAAGATATGCAGAAAAATGACCATAAATCCATATACAAATAGGTAAAATTTGAGTTATATGGTAATAAAATCTTTGATACCATTGAAAAAACATAACAACATCTTAAGGTGACTGAGCCAGTGGAAGATGTTGTTATTCGAGATAGAGACAATATAGGTATTGATTTGGATAACGTAGAGAGCATGTAAGAGATTTAGTTAATTGAGCATCACATCATAACTGTTTTGAAATTAATATTTTGAACTGTGAGCTTCGAATATTAAGAACTCTAATTTGTTTCGATTAAAAAAGTGCATACTTGTTCTCGTAAATATTTAAGTTCGGGAACCTAGAAGAAAATGCACACCACGATTAGTTGTATCTATTATTCAAAATGATTGTTCAATACGATAGAAAAACTAAATAAAACTTAGTAAAACTGATAAAATATAAAAAATTGAAGATAAACAATTTTTAATTTGTTTTGTTACTTATAAGTATTATGCTTATTATTTGTTAGTATTTTTTGGTTTAAATTTACAATAATTATAGTTAATTTTTTATCACATAGTTGTGTACTATATAATAGAGGAAATACCTTGTTCTTTTATGCTTTTTATCTTAGTGTTGTCCTTGTGACATCAAAAAAATTATATATGCAACAAAATTAATTATGTCACAACATGATTTGATGGAAAATGATTGTAGGAAACTAAATAAAAGTGGTATAACTATAATATAAATCTTTTGAGTACAGTAAAACTAAAAAAAATGCAAAAAATAGAAAAGTAAAACTTTGAAGCTTTTTGTAAAACTACAAACTTGGTAAAACATCGACCCAAAAATGCTGTAAAAAAATTTCCCGCTCAAATTTCAGAATTTTCCCTCCAAAAATTTTTTTTTTTTCCAGACCCCAAAAACGAAGTTGGCAACTATAATTGCTTTAATTTTTAGGGTTTTCTCATTTCTATCATCTTTTCAATCCTCTCACCTCATTTTCTCTCATCTCATTTCTTCTTTTTCATCTTTCTTCACATAATCTGCAATTTTTAGATTTTTTCCAGAAAATAGTGATTAATCAAGAGACAAAACTCTGAAGCTACAGGGGCGGGTGTATCATCCAGAAGTTCTCCAAATCTGATTCAAACCCTTATTTGCAATACTATTGATGTCTCCTTGTGGTTTCTCAAATGACCATGTGGATTAAGGACCCAATAATGGAAGACAAATATTGATAGTTGTATATTGTCTTATTGTTACTGTCATGGTATTTCTGAGATTTTGGTTGTACAATTAATCATAAATTCTATCAAACTAGTTCAGTGATGAGTTTCTTAAGTTTTGAAATTTGACAAATGAAAAATGAAAATTCTGACAAAGTTTACCGAAATGTACAAACAGAAAAAATATTAAGTTATACAAAGTTTGACGTACGAAAATGAAAATTTTTGAAATTTTTTACCTAATTACACAAACATGAAAAAAAGTAATACTAAATTTTACGAAGTTTGACAAACAAAAATGATGTACTTAACCAAAATTATTTTAAGTTACATCAAATTTTACAAACATAAATAACAAACCAAGTAACATAAACACAAATTATAGCATCTAAATTGTTACGTTTTTCTTAGTTTCAAAATTTTAGACAATCTATATTACTTAGTTTCACTTAGTTTCACTTACTTATACATAGTAATAAATCTTAATAAATTAAAGTTATACAAAGTTCCAAATTCAAGAGATGCGACTGTTGCAGTGAGAAGGCGTGTGAGAGAAGTCGTGCTTCCTCAGGGAGTCAATCAAATTACCCTTAAATGGACATGCCACTTGAATCATTAATTACATGATTTTTCTCAAACTAAATATTATCATTTTCATTTATTATCTCCAATACTGCTGGTTGCTGTCGTTAAATATATACATTACGTTTTGGATACTAATCATTTCTTGCAAAATACAACAATAGACTATATAAATTTCGTTAAGTTTTACATAGTTTTAAATATTTATACAATCTTAATTGTTACGTTTTTCTTAGTTTCATAAATTTAGACAATCTAAATCACTCAACAAAACACATGAGTATTTCTTATTTTTTTTGTAAAGAGAAATTAATTTTTTTTTGAGTGGCGGAAAATGTAAATTTCGGTTAAGTGTTTTGCCTCCCGAATGTTTTTTTTTAGCTATAGTAGTGCTTTTTGTCATCCCGCTTAACGAAATTCTATCTTAACACAAATTTAGTGCTACGATAGAGTTGTAATCCAGATTTGACATTTTTGGTAGAAGTTTGTGAATTCGAGCTACCGCGAACTGCTACTAATACTCATATTTTTTGTAGTGCCTGTTCTGACATATGCCATTATCTTCATGATTCTTATCAAACCAGGATGAACCACGATCTAAAAAGCTTTATTTGGAACCACTAATCAATGGAGAATAACCAGGAAGTTGAATAAATCTCATAGGAGTTGTGAGTAAGAAGATATCCCACTTTCTATCCAGATGATTCCAGATTAGCATGTTCGAACATATGACAATATCTTCATGATTCTTATCAAATCAGGATGAACCAATATGTAAGAAGCTTGATTGGGAACCACTAATCAGTGTAGAATAACCAGGAAGTTAAATAAATCTCATAGGAGTTGTGAGTAAGAAGATATCCCACTTTCTATCCAGATGATTTCAGATTAGCATGTTCGGATATATGCCATTATCTTCATGATTCTTATCAAACCAGGATGAACCAATATGTAAGAAGCTTGATTAGGAACCACTAGTCAGTGGAGAATAACCAGGAAGTTGAATAAATTTCATAAGAGTTGTGAGTAAGAAGATATCCCACTTTCTATCCAGATGATTCCAGACTAGCCTGTTCGGACATATGGCAATATCTTCATGATTCTTATCAAACCAGGATGAACCACGATCTAAGAAGCTTTATTTGGAACCACTAATCAGTGGAGAATAACCAGGAAGTTGAATAAATATCATAAGTGTCGTGAGCAAGAAGATATCCCACCTTCTATCCAGATGATTCCAGATTAGCATGTTCGGACATATGCCATTATCTTCATGATTCTTATCAAACCAGGATGAACCAATATGTAATAAGCTTGATTGGGAACCACTAATCAGTGGAGAATAACCAGGAAGTTGAAAAAATCTCATAGGAGTTGTGAGTAAGAAGATATCCCACTTTCTATCTAGATGATTTCAGATTAGCATGTTCGGACATATGCCATTATCTTCATGATTCTTATCAAACCAGGATGAACCAATATGTAAGAAGCTTGATTAGGAACCACTAATCAGTGGAGAATAACCAGGAAGTTGAACAAATCTCATAGGAGTTGTGAGTAAGAAGATATCCCACTTTCTATCTAGATGATTTCAGATTAGCCTGTTCGGACATATGCCATTATCTTCATGATTCTTATCAAACCAGGATGAACCAATGTGTAAGAAGCTTGATTTGGAACCAATAATCAGTGGAGAATAACCAGGAAGTTAAATAAATCTCATAGGAGTTGTGAGTAAGAAGATATCCCACTTTCTATCCAGATGATTCCAGATTAGCCTGTTCGGACATATGACAATATCTTCATGATTCTTATCAAACCAGGATGAACCACGATCTAAGAAGCTTTATTTGGAACAACTAATCAGTGGAGAATAACCAGGAAGTTGAATAAATATCATAAGTGTCGTGAGCAAGAAGATATCCCACCTTCTATCCAGATGATTCCAGATTAGCCTGTTCGGACATATGCCATTATCTTCATGATTCTTATCAAACCAGGATGAACCAATATGTAAGAAGATTGATTGGGAACCACTAATCAGTGGAGAATAACCAGGAAGTTGAACAAATCTCATAGGAGTTGTGAGTAAGAAGATATCCCACTTTCTATCTAGATGATTTCAGATTAGCCTGTTCGTACATATGCCATTATCTTCATGATTCTTATCAAACCAGGATGAACGACGATCTAAGAAGCTTTATTTGGAACCCCTATTCAGTGTAGAATAACCAGGAAGTTAAATAAATCTCATAGAAGTTGTGAGTAAGAAGATATCCCACTTTCTATCCAGATGATTCCATATTAGCCTGTTCGGACATATGGCAATATCCTTATGATTCTTAGCAAACCAGGATGAACGACGATCTAAGAAGCTTTATTTGGAACCAGTAATCAGTGGAGAATAACCAGGAAGTTGAATAAATCTCATAAGTTTTGTGAGCAAGAAGATATCCCACCTTCTATCCAGATGATTCCAGATTAGCTTGTTCGGATATATGCCATTATCTTCATGATTCTTATCAAACCAGGATGAACCACGATCAAAGAAGCTTTATTTGGAACCACTAATCAGTGGAGAATAACCAGAAAGTTGAATAAATCACATAGGAGTTGTGAGTAAGAAGATATTCCACTTTCTATTCAGATGATTCCAGATTAGCCTGTTCGGACATATGGCAATATCTTCATGATTCTTGTCAAACCAGGATGAACCACGATGTAAGAAGCTTGATTGGGAACCACTAATCAGTGAACCACGATCAAAGAAGCTTTATTTGGAACCACTAATCAGTGGAGAATAACCAGAAAGTTGAACAAATCTCATAGGAGTTGTGAGGAAGAATATATCCCACTTTCTATCCAGGTGATTCCAGATTAGCCTCTTCGGACATTTGGCAATATCTTCATGATTCTTATCAAACCAGGATGAACCACGATCTAAAAAGCTTTATTTGGAACCACTAATCAGTGGAGAATAACAAGGAAGTTGAATAAATATTAGAAGTGTTGTGAGCAAGAAGATATCCCACCTTCTATCAAGATGATTTCAGATTAGCCTATTCGGACATATGCCATTATCTTCATGATTCTTATCAAACCAGGATGAACCACGATCTAAGAAGCTTTATTTGGAACCACTAATCAGTGGACAATAACCAGGAAGTTGAATAAATCTCATAGGAGTTGTGAGTAAGAAGATATCTCGCTTTCTATCCAGATGATTCAATATTAGCCTGTTCGGAGATATGACAATATCTTCATGATTCTTATCAAACCAGGGTGAACCACGATCTAAGAAGCTTTATTTGGAACCACTAATCAGTGGAGAATAACCAGGAAGTTGAATAAATCTCATAAGTGTTGTGAGCAAGAAGATATCCCACCTTCTATCCATATGATTCCAGATTAGCCTGTTCGGACATATGCCATTATCTTCATGATTCTTATCAAACCAGGATGAACCAATATGTAAGAAGCTTTATTTGGAACCACTAATCAGTGGAGAATAACCAGGAAGTTGAATAAATCTCATAGGAGTTGTGAGTAAGAAGATATCCCACTTTCTATCCAGGTGATTCCAAATTAGCCTGTTCGGACATATGGCAATATCCTCATGATTCTTATCAAACCAGGATGGACCACGATCTAAGAAGCTTTATTTGGAACAACTAATGATTGGAGAACAACCAGGAAGTTGAATAAATCTCATATGTGTTGTGAGGAAGAAGATATCCCACCTTCTATCCAGATGATTCCAGATTAGCCTGTTCGGACATATGCCATTATCTTCATGATTCTTATCAAACCAGGATGAACCATGATCTAAGAAGCTTTATTTGGAACCAATAATCAGTGGAGAATATCCAGGAAGTTGAATAAATCTCATAAGAGTTGTGAGCAAGAAGATATTCCACCTTCTATCAAGATGATTCCAGATTAGCCTGTTCGGACATATGCCATTATCTTCATGATTCTTATAAAACCAGGATGAACCACGATATAAGAAGCTTTATTTGGAACAACTAATCAGTGGAGAATAACCAGGAAGTTGAATAAATCTAATAGGAGTTGTGAGTAAAAAGATATCCCTCTTTCTATCCAGATGATTCCAGATTAGCCTGTTCGGACATATGGCAATATCTTCATGATTCTTATCAAACCAGGGTGAACCACGATCTAAGAAGCTTTATTTGGAACCACTGATCAGTGGAGAATAACCAGGAAGTTGAATAAATCTCATAAATGTTGTGAGCAAGAAGATATCCACCTTCTATCCAGATTATTCCAGATTAGCTTGTTCGGACATATGCCATTATCTTCATGATTCTTATCAAACCAGGATGAACCACGATCTAAGAAGCTTTATTTGGAACCACTAATTAGTGGAGAAAAACCAGAAAGTTGATTAAATCTCATAGGAGTTGTGAGTAAGAAGATATCCCACTTTCTATCCAGATGATTCCGGATTAGCCTGTTCGGACATATGACAATATCTTCATGATTCTTATCAAACCCGGATGAACCACGATCTAAGAAGCTTTATTTGGAAACACTAATCAGTGGAGAATAACCAGGAAGTTGAATAAGTATCATAAGTGTCGTGAGCAAGAAGATATCCCACCTTCTATCCAGATGATTCCAGATTAGCCTGTTCGGACATCTGCCATTATCTTCATGATTCTTGTCAAACCAGGATGAACCAATATGTAAGAAGCTTGATTGGGAACCACTAGTAAGTGGAGAATAACCAGGAAGTTAAATAAATCTCATAGGAGTTGTGAGAATGAAGATATCCCACTTTCTATCCAGGTGATTCCAGATTAGCCTGTTCGGACATATGGCTATATCTTCATGATTCTTATCAAAACGGGATGAACCACGATGTAAGAAGCTTTATTTGGAACCACTAATCAGTGGAGAATAACCAGGAAGTTGAATAAATCTCATAGGAGTTGTGAGTAAGAAGATATCCCACTTTCTTTCCAGATGATTCCAGATTAGCCTGTTCGGACATATGGCAATATCTTCATGATTCTTATCAAACCAGGGTGAACCACGATCTAAGAAGCTTTATTTGGAACCACTGATCAGTGGAGAATAATCAGGAAGTTGAATAAATCTCATAAATGTTGTGAGCAAGAAGATATCCCACCTTCTATCCAGATGATTCCAGATTAGCCTGTTCGGACATATGCCATTATCTTCATGATTCTTATCAAACCAGGATGAACCACGATCTAAGAAGCTTGATTGGGAACCACTAATCAGTGGAGAATAACCAGGAAGTTGATTAAATCTCATAGGAGGTGTGAGTAAGAAGATATCCCACTTTCTATCCAGATGATTTCAGATTAGCCTATTCAGACATATGCCATTATCTTCATGATTCTTATCAAACCAGGATGAACCACGATCTAAGAAGCTTTATTTGGAACCAATAATCAGTGGAGAATAACCAGGAAGTTGAATAAGTATCATAAGTGTTGTGAGCAAGAAGATATTCCACCTTCTATCAAGATGATTCCAGATTAGCCTGTTCGGACATATGCCATTATCTTCATGATTCTTATAAAACCAGGATGAACCAATATGTAAGAAGCTTGATTAGGAACCACTAGTAAGTGGAGAATAACCAGGAAGTTGAATAAATCTAATAGGAGTTGTGAGTAAGAAGATATCCCACTTTCTATCCAGGTGATTCCAGATTAGCCTGTTCGGACATATGGCTATATCTTCATGATTCTTATCAAAACGGGATGAACCACGATGTAAGAAGCTTTATTTGGAACCACTAATCAGTGGAGAATAACCAGGAAGTTGAATAAATCTCATAGGAGTTGTGAGTAAGAAGATATCCCACTTTCTTTCCAGATGATTCAAGATTAGCTTGTTCGTACATATGGCAATATCTTCATGATTCTTATCAAACCAGGATGAACCACGATCTAAGAAGCTTTATTTGGAACCACTAATCAGTGGAGAATAACCAGGAAGTTGAATAAATAATATAAGTGTCGTGAGCAAGAAGATATCCCACCTTCTATCCAGATGATTCCAGATTAGCCTGTCCGGACATATGCCATTATCTTCATGATTCTTATCAAACTAGGATGAACCAATATGTAAGAAGCTTGATTGGGAACCACTAATCAGTGGAGAATAACCAGGAAGTTGAACAAATCTCATAGGAGTTGTGAGTAAGAAGATATCCCACTTTCTATCTAGATGATTTCAGATTAGCCTGTTCGGACATATGCCATTATCTTCATGATTCTTATCAAACCAGGATGAACCACAATCTAAGAAGCTTTATTTGGAACCACTATTCAGTGGAGAATAATCAGGAAGTTAAATAAATCTCACAGGAGTTGTGAGTAAGAAGATATCCCACTTTCTATCCAGATGATTCCAGATTAGCATGTTCGGACATATGGCAATATCCTTATGATTCTTATCAAACCAGGATGAACGACGATCTAAGAAGCTTTATTTGAAACCAGTAATCAGTGGAAAATAACCAGGAAGTTGAATAAATCTCATAAGTTTTGTGAGCAAGAAGATATCCCACCTTCTATCCAGATGATTCCAGATTAGCCAGTTCGGACATATGCCATTATCTTCATGATTCTTATCAAACCAGGATGAACCACGATCTAAGAAGCTTTATTTGGAACCACTAATCAGTGGAGAATAACCAGGAAGTTGAATAAATCTCATAGGAGTTGTGAGTAAGAAGATATCCCACTTTCTATCCAGATGATTCCAGATTAGTTTGTTCGGACATATGGCAATATCTTCATGATTCTTATCAAACCAGGATGAACCATGATCTAAGAAGCTTTATTTGGAAACAATAATCAGTGGAGAATAACCAGGAAGTTGAATAAATATCATAAGTGTTGCGAGTAAGAAGATATCCCACATTCTATCCAGATGATTCCAGATTAGCCTGTTCGGACATATGCCATTATCTTCATGATTCTTATCAAACCAGGATGAACCAATATTTAAGAAGGTTGATTGGGAACCACTAATCAGTGGAGAATAATCAGGAAGTTAAATAAATCTCATAGGAGTTGTGAGTAAGAAGATATCCCACTTTCTATCCAGATGATTCCAGATTAGCCTGTTCGGACATATGGCAATATCTTCATGATTCTTATCAAACCAGGATGAACCACGATCTAAGAAGCTTTATTTGGAACCACTAATCAGTGGAGAATAACCAGGAAGTTGAATAAATAATATAAGTGTCGTGAGCAAGAAGATATCCCACCTTCTATCCAGATGATTCCAGATTAGCCTGTTCGGACATATGCCATTATGTTCATGATTCTTGTCAAACCAGGATGAACCAATATGTAAGAAGCTTGATTGGGAACCACTAGTAAGTGGAGAATAACCAGGAAGTTAAATAAATCTCATAGGAGTTGTGAGTAAGAAGATATCCTACTTTCTATCCAGGTGATTCCAGATTAGCCAGTTCGGACATATGCCATTATCTTCATGATTCTTATCAAACCAGGATGAACCACGATCTAAGAAGCTTTATTTGGAACCACTAATCAGTGGAGAATAACCAGGAAGTTGAATAAATCTCATAGGAGTTGTGAGTAAGAAGATATCCCACTTTCTATCCAGATGATTCCAGATTAGTTTGTTCGGACATATGGCAATATCTTCATGATTCTTATCAAACCAGGATGAACCACGATCTAAGAAGCTTTATTTGGAAACAATAATCAGTGGAGAATAACCAGGAAGTTGAATAAATATCATAAGTGTTGCGAGTAAGAAGATATCCCACATTCTATCCAGATGATTCCAGATTAGCCTGTTCGGACATATGCCATTATCTTCATGATTCTTATCAAACCAGGATGAACCAATATTTAAGAAGGTTGATTGGGAACCACTAATCAGTGGAGAATAATCAGGAAGTTAAATAAATATCATAGGAGTTGTGAGTAAGAAGATATCCCACCTTCTATCCAGATGATTCCAGATTAGCATGTTCGGACATATGGCAATATCTTCATGATTCTTATCAAACCAGGATGAACCACGATGTAAGAATCTTGATTGGGAACCACTAATCAGTGGAAAATATCCAGGAAGTTGAACAAATCTCATAGGAGTTGTGAGGAAGAATATATCCCACTTTCTATCCAGGTGATTCCAGATTAGCCTCTTCGGACATTTGGCAATATCTTCATGATTCTTATCAAACCAGGATGAACCACGATCTAAGAAGCTTTATTTGGAACCACTAGTCAGTGGAGAATAACCAGGAAGTTGATTAAATATCAGAAGTGTTGTGAGCAAGAAGATATCCCACCTTCTATCCAGATGATTCCAGATTAGCCTATTCGGACATATGCCATTATCTTCATGATTCTTATCAAACCAGGATGAACCACGATCTAAGAAGCTTTATTTGGAACCACTAATCAGTGGATAATAACCAGGAAGTTGAATAAATCTCATAGGAGTTGTGAGTAAGAAGATATCTCACTTTCTATCTAGATGATTTCAGATTAGCCTGTTCGGACATATGGCAATATCTTCATGATTCTTATCAAACCAGGGTGAACTACGATCTAAGAAGATTTATTTGGAACCAATAATCAGTGGAGAATAACCAGGAAGTTGAATAAATCTCATAAGTGTTGTGAGCAAGAAGATATCCCACCTTCTATCCAGATGATTCCAGATTAGCTTGTTCGGACATATGCCATTATCTTCATGATTCTCATCAAACCAGGATGAACCAATATGTAAGAAGCTTTATTTGGAACAACTAATCAGTGGAGAATAACCAGGAAGTTGAATAAATCTTATAGGAGTTGTGAGTAAGAAGATATCCCACTTTCTATCCAGGTGATTCCAGATTAGCCTGTTCAGACATATGGCAATATCCTCATGATTCTTATCAAACCAGGATGAACCACGATCTAAGAAGCTTTCTCTAGAACAACTAATCAGTAGAGAATAACCAGGAAGTTGAATAAATCTCATATGTGTTGAGCAAGAAGATATCCCACCTTCTATCCAGATGATTCCAGATTAGCCTGTTCAGACATATGCCATTATCTTCATGATTCTTATCAAACCAGGATGAACCACGATCTAAGAAGCTTTATTTGGAACCACTAATCAGTGGAGAATATCCAGGAAGTTGAATAAATCTCATAAGTATTGTGAGCAAGAAGATATCCCACCTTCTATCAAGATGATTCCAGATTAGCCTTTTCGGACATATGCCATTATCTTCATGATTCTTATCAACCCAGGATGAACCATGATATAAGAAGCTTTATTTGGAACAACTAATCAGTGGAGAATAACCAGGAATTTGAATAAATCTCTTAAATGTTGTGAGAAAGAAGATATCCCACCTTCTATCCAGATGATTCCAGATTAGCCTGTTCGGACATATGCCATTATCTTCATGATTCTTATCAAACCAGGATGAACCTCGATATAAGAAGCTTTATTTGGAACATCTAATCAGTGGAGAATAACCAGGAAGTTGAATAAATATCATAGGAGTTGTGAGTAAGAAGATATACCCCTTTCTATCCAGTTGATTCCAGATTATCCTGTCCGGACATATGGCAATATCTTCATGATTATTATCAAACCAGGATGAACCACGATCTAAGAAGCTTTATTTGGAACCACTAATCAGTGGAGAATAACCAGGAAGTTGAATAAATCTCAAAAATGTTGTGAGTAAGAAGATATCTCACTTTCTATCCAGATGATTCCAGATTAGCATGTTCGGACATATGGCAATATCTTCATGATTCTTATCAAACCAGGATGAACCACGATTTAAGAAGCTTGATTGGGAACCACTAATCAGTGGAGAATATCCAGGAAGTTGAACAAATCTCATAGGAGTTGTGAGGAAGAATATATCCCACTTTCTATCCAGGTGATTCCAGATTAGCCTCTTCGGACATATGGCAATATCTTCATGATTCTTATAAAACTAGGATGAACCACGATCTAAGAAGCTTTATTTGGAACCACTAATCAGTGGGGAATAACCAGGAAGTTGAATAAATATCATAAGTGTCGTGAGCAAGAAGATATCCCACCTTCTATCCAGATTATTCCAGATTAGCCTGTTCGGACATATGTCATTATCTTCATGATTCTTATCAAACCAGGATGAACCAATATGTAAGAAGCTTGATTGGGAACGACTAATCAGTGGAGAATAACCAGGAAGTTGAACAAATCTCATAGGAGTTGTGAGTAAGAAGATATCCCAGTTTCTATCTAGATGATTTCAGATTAGCCTGTTCGGACATATGCCATTATCTTTATGATTCTTATCAAACCAGGATGAACGACGATCTAAGAAGCATTATTTGGAACCCCTATTCAGTGGAGAATAACCAGGAAGTTAAATAAATCCCATAGAATTTGTGAGTAAGAAGATATCCCACTTTCTATCCAGATGATTCCAGATTAGCCTGTTCGGACATATGGCAATATCCTTATGATTCTTATCAAACCAGGATGAACGACGATCTAAGAAGCTTTATTTGGAACCAGTAATCAGTGGAGAATAACCAGGAAGTTGAATAAATCTCATAGGAGTTGTGAGTAAGAAGATATCTAACTTTCTATCTTGATGATTCCAGATTAGCCTGTTCGGACATATGGCAATATCTTCATGATTCTTATCAAACCAGGGTGAACCACGATCTAAGAAGCTTTATTTGGAACCACTAATCAGTGGAGAATAACCAGGAAGTTGAATAAATCTCATAAGTGGCGTGAGCAAGAAGATATCCCACCTTCTATCCAGATGATTCCAGATTAGCCTGTTTGGACATATGCCATGATCTTCATGATTCTTATCAAACTAGGATGAACCAATATGTAAGAAGCTTGATTGGAACCACTAATCAGTGGAGAATAACCAGGAAGTTGAACAAATCTCATAGGAGTTGTGAGTAAGAAGATATCCCACTTTCTATCCACGTGATTTCAGATTAGCCTGTTCGGACATATGCCATTATCTTCATGATTCTTATCAAACCAGGATGAACCACAATCTAAGAAGCTTTATTTAGAACCACTATTCAGTGGAGAATAACCAGGAAGTTAAATAAATCTCACAGGAGTTGTGAGTAAGAAGATATCCCACTTTCTATCCAGATGATTCCAGATTAGCATGTTCGGACATATGGCAATATCCTTATGATTCTTATCAAACCAGGATGAACGACGATCTAAGAAGCTTTATTTGAAACCAGTAATCAGTGGAGAATAACCAGGAAGTTGAATAAATCTCATAAGTTTTGTGAGCAAGAAGATATCCCACCTTCTATCCAGATGATTCCAGATTAGCCTGTTCGGACATATGCCATTATCTTCATGATTCTTATCAAACCAGGATGAACCACGATCTAAGAAGCTTTATTTGGAACCACTAATCAGTGGAGAATAACCAGGAAGTTGAATAAATCTCATAGGAGTTGTGAGTAAGAAGATATCCCACTTTCAATCCAGATGATTCCAGATTAGTTTGTTCGGACATATGGCAATATCTTCATGATTCTTATATAACCAGGATGAACCACGATCTAAGAAGCTTTATTTGGAAACAATAATCAGTGGAGAATAACCAGGAAGTTGAATAAATATCATAAGTGTTGCGAGTAAGAAGATATCCCACATTCTATCCAGATGATTCCAGATTAGCCTGTTCGGACATATGCCATTATCTTCATGATTCTTATCAAACCAGGATGAACCAATATTTAAGAAGGTTGATTGGGAACCACTAATCAGTGGAGAATAATCAGGAAGTTAAATAAATCTCATAGGAGTTGTGAGTAAGAAGATATCCCACCTTCTATCCAGATGATTCCAGATTAGCATGTTCGGACATATGGCAATATCTTCATGATTCTTATCAAACCAGGATGAACCACGATGTAAGAATCTTGATTGGGAACCACTAATCAGTGGAAAATATCCAGGAAGTTGAACAAATCTCATAGGAGTTGTGAGGAAGAATATATCCCACTTTCTATCCAGGTGATTCCAGATTAGCCTCTTCGGACATTTGGCAATATCTTCATGATTCTTATCAAACCAGGATGAACCACGATCTAAGAAGCTTTATTTGGAACCACTAGTCAGTGGAGAATAACCAGGAAGTTGATTAAATATCAGAAGTGTTGTGAGCAAGAAGATATCCCACCTTCTATCCAGATGATTCCAGATTAGCCTATTCGGACATATGCCATTATCTTCATGATTCTTATCAAACCAGGATGAACCACGATCTAAGAAGCTTTATTTGGAACCACTAATCAGTGGATAATAACCAGGAAGTTGAATAAATCTCATAGGAGTTGTGAGTAAGAAGATATCTCACTTTCTATCTAGATGATTTCAGATTAGCCTGTTCGGACATATGGCAATATCTTAATGATTCTTATCAAACCAGGGTGAACTACGATCTAAGAAGATTTATTTGGAACCACTAATCAGTGGAGAATAACCAGGAAGTTGAATAAATCTCATAAGTGTTGTGAGCAAGAAGATATCCCACCTTCTATCCAGATGATTCCAGATTAGCCTGTTCGGACATATGCCATTATCTTCATGATTCTCACCAAACCAGGATGAACCAATATGTAAGAAGCTTTATTTGGAACAACTAATCAGTGGAGAATAACCAGGAAGTTGAATAAATCTTATAGGAGTTGTGAGTAAGAAGATATCCCACTTTCTATCCAGGTGATTCCAGATTAGCCTGTTCGGACATATGGCAATATCCTCATGATTCTTATCAAACCAGGATGAACCACGATCTAAGAAGCTTTATCTAGAACAACTAATCAGTGGAGAATAACCAGGAAGTTGAATAAATCTCATATGTGTTGAGCAAGAAGATATCCCACCTTCTATCCAGATGATTCCAGATTAGCCTGTTCAGACATATGCCATTATCTTCATGATTCTTATCAAACCAGGATGAACCACGATCTAAGAAGCTTTATTTGGAACCACTAATCAGTGGAGAATATCCAGGAAGTTGAATAAATCTCATAAGTATTGTGAGCAAGAAGATATCCCACCTTCTATCAAGATGATTCCAGATTAGCCTGTTCGGACATATGCCATTATCTTCATGATTCTTATCAACCCAGGATGAACCATGATATAAGAAGCTTTATTTAGAACAACTAATCAGTGGAGAATAACCAGGAATTTGAATAAATCTCTTAAATGTTGTGAGAAAGAAGATATCCCACCTTCTCAGATGATTCCAGATTAGCCTGTTCGGACATATGCCATTATCTTCATGATTCTTATCAAACCAGGATGAACCTCGATATAAGAAGCTTTATTTGGAACCACTAATCAGTGGAGAATAACCAGGAAGTTGAATAAATATCATAGGAGTTGTGAGTAAGAAGATATACCCCTTTCTATCCAGTTGATTCCAGATTATCCTGTCCGGACATATGGCAATATCTTCATGATTATTATCAAACCAGGATGAACCACGATCTAAGAAGCTTTATTTGGAACCACTAATCAGTGGAGAATAACCAGGAAGTTGAATAAATCTCAAAAATGTTGTGAGTAAGAAGATATCTCACTTTCTATCCAGATGATTCCAGATTAGCATGTTCGGACATATGGCAATATCTTCATGATTCTTATCAAACCAGGATGAACCACGATTTAAGAAGCTTGATTGGGAACCACTAATCAGTGGAGAATATCCAGGAAGTTGAACAAATCTCATAGGAGTTGTGAGGAAGAATATATCCCACTTTCTATCCAGGTGATTCCAGATTAGCCTCTTCGGACATATGGCAATATCTTCATGATTCTTATAAAACTAGGATGAACCACGATCTAAGAAGCTTTATTTGGAACCACTAATCAGTGGAGAATAACCAGGAAGTTGAATAAATATCATAAGTGTCGTGAGCAAGAAGATATCCCACCTTCTATCCAGATGATTCCAGATTAGCCTGTTCGGACATATGTCATTATCTTCATGATTCTTATCAAACCAGGATGAACCAATATGTAAGAAGCTTGATTGGGAACGACTAATCAGTGGAGAATAACCAGGAAGTTGAACAAATCTCATAGGAGTTGTGAGTAAGAAGATATCCCAGTTTCTATCTAGATGATTTCAGATTAGCCTGTTCGGACATATGCCATTATCTTTATGATTCTTATCAAACCAGGATGAACGACGATCTAAGAAGCATTATTTGGAACCCCTATTCAGTGGAGAATAACCAGGAAGTTAAATAAATCCCATAGAAGTTGTGAGTAAGAAGATATCCCACTTTCTATCCAGATTATTCCAGATTAGCCTGTTCGGACATATGGCAATATCCTTATGATTCTTATCAAACCAGGATGAACGACGATCTAAGAAGCTTTATTTGGAACCAGTAATCAGTGGAGAATAACCAGGAAGTTGAATAAATCTCATAGGAGTTGTGAGTAAGAAGATATCTAACTTTCTATCTTGATGATTCCAGATTAGCCTGTTCGGACATATGGCAATATCTTCATGATTCTTATCAAACCAGGGTGAACCACGATCTAAGAAGCTTTATTTGGAACCACTAATCAGTGGAGAATAACCAGGAAGTTGAATAAATCTCATAAGTGTTGTGAGCAAGAAGATATCCCACCTTCTATCCAGATGATTCCAGATTAGCCTGTTCGGACATATGCCATTATCTTCATGATTCTTATCAAACCAGGATGAACCAATATGTAAGAAGCTTTATTTGGAACCACTAATCAGTGGAGAATAACCAGGAAGTTGAATAAATCTCATAGGAGTTGTGAGTAAGAAGATATCCCACTTTCTATCCAGGTGATTCCAGATTAGCCTGTTCGGACATATGGCAATATCCTCATGATTCTTATCAAACCAGGATGAACCACGATCTAAGAAGCTTTATTTGGAACAACTAATCATTGGAGAATAACCAGGAAGTTGAATAAATCTCATAAGTGTTGTGAGGAAGAAGATATCCCACCTTCTATCCAGATAATTCCAGATTAGCATGTTCGGACATATGCCATTATCTTCATGATTCTTATAAAACCATGATGAACCATGATCTAAGAAGCTTTATTTGGAACCAATAATCAGTGGAGAATATCCAGGAAGTTGAATAAATCTCATAAGTGTTGTGAGCAAGAAGATATCCCACCTTCTATCAAGATGATTCCAGATTAGCCTGTTCGGACATATGCCATTATCTTCATGATTCTTATCAAACCAGGATGAAGCACGATATAAGAAGCTTTATTTGGAACAACTAATCAGTGGAGAATAACCAGGAAGTTGAATAAATCTAATAGGAGTTGTGAGTAAGAAGATATCCCACTTTCTATCCAGATGAATCCAGATTAGCCTGTTCGGACATATGGCAATATCTTCATGATTCTTATCAAACCAGGGTGAACCACGATCTAAGAAGCTTTATTTGGAACCACTAATCAGTGGAGAATAACCAGGAAGTTGAATAAATCTCATAAATGTTGTGAGCAAGAAGATACCCACCTTCTATCCAGATGATTCCAGATTAGCCTGTTCGGACATATGCCATTATCTTCATGATTCTTATCAAACCAGGATGAACCACGATCTAAGAAGCTTTATTTGGAACCACTAATTAGTGGAGAATAACCAGGAAGTTGAATAAATCTCATAGGAGTTGTGAGTAAGAAGATATCCCACTTTCTATCTAGATGATTCCGGATTAGCCTGTTCGGACATATGGCAATATCTTCATGATTCTTATCAAACCCGGATGAACCACGATCTAAGAAGCTTTGGAACCACTAATCAGTGGAGAATAACCAGGAAGTTGAATAAATCTCATAGGAGTTGTGATTAAAAAGATATCCCACTTTCTATCCAGATGATTCCAGATTAGCCTGTTCGGACCTATGCCATTATCTTCATAATTCTTATCAAAACAGGATGAACCACGATCTAAGAAGCTTTATTTGGAACCACCAATCAGTGGAGAATAACCAGGAAGTTGAATAAATCTCATAAGTGTTGTGAGTAAGAATATATCCCACTTTCTATCCAGATGATTCCAGATTAGCCTTATCTTCATGATTCTTATCAAACCAGGATGAACCACGATCTAAGAAGCTTTATTTGGAACCACTAATCAGTGGAGAATAACCAGGAAGTTGAATAAATCTCATAAGTGTTGTGAGCAAGAAGATATCCCACCTTCTATCCAGATGATTCCAGATTAGCCTGTTCGGACATATGGCAATATCTTCATGATTCTTATCAAACCAGGATGAACCACGATTTAAGAAGCTTGATTGGGAACCACTAATCAGTGGAGAATATCCAGGAAGTTGAACAAATCTCATAGGAGTTGTGAGGAAGAATATATCCCACTTTGTATCCAGGTGATTCCAGATTAGCCTCTTCGGACATATGGCAATATCTTCATGATTCTTATAAAACTAGGATGAACCACGATCTAAGAAGCTTTATTTGAAACCACTAATCAGTGGAGAATAACCAGGAAGTTGAATAAATATCATAAGTGTCGTGAGCAAGAAGATATCCCACCTTCTATCCAGATGATTCCAGATTAGCCTGTTCGGACATATGTCATTATCTTCATGATTTTTATCAAACCAGGATGAACCAATATGTAAGAATCTTGATTGGGAACCACTAATCAGTGGAGAATAACCAGGAAGTTGAACAAATCTCATAGGAGTTGTGAGTAAGAAGATATCCCACTTTCTATCTAGATGATTCCAGATTAGCCTGTTCGGACATATGCCATTATCTTCATGATTCTTATCAAACCAGGATGAACGACGATCTAAGAAGCTTTATTTGGAACCCCTATTCAGTGGAGAATAACCAGGAAGTTTAAATAAATCTCATAGACGTTGTGAGTAAGAAGATATCCCACTTTCTATCCAGATGATTCCAGATTAGCCTGTTCGGACATATGGCAATATCCTTATGATTCTTATCAAACCAGGATGAACGACGATCTAAGAAGCTTTATTTGGAACCAGTAATCAGTGGAGAATAACCAGGAAGTTGAATAAATCTCATAAGAGTTGTGAGTAAGAAGATATCTAACTTTCTATCTTGATGATTCCAGATTAGCCTGTTCGGACATATGGCAATATCTTCATGATTCTTATCAAACCAGGGTGAACCACGATCTAAGAAGCTTTATTTGGAACCACTAATCAGTGGAGAATAACCAGGAAGTTGAATAAATCTCATAAGTGTTGTGAGCAAGAAGATATCCCACCTTCTATCCAGATGATTCCAGATTAGCCTGTTCGGACATATGCCATTATCTTCATGATTCTTATCAAACAAGGATGAACCAATATGTAAGAAGCTTTATTTGGAACCACTAATCAGTGGAGAATAACCAGGAAGTTGAATAAATCTCATAGGAGTTGTGAGAAAGAAGATATCCCACTTTCTATCCAGGTGATTCCAGATTAGCCTGTTCGGACATATGGCAATATCCTCATGATTCTTATCAAACCAGGATGAACCACGATCTAAGAAGCTTTATTTGGAACAACTAATCATTGGAGAATAACCAGGAAGTTGAATAAATCTCATAAGTGTTATGAGGAAGAAGATATCCCACCTTATATCCAGATGATTCCAGATTAGCCTGTTTGGACATATGCCATTATCTTCATGATTCTTATCAAAACTGGATGAACCATGATCTAAGAAACTTTATTTGGAACCAATAATCAGTGGAGAATATCCAGGAAGTTGAATAAATCTCATAAGTGTTGTGAGCAAGAAGATATCCCACCTTCTATCAAGATGATTCCAGATTAGCCTGTTCGGACATATGCCATTATCTTCATGATTCTTATCAAACCAGGATGAACCACGATATAAGAAGCTTTATTTGGAACAACTAATCAGTGGAGAATAACCAGGAATTTGAATAAATCTAATAAGAGTTGTGAGTAAGAAGATATCCCACTTTCTATCCAGATGATTCCAGATTAGCCTGTTCGGACATATGGCAATATCTTCATGATTCTTATCAAACCAGGGTGAACCACGATCTAAAAGCTTTATTTGGAACCACTAATCAGTGGAGAATAACCAGGAAGTTGAATAAATCTCATAAATGTTGTGAGCAAAAAGATACCTACCTTCTATCCAGATGATTCCAGATTAGCCTGTTCGGACATATGCCATTATCTTCATGATTCTTATCAAACCAGGATGAACCACGATCTAAGAAGCTTTATTTGGAACCACTAATTAGTGGAGAATAACCAGGAAGTTGAATAAATCTCATAGGAGTTGTGAGTAAGAAGATATCCCACTTTCTATCCCGATGATTCCGGATTAGCCTATTCGGACATATAACAATATCTTCATGATTCTTATCAAACCCGGATGAACCACGATCTAAGAAGCTTTGGAACCACTAATCAGTGGAGAATAACTAGGAAGTTGAATAAATCTCATAGGAGTTGTGATTAAAAAGATATCCCACTTTCTATCCAGATCATTCCAGATTAGCCTGTTCGGACCTATGCCATTATCTTCATGATTCTTATCAAAACAGGATGAACCACGATCTAAGAAGCTTTATTTGGAACCACCAATCAGTGGAGAATAACCAGGAAGTTGAATAAATCTCATAAGTGTTGTGAGCAAGAAGATATCCCACTTTCTATCCAGATGATTCCAGATTAGCCTTATCTTCATGATTCTTATCAAACCAGGATGAACCATGATCTAAGAAGCTTTATTTGGAACCACTAATCAGTGGAGAATAACCAGGAAGTTGAATAAATCTCATAAGTGTTGTGAGCAAGAAGATATCCCACCTTCTATCCAGATAATTCCAGATTAGCATGTTCGGACATATGGCAATATCTTCATGATTCTTATCAAACCAGGATGAACCACGATCTAAGAAGCATTATTTGGAACCACTAATCAGTGGAGAATAACCAGGAAGTTGAATAAATCTTATTGGAGTTGTGAGTAAGAAGATATCCTACTTTCTATCCAGATGATTCCAGATTAGCCTGTTCGGACATATGGCAATATCTTCATGATTCTTATCAAACCAGGATGAACCACGATCTAAGAAGCTTTATTTGGAACCACTACTCAGTGGAAAATAACCAGGAAGTTAAATAAATCTGATAGGAGTTGTGAGTAAGAAGATATCCCACTTTCTATCCAGATGATTCCAGATTAGCATGTTCGGACATATGCCATTATCTTCATGATTCTTATCAAACCATGATGAACCACGATCTAATAAGCTTTATTTGGAACCAATATTCAGTGGAGAATAACCAGGAAGTTAAATAAATCTCATAGGAGTTGTGAGTAAGAAGATATCCCACTTTCTATCCAGATGATTCCAGATTAGCATGTTCGGGTCTATGCCATTATATTCATGATTCTTATCAAACCAGGATGAACCACGATATAAGAAGCTTTATTTGGAACCACCAATCAGTGGAGAATAACCAGGAAGTTGAATAAATCTCATAAGTGTTGTGAGCAAGAAGATATCCCACTTTCTATCAAGAAGATTCTAGATTAGCCTTATCTTCATGATTCTTATCAAACCAGGATGAACCACGATCTAAGAAGCTTTATTTGGAATCACTATTCTGTGGAAAATAACCAGGAAGTTAAATAAATCTCATAGGAGTTGTGAGTAAGAAGATATCCCACTTTCTATCCAGATGATTCCAGATTAGCTTGTTCGGAAATATGGCAATATCTTCATGATTCTTATCAAACCAGGATGAACCACGATCTAAGAAGCTTTATTTGGAACCACTAATCAGTGGAGAATAACCAGGAAGTTGAATAAATCTCATAAGTGTTGTCAGCAAGAAGATATCCCACCTTCTATCCAGATGATTCCAGATTAGCCTGTTCGGACATATGCCATTATCTTCATGATTCTTATCAAACTAGGATGAACCACAATCTAAGAAGTTTTATTTGGAACCAATAATCAGTGGAAAATAACCAGGAAGTTGAATAAATCTCATAGGAGTTTTGAGGAAGAAGATATCCCCCTTTCTATCCAGATGATTCCAGATTAGCATGTTCGGACATATGGCAATATCCTCATGATTCTTATCAAACCAGGATGAACCACGATCTAAGAAGCTTTATTTGGAACCTCTAATCAGTGGAGAATAACCAGGAAGTTGAATAAATCTCATAGGAGTTGTGATTAAGAAGATATCCCACTTTCTATCCAGATGATTCAAGATTAGCCTGTTCGGACGTATGGCAATATCTTCATGATTATTATCAAACCAGAATGAACCACGATCTAAGAAGCTTTATTTGGAACCACTAATCAGTGGAGAATAACCAGGAAGTTGAATAAATCTCATAAATGTTGTGAGTAAGAAGTTATCCCACCTTCTATCCAGATGATTCCAGATTAGCCTGTTCGGACATATGCCATTATCTTCATGATTCTTATCAAACCAGGATGAACCAATATTTAAGAAGCTTGATTGGGAACCACTAATCAGTTGAGAATAACCAGGAAGTTGAAAAAATCTCATAGGAGTTGTGAGTAAGAAGATATCCCACTTTCTATCCAGGTGATTCCAGATTAGCCTGTTCGGACATATGGCAATATCCTCATGATTCTTATCAAACCAGGATGAACCACGATCTAAGAAGCTGAACCACTAATCAGTGGAGAATAACCAGGAAGTTGAATAAATCTCATAAGTGTTGTGAGCAAGAAGATATCCCACCTTCTATCCAGACGATTCCAGATTAGCATGTTCGGACATATGCCATTATCTTCATGATTCTTATCAAACTAGGATGAACCACGATCTAAGAAGCTTTATTTGGAACCACTAATCAGTTGAGAATAACCAGGAAGTTGAATAAATCTCATAGGAGTTGTGAGTAAGAAGATATCCCACTTTCTATCCAGATGATTCCAGATTAGCATGTTCGGACATATGGCAATATCTTCATGATTCTTATCAAACCAGGATGAACCAATATGTAAGAAGCTTGATTGGGAACCACTAATCAGTGGAGAATAACCAGGAAGTTGAATAAATCTCATAGGAGTTGTGAGTAAGAAGATATCCCACTTTCTATCCAGATGATTCAAGATTAGCCTGTTCGGACATATGCCATTATCTTCATGATTCTTATCAAACCAGGATGAACCACGATCTAAGAAGCTTTATTTGGAACCACTATTCAGTGGAGAATAACCAGGAAGTTGTATAAATCTCATAGGAGTTGTGAGTAAGAAGATATCCCATTTTCTATCCAGGTGATTCCAGATTTGCATGTTCAGACATATGACAATATCCTCATGATTCTTATCAAACCAGGATGAACCACGATCTAAGAAGCTTTATTTGGAACCACTAATCAGTGGAGAATAACCAGGAAGTTGAATAAATCTCATAAGTGTTGTCAGCAAGAAGATATCCCACCTTCTATCCAGATGATTCCAGATTAGCCTGTTCGGACATATGCCATTATCTTCATGATTCTTATCAAACTAGGATGAACCACAATCTAAGAAGTTTTATTTGGAACCAATAATCAGTGGAAAATAACCAGGAAGTTGAATAAATCTCATAGGAGTTTTGAGGAAGAAGATATCCCCCTTTCTATCCAGATGATTCCAGATTAGCATGTTCGGACATATGGCAATATCCTCATGATTCTTATCAAACCAGGATGAACCACGATCTAAGAAGCTTTATTTGGAACCTCTAATCAGTGGAGAATAACCAGGAAGTTGAATAAATCTCATAGGAGTTGTGATTAAGAAGATATCCCACTTTCTATCCAGATGATTCAAGATTAGCCTGTTCGGACGTATGGCAATATCTTCATGATTATTATCAAACCAGGATGAACCACGATCTAAGAAGCTTTATTTGGAACCACTAATCAGTGGAGAATAACCAGGAAGTTGAATAAATCTCATAAGTGTTGTGAGTAAGAAGTTATCCCACCTTCTATCCAGATGATTCCAGATTAGCCTGTTCGGACATATGCCATTATCTTCATGATTCTTATCAAACCAGGATGAACCAATATTTAAGAAGCTTGATTGGGAACCACTAATCAGTTGAGAATAACCAGGAAGTTGAAAAAATCTCATAGGAGTTGTGAGTAAGAAGATATCCCACTTTCTATCCAGGTGATTCCAGATTAGCCTGTTCGGACATATGGCAATATCCTCATGATTCTTATCAAACCAGGATGAACCACGATCTAAGAAGCTTTATTTGGAACCACTAATCAGTGGAGAATAACCAGGAAGTTGAATAAATCTCATAAGTGTTGTGAGCAAGAAGATATCCCACCTTCTATCCAGACGATTCCAGATTAGCATGTTCGGACATATGCCATTATCTTCATGATTCTTATCAAACTAGGATGAACCACGATCTAAGAAGCTTTATTTGGAACCACTAATCAGTTGAGAATAACCAGGAAGTTGAATAAATCTCATAGGAGTTGTGAGTAAGAAGATATCCCACTTTCTATCCAGATGATTCCAGATTAGCATGTTCGGACATATGGCAATATCTTCATGATTCTTATCAAACCAGGATGAACCAATATGTAAGAAGCTTGATTGGGAACCACTAATCAGTGGAGAATAACCAGGAAGTTGAATAAATCTCATAGGAGTTGTGAGTAAGAAGATATCCCACTTTCTATCCAGATGATTCAAGATTAGCCTGTTCGGACATATGC
>JACZFZ010000038.1:0-62820 GCA_019706035.1 Raphanus raphanistrum subsp. raphanistrum | reverse complement strand
CTCACAACACTTATGAGATTTATTCAACTTCCTGGTTATTCTCCACTGATTAGTGGTTCCAAATAAAGCTTCTTAGATCGTGGTTTATCCTGGTTTGATAAGAATCATGAAGATATTGCCATATGTCCGAACAGGCTAATCTGGAATCATCTGGATAGAAAGTGGGATATCTTCTTACTCACAATTCCTATGAGATTTATTTAACTTCCTGGTTATTCTCCACTGAATATTGGTTCCAAATAAAGCTTCTTAGATCGTGGTTCATCCTGGTTTGATAAAAATCATGAAGATAATGGCATATGTTCGAACAAGCTAATTTGGAATCATCTGGATAGAAAGTGGGATAGCTTCTTACTCACAACTCGTATGAGATTTATTCAACTTCCTGGTTATTCTCCACTGATTAGTGATTCCCAATCAAAGCTTCTTACATATTGGTTCATCCTCGTTTGATAAGAATCATGAAGATATTGCCATATGTCCGAACAGGCTAATCTGGAATCATCTGGATAGAAGGTGGGATATCTTCTTGCTCACAACACTTATGAGATTTATTCAAATTCCTGGTTATTCTCCACTGATTAGTGGTTCCAAACAAAGCTTCTTAGATCGTGGTTTATCCTGGTTTGATAAGAATCATGAAGATATTGCCATATGTCCGAACAGGCTAATCTGGAATCATCTGGATAGAAAGTGGGATATCTTCTTACTCACAATTCCTATGAGATTTATTTAACTTCCTGGTTATTCTCCACTGAATATTGGTTCCAAATAAAGCTTATTAGATCGTGGTTCATCCTGGTTTGATAAAAATCATGAAGATAATGGCATATGTTCGAACAAGCTAATTTGGAATCATCTGGATAGAAAGTGGGATAGCTTCTTACTCACAACTCCTATGAGATTTATTCAACTTCCTGGTTATTCTCCACTGATTATTGGTTCCCAATCAAGCTTCTTACATATTGGTTCATCCTGGTTTGATAAGAATCATGAAGATATTGTCATATGTCCAAACATGCTAATCTGGAATCATCTGGATAGAAAGTGGGATATCTTCTTACTCACAACTCCTATGAGATTTATTCAACTTCATGGTTATTCTCCACTGATTAGTGGTTCCAAATAAAGCTTCTTAGATCGTGGTCATCCTGGTTTCATAAGAATCATGAAGATAATGGCATATTTCCGAACAGGCTAATCTGGAATCATCTGGATAGAAGGTGGGATACCTTCTTGCTCACAACACTTATGAGATTTATTCAACTTCCTGGTTATTCTCCACTGATTAGTGGTTCCAAATAAAGCTTCTTAGATCGTGGTTCATCCTGGTTTGATAAGAATCATGAAGATAATGGCATATGTCCGAACAGGCTAATCTGGAATCATCTGGATAGAAGGTGGGATATCTTCTTGCTCACAACACTTACGAGATTTATTCAACTTCCTGGTTATTCTCCACTGATTAGTGGTTCCAAATAAAGCTTCTTAGATCGTGGTTCAACCTGGTTTGATAAGAATCATAAAGATATTGCCATATGTCCGAACAGGCTAATCTGGAATCATCTGGATATAAAGTGGGATATCTTCATACTCACAACTCCTATGAGATTTTTTCAACTTCCTGGTTATTCTCCACTGATTAGTGGTTCCAAATAAAGCTTCTTAGATCTTTGTTCATCCTGGTTTGATAAGAATTATGAAGATAATGGCATATGTCCGAACAGGCTAATCTGGAATCATCTGGATAGAAGGTGGGATATCTTCTTGCTCACAACACTTATGAGATTTATTCAACTTCCTGGTTATTCTCCACTGATTAGTGGTTCCAAATAAAGCTTCTTAGATTGTGGTTTATCCTGGTTTGATAAGAATCATGAAGATATTGCCATATGTCCGAACAGGCTAATCTGGAATCATCTGGATAGAAGGTGGGATATCTTCATGCTCACAACACTTATGAGATTTATTCAACTTCCTGGTTATTCTCCACTGATTAGTGGTTCCAAATAAAGCTTCTTAGATCGTGGTTCAACCTGGTTTGATAAGAATCATAAAGATATTGCCATATGTCCGAACACGCTAATCTGGAATCATCTGGATAGAAAGTGGGATATCTTCTTACTCACAACTCCTATGAGATTTATTTAACTTGCTGGTTATTCTCCACTGAATAGTGGTTCCAAATCAAGCTTCTTACATATTGGTTCATCCTGGTTTGATAAGAATCATGAAGATAATGGAATATGTCCGAACAGACTAATCTGGAATCATCTGGATAGAAGGTGGGATATCTTCTTACTAACAACACTTATGAGATTTATTCAATTTCCTGGTTATTCTCCACTGATTAGTGGTTCCAAACAAAGCTTCTTAGATCGTGGTTTATCCTGGTTTGATAAGAATCATGAAGATATTGCCATATGTCCGAACAGGCTAATCTGGAATCATCTGGATAGAAAGTGGGATATCTTCTTACTCACAATTCCTATGAGATTTATTTAACTTCCTGGTTATTCTCCACTGAATATTGGTTCCAAATAAAGCTTCTTAGATCGTGGTTCATCCTGGTTTGATAAAAATCATGAAGATAATGGCATATGTTCGAACAAGCTAATTTGGAATCATCTGGATAGAAAGTGGGATAGCTTCTTACTCACAACTCCTATGAGATTTATTCAACTTCCTGGTTATTCTCCACTGATTATTGGTTCCCAATCAAGCTTCTTACATATTGGTTCATCCTGGTTTGATAAGAATCATGAAGATATTGTCATATGTCCAAACATGCTAATCTGGAATCATCTGGATAGAAAGTGGGATATCTTCTTACTCACAACTCCTATGAGATTTATTCAACTTCATGGTTATTCTCCACTGATTAGTGGTTCCAAATAAAGCTTCTTAGATCGTGGTTCATCCTGGTTTCATAAGAATCATGAAGATAATGGCATATTTCCGAACAGGCTAATCTGGAATCATCTGGATAGAAGGTGGGATACCTTCTTGCTCACAACACTTATGAGATTTATTCAACTTCCTGGTTATTCTCCACTGATTAGTGGTTCCAAATAAAGCTTCTTAGATCGTGGTTCATCCTGGTTTGATAAGAATCATGAAGATAATGGCATATGTCCGAACAGGCTAATCTGGAATCATCTGGATAGAAGGTGGGATATCTTCTTGCTCACAACACTTACGAGATTTATTCAACTTCCTGGTTATTCTCCACTGATTAGTGGTTCCAAATAAAGCTTCTTAGATCGTGGTTCAACCTGGTTTGATAAGAATCATAAAGATATTGCCATATGTCCGAACAGGCTAATCTGGAATCATCTGGATATAAAGTGGGATATCTTCTTACTCACAACTCCTATGAGATTTTTTCAACTTCCTGGTTATTCTCCACTGATTAGTGGTTCCAAATAAAGCTTCTTAGATCTTTGTTCATCCTGGTTTGATAAGAATTATGAAGATAATGGCATATGTCCGAACAGGCTAATCTGGAATCATCTGGATAGAAGGTGGGATATCTTCTTGCTCACAACACTTATGAGATTTATTCAACTTCCTGGTTATTCTCCACTGATTAGTGGTTCCAAATAAAGCTCCTTAGATTGTGGTTTATCCTGGTTTGATAAGAATCATGAAGATATTGCCATATGTCCGAACAGGCTAATCTGGAATCATCTGGATAGAAGGTGGGATATCTTCATGCTCACAACACTTATGAGATTTATTCAACTTCCTGGTTATTCTCCACTGATTAGTGGTTCCAAATAAAGCTTCTTAGATCGTGGTTCAACCTGGTTTGATAAGAATCATAAAGATATTGCCATATGTCCGAACACGCTAATCTGGAATCATCTGGATAGAAAGTGGGATATCTTCTTACTCACAACTCCTATGAGATTTATTTAACTTCCTGGTTATTCTCCACTGAATAGTGGTTCCAAATCAAGCTTCTTACATATTGGTTCATCCTGGTTTGATAAGAATCATGAAGATAATGGAATATGTCCGAACAGACTAATCTGGAATCATCTGGATAGAAGGTGGGATATCTTCTTACTAACAACACTTATGAGATTTATTCAATTTCCTGGTTATTCTCCACTGATTAGTGGTTCCAAATAATGCTTCTTAGATCGTGGTTCATCCTGGTTTGATAAAAATCATGAAGATATTGCCATACGTCCGAAAAGGCTAATCTGGAATCATATGGATAGATGGTGGAATATCTTCTTGCTCACAATACTTATGAGGTTTATTCAACTTCCTGGTTATTCTCCACTGATTAGTGGTTCCAAATAAAGCTTCTTAGATCGTGGTTCAACCTGGTTTGATAAGAATCATAAAGATATTGCCATATGTCCGAACAGGCTAATCTGGAATCATCTGGATATAAAGTGAAATATCTTCTTACTCACAACTCCTATGAGAATTATTCAACTTCCTGGTTATTCTCCACTGATTAGTGGTTCCAAATAAAGCTTCTTAGATCGTGGTTCATCCTGGTTTCATAAGAATCATGAAGATAATGGCATATGTCCGAACATGCTAATCCGGAATCATCTGGATAGAAGGTGGGATACCTTCTTGCTCACAACACTTATGAGATTTATTCAACTTCCTGGTTATTCTCCACTGATTAGTGGTTCCAAATAAAGCTTCTTAGATCGTGGTTTATCCTGGTTTGATAAGAATCATGAAGATATTGCCATATGTCCGAACAGGCTAATCTGGAATCATCTGGATAGAAAGTGGGATATCTTCTTACTCACAATTCCTATGAGATTTATTTAACTTCCTGGTTATTCTCCACTGAATATTGGTTCCAAATAAAGCTTCTTAGATCGTGGTTCATCCTGGTTTGATAAAAATCATGAAGATAATGGCATATGTTCGAACAAGCTAATTTGGAATCATCTGGATAGAAAGTGGGATAGCTTCTTACTCACAACTCGTATGAGATTTATTCAACTTCCTGGTTATTCTCCACTGATTAGTGATTCCCAATCAAAGCTTCTTACATATTGGTTCATCCTCGTTTGATAAGAATCATGAAGATATTGCCATATGTCCGAACAGGCTAATCTGGAATCATCTGGATAGAAGGTGGGATATCTTCTTGCTCACAACACTTATGAGAATTATTCAAATTCCTGGTTATTCTCCACTGATTAGTGGTTCCAAACAAAGCTTCTTAGATCGTGGTTTATCCTGGTTTGATAAGAATCATGAAGATATTGCCATATGTCCGAACAGGCTAATCTGGAATCATCTGGATAGAAAGTGGGATATCTTCTTACTCACAATTCCTATGAGATTTATTTAACTTCCTGGTTATTCTCCACTGAATATTGGTTCCAAATAAAGCTTCTTAGATCGTGGTTCATCCTGGTTTGATAAGAATCATGAAGATATTGCCATATGTCCGAACAGGCTAATCTGGAATCATCTGGATAGAAGGTGGGATATCTTCTTGCTCACAACACTTATGAGAATTATTCAAATTCCTGGTTATTCTCCACTGATTAGTGGTTCCAAACAAAGCTTCTTAGATCGTGGTTTATCCTGGTTTGATAAGAATCATGAAGATATTGCCATATGTCCGAACAGGCTAATCTGGAATCATCTGGATAGAAAGTGGGATATCTTCTTACTCACAACTCCTATGAGATTTATTCAACTTCATGGTTATTCTCCACTGATTAGTGGTTCCAAATAAAGCTTCTTAGATCGTGGTTCATCCTGGTTTCATAAGAATCATGAAGATAATGGCATATTTCCGAACAGGCTAATCTGGAATCATCTGGATAGAAGGTGGGATACCTTCTTGCTCACAACACTTATGAGATTTATTCAACTTCCTGGTTATTCTCCACTGATTAGTGGTTCCAAATAAAGCTTCTTAGATCGTGGTTCATCCTGGTTTGATAAGAATCATGAAGATAATGGCATATGTCCGAACAGGCTAATCTGGAATCATCTGGATAGAAGGTGGGATATCTTCTTGCTCACAACACTTACGAGATTTATTCAACTTCCTGGTTATTCTCCACTGATTAGTGGTTCCAAATAAAGCTTCTTAGATCGTGGTTCAACCTGGTTTGATAAGAATCATAAAGATATTGCCATATGTCCGAACAGGCTAATCTGGAATCATCTGGATATAAAGTGGGATATCTTCTTACTCACAACTCCTATGAGATTTTTTCAACTTCCTGGTTATTCTCCACTGATTAGTGGTTCCAAATAAAGCTTCTTAGATCTTTGTTCATCCTGGTTTGATAAGAATTATGAAGATAATGGCATATGTCCGAACAGGCTAATCTGGAATCATCTGGATAGAAGGTGGGATATCTTCTTGCTCACAACACTTATGAGATTTATTCAACTTCCTGGTTATTCTCCACTGATTAGTGGTTCCAAATAAAGCTCCTTAGATTGTGGTTTATCCTGGTTTGATAAGAATCATGAAGATATTGCCATATGTCCGAACAGGCTAATCTGGAATCATCTGGATAGAAGGTGGGATATCTTCATGCTCACAACACTTATGAGATTTATTCAACTTCCTGGTTATTCTCCACTGATTAGTGGTTCCAAATAAAGCTTCTTAGATCGTGGTTCAACCTGGTTTGATAAGAATCATAAAGATATTGCCATATGTCCGAACACGCTAATCTGGAATCATCTGGATAGAAAGTGGGATATCTTCTTACTCACAACTCCTATGAGATTTATTTAACTTCCTGGTTATTCTCCACTGAATAGTGGTTCCAAATCAAGCTTCTTACATATTGGTTCATCCTGGTTTGATAAGAATCATGAAGATAATGGAATATGTCCGAACAGACTAATCTGGAATCATCTGGATAGAAGGTGGGATATCTTCTTACTAACAACACTTATGAGATTTATTCAATTTCCTGGTTATTCTCCACTGATTAGTGGTTCCAAATAATGCTTCTTAGATCGTGGTTCATCCTGGTTTGATAAAAATCATGAAGATATTGCCATACGTCCGAAAAGGCTAATCTGGAATCATATGGATAGATGGTGGAATATCTTCTTGCTCACAATACTTATGAGGTTTATTCAACTTCCTGGTTATTCTCCACTGATTAGTGGTTCCAAATAAAGCTTCTTAGATCGTGGTTCAACCTGGTTTGATAAGAATCATAAAGATATTGCCATATGTCCGAACAGGCTAATCTGGAATCATCTGGATATAAAGTGAAATATCTTCTTACTCACAACTCCTATGAGAATTATTCAACTTCCTGGTTATTCTCCACTGATTAGTGGTTCCAAATAAAGCTTCTTAGATCGTGGTTCATCCTGGTTTCATAAGAATCATGAAGATAATGGCATATGTCCGAACATGCTAATCCGGAATCATCTGGATAGAAGGTGGGATACCTTCTTGCTCACAACACTTATGAGATTTATTCAACTTCCTGGTTATTCTCCACTGATTAGTGGTTCCAAATAAAGCTTCTTAGATCGTGGTTTATCCTGGTTTGATAAGAATCATGAAGATATTGCCATATGTCCGAACAGGCTAATCTGGAATCATCTGGATAGAAAGTGGGATATCTTCTTACTCACAATTCCTATGAGATTTATTTAACTTCCTGGTTATTCTCCACTGAATATTGGTTCCAAATAAAGCTTCTTAGATCGTGGTTCATCCTGGTTTGATAAAAATCATGAAGATAATGGCATATGTTCGAACAAGCTAATTTGGAATCATCTGGATAGAAAGTGGGATAGCTTCTTACTCACAACTCGTATGAGATTTATTCAACTTCCTGGTTATTCTCCACTGATTAGTGATTCCCAATCAAAGCTTCTTACATATTGGTTCATCCTCGTTTGATAAGAATCATGAAGATATTGCCATATGTCCGAACAGGCTAATCTGGAATCATCTGGATAGAAGGTGGGATATCTTCTTGCTCACAACACTTATGAGAATTATTCAAATTCCTGGTTATTCTCCACTGATTAGTGGTTCCAAACAAAGCTTCTTAGATCGTGGTTTATCCTGGTTTGATAAGAATCATGAAGATATTGCCATATGTCCGAACAGGCTAATCTGGAATCATCTGGATAGAAAGTGGGATATCTTCTTACTCACAATTCCTATGAGATTTATTTAACTTCCTGGTTATTCTCCACTGAATATTGGTTCCAAATAAAGCTTCTTAGATCGTGGTTCATCCTGGTTTGATAAAAATCATGAAGATAATGGCATATGTTCGAACAAGCTAATTTGGAATCATCTGGATAGAAAGTGGGATAGCTTCTTACTCACAACTCCTATGAGATTTATTCAACTTCCTGGTTATTCTCCACTGATTATTGGTTCCCAATCAAGCTTCTTACATATTGGTTCGTCCTGGTTTGATAAGAATCATGAAGATATTGTCATATGTCCAAACATGCTAATCTGGAATCATCTGGATAGAAAGTGGGATATCTTCTTACTCACAACTCCTATGAGATTTATTCAACTTCATGGTTATTCTCCACTGATTAGTGGTTCCAAATAAAGCTTCTTAGATCGTGGTTCATCCTGGTTTCATAAGAATCATGAAGATAATGGCATATTTCCGAACAGGCTAATCTGGAATCATCTGGATAGAAGGTGGGATACCTTCTTGCTCACAACACTTATGAGATTTATTCAACTTCCTGGTTATTCTCCACTGATTAGTGGTTCCAAATAAAGCTTCTTAGATCGTGGTTCATCCTGGTTTGATAAGAATCATGAAGATAATGGCATATGTCCGAACAGGCTAATCTGGAATCATCTGGATAGAAGGTGGGATATCTTCTTGCTCACAACACTTACGAGATTTATTCAACTTCCTGGTTATTCTCCACTGATTAGTGGTTCCAAATAAAGCTTCTTAGATCGTGGTTCAACCTGGTTTGATAAGAATCATAAAGATATTGCCATATGTCCGAACAGGCTAATCTGGAATCATCTGGATATAAAGTGGGATATCTTCTTACTCACAACTCCTATGAGATTTCTTTAACTTCCTGGTTATTCTCCACTGAATAGTGGTTCCAAATCAAGCTTCTTACATATTGGTTCATCCTGGTTTGATAAGAATCATGAAGATAATGGAATATGTCCGTACAGGCTAATCTGGAATCATCTGGATAGAAGGTGGGATATCTTCTTACTAACAACACTTATGAGATTTATTCAATTTCCTGGTTATTCTACACTGATTAGTGGTTCCAAATAATGCTTCTTAGATCGTGGTTCATCCTGGTTTGATAAAAATCATGAAGATATTGCCATACGTCCGAACAGGCTAATCTGGAATCATCTGGATAGTTGGTGGGATATCTTCTTGCTCACAATACTTATGAGGTTTATTCAACTTCCTGGTTATTCTCCACTGATTAGTGGTTCCAAATAAAGCTTCTTAGATCGTGGTTCATCCTGGTTTGATAAGAATCATGAAGATATTGCCATATGTCCGAACAGGCTAATCTGGAATCATCTGGATAGAAAGTGGGATATCTTCTTACTCACAACTCGTATGAGATTTATTCAACTTCCTGGCTATTCTCCACTGATTAGTGATTCCCAATCAAGCTTCTTACATATTGGTTCATCCTGGTTTGATAAGAATCATGAAGATAATGCCATATGTCCGAACAGGCTAATCTGGAATCATCTTGATAGAAGGTGGGATATCTTCTTGCTCACAACACTTATTAGATTTATTCAACTTCCTGGTTATTATCCACTGATTAGTGGTCCATATAAATCTTCTTAGATGGTGGTTCATCCTGGTTTGATAAGAATCATGAAGATATTGCCATATGTCTGAACAGGCTAATCTGGAATCATCTGGATAGAAAGTGGGATATCTTCTTACTCACAACTCCTATGAGATTTATTTAACTTCCTGGTTATTCTCCACTGAATAGTGGTTCCAAATCATGCTTCTTACATATTGGTTCATCCTGGTTTGATAAGAATCATGAAGATAATGGAATATGTCCGAACAGGCTAATCTGGAATCATCTGGATAGAAGGTCGGATATCTTCTTACTAACAACACTTATGAGATTTATTCAATTTCCTGGTTATTCTCCACTGATTAGTGGTTCCAAATTAAGCTTCTTAGATCGTGGTTCATCCTGGTTTTATAAGAATCATGAAGATAATGGCATATGTCCGATTAGGCTAATCTGGAATCATCCGGATAGAAGGTGGTATACCTTCTTGCTAACAACACTTATGAGATTTTTTCAACTTCCTGGTTATTCTCCACTGATTAGTGGTTCCAAATAAAGCTTCTTAGATCGTGGTTCATCCTGGTTTGATAAGAATCATGAAGATAATGGCATATGTCCGAACAGGCTAATCTGGAATCATCTGGATAGAAGGTGGGATATCTTCTTGCTCACAACACTTATGAGATTTATTCAACTTCCTGGTTATTCTCCACTGATTAGTGGTTCCAAATAAAGCTTCTTAGATCGTGGTTCAACCTGGTTTGATAAGAATCATAAAGATATTGCCATATGTCCGAACACGCTAATCTGGAATCATCTGGATAGAAAGTGGGATATCTTCTTACTCACAACTCCTATGAGATTTATTTAACTTCCTGGTTATTCTCCACTGAATAGTGGTTCCAAATCAAGCTTCTTACATATTGGTTCATCCTGGTTTGATAAGAATCATGAAGATAATGGAATATGTCCGAACAGACTAATCTGGAATCATCTGGATAAAAGGTGGGATATCTTCTTACTAACAACACTTATGAGATTTATTCAATTTCCTAGTTATTCTCCACTGATTAGTGGTTCCAAATAATGCTTCTTAGATCGTGGTTCATCCTGGTTTGATAAAAATCATGAAGATATTGCCATACGTCCGAACAGGCTAATCTGGAATCATCTGGATATATGGTGGAATATCTTCTTGCTCACAATACTTATGAGGTTTATTCAACTTCCTGGTTATTCTCCACTGATTAGTGGTTCCAAATAAAGCTTCTTAGATCGTGGTCCATCCTGGTTTGATAAGAATCTTGAAGATATTGCCATATGTCCGAACAGTCTAATCTGGAATCATCTGGATAGAAAGTGGGAGATCTTCTTACTCACAACTCGTATGAGATTTATTCAACTTCCTGGTTATTCTCCACTGATTAGTGGTTCCAAATTAAGTTTCTTAGATCGTGGTTCATCCTGGTTTTATAAGAATCATGAAGATATTGCCATATGTCCGAACATGCTAATCTGGAATCATCTGGATAGAAAGTGAGATATCTTCTTACTCACAACTCCTATGAGATTTTTTCAACTTCCTGGTTATTCTCCACTGATTAGTGGTTCCAAATAAAGCTTCTTAGATCGTGGTTCATCCTGGTTTGATAAGAATCATGAAGATAATGGCATATGTCCGAACATGCTAATCTGGAATCATCTGGATAGAAGGTGGGATATCTTCATGCTCACAACACTTATGAGATTTATTCAACTTCCTGGTTATTCTCCACTGATTAGTGGTTCCAAATAAAGCTTCTTAGATCGTGGTTCAACCTGGTTTGATAAGAATCATAAAGATATTGCCATATGTCCGAACACGCTAATCTGGAATCATCTGGATAGAAAGTGGGATATTCTCTTACTCACAACTCCTATGAGATTTATTTAACTTCCTGGTTATTCTCCACTGAATAGTGGTTCCAAATCAAGCTTCTTACATATTGGTTCATCCTGGTTTGATAAGAATCATGAAGATAATGGAATATGTCCGAACAGACTAATCTGGAATCATCTGGATAGAAGGTGGGATATCTTCTTACTAACAACACTTATGAGATTTATTCAATTTCCTGGTTATTCTCCACTGATTAGTGGTTCCAAATAATGCTTCTTAGATCGTGGTTCATCCTGGTTTGATAAAAATCATGAAGATATTGCCATACGTCCGAAAAGGCTAATCTGGAATCATATGGATAGATGGTGGAATATCTTCTTGCTCACAATACTTATGAGGTTTATTCAACTTCCTGGTTATTCTCCACTGATTAGTGGTTCCAAATAAAGCTTCTTAGATCGTGGTCCATCCTGGTTTGATAAGAATCATGAAGATATTGCCATATGTCCGAACAGGCTAATCTGGAATCATCTGGATAGAAAGGGGGATATCTTCTTACTCACAACTCGTATGAGATTTATTCAACTTCCTGGTTATTCTCCACTGATTAGTGATTCCCAATCAAGCTTCTTACATATTGGTTCATCCTGGTTTGATAAGAATCATGAAGATATTGCCATATGTCTGAACAGGCTAATCTGGAATCATCTTGATAGAAAGTGGGATATCTTCTTGCTCACAACACTTATTAGATTTATTCAACTTCCTGGTTATTATCCACTGATTAGTGGTCCATATAAAGCTTCTTAGATGGTGGTTCATCCTGGTTTGATAAGAATCATGAAGATATTGCCATATGTCTGAATAGGCTAATCTGGAATCATCTGGATAGAAAGTGGGATATCTTCTTACTCACAACTCCTATGAGATTTATTTAACTTCCTGGTTATTCTCCACTGAATAGTGGTTCCAAATCAAGCTTCTTACATATTGGTTCGTCCTGGTTTGATAAGAATCAAGAAGATAATGGCATATGTCCGAACAGGCTAATCTGGAATCATCTGGATAGAATGTCGGATATTTTCTTACTAACAACACTTATGAGATTTATTCAATTTCCTGGTTATTCTCCACTGATTAGTGGTTCCAAATAAAGCTTCTTAGATCGTGGTTCATCCTGGTTTTATAAGAATCATGATGATATTGCCATATGTCCGAACAGGCTAATCTGGAATCATCTGGATAGAAAGTGGAATATCTTCTTACTCACGATTCCTATGAGATTTATTTAACTTCCTGGTTATTCTCCACTGAATAGTGGTTCCAAATCAAGCTTCTTACATATTGGTTCATCCTGGTTTGATAAGAATCATGAAGATAATGGAATATGTCCGAACAGGCTAATCTGGAATCATCTGGATAGAAGGTCGGATATCTTCTTACTAACAACACTTATGAGATTTATTCAATTTCCTGGTTATTATCCACTGATTAGTGGTTCCAAATAAAGCTTCTTAGATCGTGGTTCATCCTGGTTTGATAAGAATCATGAAGATATTGTCATACGTCCGAACAGGCTAATCTGGAATCATCTGGATAGATGGTGGGATATCTTCTTACTCACAATTCCTATGAGATTTATTTAACTTCCTGGTTATTCTCCACTGAATAGTGGTTCCAAATAAAGCTTCTTAGATCGTGGTTCATCCTGGTTTGATAAGAATCATGAAGATAATAGCATATGTCCGAACAGGCTAATCTGGAATCATCTGGATAGAAAGTGTGATATCTTCTTACTCACAACTCCTATGAGATTTATTCAACTTCCTGGTTATTCTCCACTGATTAGTGGTTCCCAATCAAGCTTCTTACATATCGGTTCATCCTGGTTTGATAAGAATCATGATGATATTGCCATATGTCCGAACAGGCTAATCCAGAATTATCTGGATAGAAAGTCGGATATCTTCTTACTCACAACTCCTATGAGATTTATTCAACTTCCTAGTTATTCTCCACTGATTAGTGGTTCCAAATAAAGCTTCTTAGATCGTGGTTCATCCTGGTTTGATAAGAATCATGAAGATAATGGCATATGTCCGAACATGCTAATCTGGAATCATCTGGATAGAAGGTGGGATATCTTCTTGCTCACAACACTTATGAGATTTATTCAACTTCCTGGTTATTCTCCAATGATTAGTGGTTCCAAACAAAGCTTCTTAGATCGTGGTTTATCCTGGTTTGATAAGAATCGTGAAGATATTGCCATATGTCCGAACAGGCTAATCTGGAATCATCTGGATAGAAAGTGGGATATCTTCTTACTCACAATTCCTATGAGATTTATTTAACTTCCTGGTTATTCTCCACTTAATAGTGGTTCCAAATAAAGCTTCTTAGATCGTGGTTCATCCTGGTTTGATAAGAATCATGAAGATAATTGAATATGTCCAAACAGGCTAATCTGGAATCATCTGGATAGAAGTTCGGATATCTTCTTACTAACAACACTTAAGAGATTTATTCAATTTCCTGGTTATTCTCCACTGGTTAGTGGTTCCAAATAAAGCTTCTTAGATCGTGGTTCATCCTGGTTTGATAAGAATCATGAAGATATTGCCATACGTCCGAACAGGCTAATCTGGAATCATCTGGATAGATGGTGGGATATCTTCTTACTCAGAATTCCTATGAGATTTATTTAACTTCCTGGTTATTCTCCACTGAATAGTGGTTCCAAATAAAGCTTCTTAGATCGTGGTTCATCCTGGTTTGATAAGAATCATGAAGATAATAGCATATGTCCGAACTGGCTAATCTGGAATTATCTGGATAAAAAGTGTGATATCTTCTTACTCACAACTCCTATGAGATTTATTCAATTTCCTGGTTATTCTCCACTGATTAGTGGTTCCCAATCAAGCTTCTTACATATTTGTTCATCCTGGTTTGATAAGAATCATGAAGATATTGCCATATGTCCGAACATGCTAATCTGGAATCATCTGGATAGAAAGTGGGATATCTTCTTACTCACAACTCCTATGAGATTTATTCAACTTACTGGTTATTCTCCACTGATTAGTGTTTCCAAATAAAGCTTCTTTGATCGTGGTTCATCCTGGTTTCATAAGAATCATGAAGATAATGGCATATGTCCGAACATGCTAATCTGGAATCATCTGGATAGAAAGTGGGATACCTTCTTGCTCACAACACTTATGAGATTTATTCAACTTCCTGGTTATTCTCCACTGATTAGTGGTTCCAAATAAAGCTTCTTAGATAGTGGTTTATCCTTGTTTGATAAGAATCATGAAGATATTGCCATATGTCCGAACAGGCTAATCTGGAATCATCTAGATAGAAAGTGGGATATCTTCTTACTCACAACTCCTATGAGATTTATTTAACTTCCTAGTTATTCTCCACTGAATAGTGGTTCCAAATAAAACTTCTTAGATCGTGGTTCATCCTGGTTTGATAAGAATCATGAAGATAATGGCATATGTTCGAACAGTCTAATCTGGAATCATCTGGATAGAAAGTGGGATATCTTCTTACTCACAACTCCAATGAAATTTATTCAACTTCCTGGTTATTCTCCACTGAATAGTGGTTCCAAATAAAGCTTCTTAGATCGTGGTTCATCCTGGTTTGATAAGAATCATGAAGATAATGACATATGTCCGAATAGGCTAATCTGGAATCATATGGATAGAAGGTGGGATATCTTGTTGCTCACAACACTTATGATATTTATTCAACTTCCTGGTTATTCTCCACTGATTAGTGGTTCCAAATAGAGCTTCTTAGATCGTGGTTCATCCTGGTTTGATAAGAATCATGAAGATATTGCCATATGTCCGAACAGGCTAATCTGGAATCATGTGGATAGAAAGTGGGATATCTTCTTACTCACAACTCCTATGAGATTTATTCAACTTCCTGGTTATTATCCACTGATTAGTGGTTCCAAATAAAGCTCCTTAGATCGTGGTTCATCCTGGTTTGATAAGAATCACGAAGATATTGGCATATGTCCGAACAGGCTAATCTGGAATCATCTGGATAGAAGGTGTGATATCTTCTTGCTCACAGATCGTGGTTCATCGTGGTTTGATAAGAATCATGAAGATATTGCCATATGTCCGAACAGGCTAATTTGGAATCATCTGGATAGAAAGTGGGATATCTTCTTACTCACAACTCCTATGAGATTTATTTAACTTCCTGGTTATTCTCTATTGAATAGTGGTTCCAAATAAAGCTTCTTAGATCGTGGTTCATCCTGGTTTGATAAGAATCATGAAGATAATAGCATATGTCCGAACAGGCTAATCTTGAATAATCTGGATAGAAAGTGGGATATCTTTTTACTCACAACTCCTATGAGATTTATTCAACTTCCTGGTTATTCTCCACTGATTAGTGGTTCCCAATCAAGCTTCTTACATATTGGTTCATCCTGGTTTGATAAGAATCTTGAAGATATTGCCATATGTCTGAACAGGCTAATCTGGAATCATCTGGATAGAAAGTGGGATATCTTCTTACTCACAACTCCTATGAGATTTATTCAACTTCCTGGTTATTCTCCACTGATTAGTGGTTCCAAATAAAGCTTCTTAGATCGTGGCTCATCCTGGTTTGATAAGAATCATGAAGATAATGGCATATCCAAACAGGCTAATCTGGAATCATCTGGATAAAAGGTGGGATATCTTCTTGCTCAAAACATTTATGATATTTATTCAACTTCCTGGTTATTCTCCACTGATTAGTGGTTCCAAATAAAGCTTCTTAGATCGTGGTTCATCCTGGTTTGATAAGAATCATGAAGAAATTGTCATATGTCCGAACATGCTAATATGGAATCATCTGGATAGAAAGTGGGATATCTTCTTACTCACAACTCCTATGAGATTTATTCAACTTTCTGGTTATTCTCCAATGATTAGTTGTTCCAAATAAAGCTTCTTAGATCGTGGTTCATCATGGTTTGATAAGAATCATGAAGATAATGGCATATGTCCGAACAGGCTAATTTGAAATCATCTGGATAGAAGGTGGGATATCTTCTTGCTCACAGATCATGGTTCATCCTGGTTTGATAAGAATCATGAAGATATTGCCATATGTCCAAACAGGCTAATTTGGAATCATCTGGATAGAAAGTGGGATATCTTCTTACTTACAACTCCTATGAGATTTATTTAACTTCTTGGTTATTCTCCACTGAATAGTGGTTCCAAATAAAGCTTCTTAGATCGTGGTTCATCCTGGGTTTGATAAGAATCATGAAGATAATAGCATATGTCCGAATAGGCTAATCTGGAATCATCTGGATAGAAAGTGGGATATCTTCTTACTCACAACTCCTATGAGATTTATTCAACTTCCTAGTTATTCTCCACTGATTAGTGGTTCCCAATCAAGCTTCTTACATATTGGTTCATCCTGGTTTGATAAGAATCATGAAGATATTGCCATATGTCCGAACAGGCTAATCTGGAATCATCTGGATAGAAATTGGATATCTTCTTACTCACAACTCCAATGAAATTTATTCAACTTCCTGGTTATTCTCCACTGAATAGTGGTTCCAAATAAAGCTTCTTAGATCGTGGTTTATCCTGGTTTGATAAGATTCATGAAGATAATGGCATATGTCCGAACAATCTAATCTGGAATCATCTGGATAGAAGGTGAGATATCTTCTTGATCACAGATCGTGGTTCATCCTGGTTTGATAAGAATCATGAAGATATTGACATATGTCCGAACAGGCTAATCTGGAATCATCTGGATAGAAAGTGGGATATCTTCTTACTCACAACTCCTATGAGATTTATTCAACTTCCTTGTTATTCTTCCAAATAAAGCTTCTTAGATCGTGGTTCATCCTGGTTTCATAAGAATCATGAAGATATTGTCATATGTCCGAACATGCTAATCTGGAATCATCTGGATAGAAACTGGGATATCTTCTTACTCACAACTCCTATGAGATTTATTCAACTTCCTGGTTATTCTCCACTGATTAGTGGTTCCAAATAAAGCTTCTTAGATCGTGATTAATCATGGTTTGATAAGAATCATGAAGATATTGCCATATGTCCGAACAGGCTAATCTGGAATCATCTGGATAGAAAGTGGGATATCTTCTTACTCACAACTCCTATGAGATTTATTCAACTTCCTTGTTATTCTTCCAAATAAAGCTTCTTAGATCGTGGTTCATCCTGTTTTGATAAGAATCATGAAGATAATGGCATATGTCCGAACAGGCTAATCTGGAATCATCTGGATAGAAGGTGGATATTTTCTTGCTCACAACAGTTATGAGATTTATTCAACTTCCTGGTTATTTTCCACTGATTAGTGGTTCCAAATAAAGCTTCTTAGATCGTGATTAATCATGGTTTGATAAGAATCATGAAGATATTGCCATATGTCTGAACAGGCTAATATGGAATCATCTGGATAGAAAGTGGGATATCTTCTTACTCATAACTCCTATGAGATTTATTGAACTTCCGGGTTATCTCCACTGATTAGTGGTTCCCAATCAATCTTCTTACATATTGGTTCATCCTGGTTTGATAAGAATCATGAAGATATTGCCATATGTCCGAACAGACTAATCTGGAATCATCTTGATAGAAGCTGGGATATCTTCTTGCTCACAACACTTATGAGATTTATTCAACTTCCTGGTTATTATCCACTGATTAGTGTTCCAAATAAAGCTTCTTAGATCGTCGTTCATCCTGGTTTGATAAGAATCATTAAGATATTGCCATATGTCAGAACAGGCTAATTTGGAATCATCTGGATAGAAAGTGGGATATCTTCTTACTCACAACTCCTATGAGATTTATTCAACTTCCTGTTTATTCTCCACTGATTAGTGGTTCCAAATAAAGCTTCTTAGATCGTGGTTCATCCTGGTTTTATAAGAATCATGAAGATAATGGCATATGTCCGAACTGGCTAATCTGGAATCTTCTGGATAGAAGGTGGGATATCTTCTTGCTCACAACACTTATGAGATTTATTCAACTTCCTGGTTATTCTTCCAAATAAAGCTTCTTAGATCTTGGTTCATCCTGGTTTGATAAGAATCATGAAGATAATGGCATATGTCCGAACATGCTAATCTGGAATCATCTGGATAGAAGGTGGGAAATCTTCTTGCTCACAACACTTATAACATTTTTTCAACTTCCTGGTTCTTCTCCAATGATTAGTGGTTTCAAATAAAGCTTCTTAGATCGTGGTTCATCCTGGTTTGATAAGAATCATGAAGATATTGCCATATGTCCGGACAGGCTAATCTGGAATCATCTGGATAGAAAGTGGGATATCTTCTTACTCAAAACTCCTATGAGATTTATTCAACTTCCTGGTTATTCTCCACTGATTAGTGGTTCCCAATCAAGCTTCTTACATATTTGTTCATCCTGTTTTGAAAAGAATCATGAAGATATTGCCATATGTCCGAACAGGCTAATCTGGAATCATCTTGATAGAGGGTGGGATATCTTCTTGCTCACAACACTTATGAGATTTATTCAAATTCGTGGTTATTATCCACTGATTAGTGGTTCCAAATAATGCTTCGAAGATTGTATTTCTTCCTGGTTTGATTAGAATCATGAAGATAATGGCATATGTCCGAACAGGCTAATCTGGAATCATCTGGAAAGAAAGTGGGATATCTTCTTACTCACAACTCCTATGAGATTTATTCAAATTCCTGGTTATTCTCCACTGATTAATGGTTCCAAATAAAGCTTCTTAGATCGTGGTTCATCCTGGTTTGATAAGAATCATGAAGATAATGGTATATGTCCGAACAGGCTAATCTGGAATCATCTGGATAGAAGGTGGGAAATCTTCTTGCTCACAACACTTATGACATTTATTCAACTTCCTGGTTATTCTCCACTGATTAGTGGTTCCAAATAAAGCTTCTTAGATCGTGGTTCATCCTGGTTTGATAAGAATCATGAAGATATTGTCATATGTCCAAACAGGCTAATCTGGAATCATTTGGATAGAAAGTGGGATATCTTCTTACTCAAAACTCCTATGAGATTTATTCAACTTCCTGGTTATTCTCCACTGATTAGTGGTTCCCAATCAAGCTTCTTACATATTGGTTCATCCTGTTTTGATAAGAATCATGAAGATATTGTCATATTTCCGAACAGGCTAATCTGGAATCATCTTGATAGAGGGTGGGATATCTTCTTGCTCACAACACTTATGAGATTTATTCAACTTCGTGGTTATTATCCACTGATTAGTGGTTCCAAATAAAGCTTCTTATATTGTAGTTCATCCTGGTTTGATTAGAATCATGAAGATAATGGCATATGTCCGAACAGGCTAATCTGGAATCATCTGGAAAGAAAGTGGGATATCTTCTTACTCACAACTCCTATGAGATTTATTCAACTTCCTGGTTATTCTCCACTGATTAGTGGTTCCAAATAAAGCTTCTTAGATCGTGGTTCATCCTGGTTTGATAAGAATCATGAAGATAATGGCATATGTCCGAACATGCTAATCTGGAATCATCTGGATAGAAAGTGGGATATCTTCTTACTCACAACTCCTATGAGATTTATTCAACTTCCTGGTTATTCTCCACTGATTAGTGGTTCCAAATAAAGCTTCTTAGATCGTGGCTCATCCTGGTTTGATAAGAATCATGAAGATAATGGCATATCCGAACAGGCTAATCTGGAATCATCTGGATAGAAGGTGGATATTTTCTTGCTCACAACAGTTATGAGATTTATTCAACTTCCTGGTTATTTTCCACTGATTAGTGGTTCCAAATAAAGCTTCTTAGATCGTGATTAATCATGGTTTGATAAGAATCATGAAGATATTGCCATATGTCTGAACATGCTAATATGGAATCATCTGGATAGAAAGTGGGATATCTTCTTACTCACAACTCCTATGAGATTTATTCAACTTCCTGGTTATTCTCCACTGATTAGTGGTTCCAAATAAAGCTTCTTAGATCGTGGTTCATCCTGGTTTGATAAGAATCATGAAGATAATGGCATATGTCCGAACAGGCTAATATGGAATCTTCTGGATAGAAGGTGGGATATCTTCTTGCTCACAACACTTATGAGATTTATTCAACTTCCTGGTTATTCTCCACTGATTAGTGGTTCCAAATAAAGCTTCATAGATCGTGGTTAATCCTGGTTTGATAAGAATCATGAAGATATTACCATATGTCCGAATAGGTTAATCTGGAATCATCTGGATAGAAAATGGGATATCTTCTTACTCACAACTCCTATGAGATTTATTTAACTTCCTGGTTATTCTGCACTGAATAGTGGTTCCAAATAAAGCTTCTTAGATCGTGGTTCATCCTGGTTTGATAAGAATCATGAAGATAATGGCATATATTCGAACAGGCTAATCTGGAATCATCTGGATAGAAGGTGGGATATCTTCTTGCTCACAACACTTATGAGATTTATGCAAATGCCTGGTTATTCTCCACTGATTACTGGTTCCAAATAAAGCTTCTTAGATCGTGGTTCATCCTGGTTTGATAAGAATCATGAAGATATTGCCATATGTCCAAACAGGCTAATCTTGAATCATCTGGATAGAAAGTGGGATATCCTCTTACTCACAACTCCTATGAGATTTATTTAACTTCCTTGTTATTCTCCACTGAATAGTGGTTCCAAATAAAGCTTCTTAGATCGTGGTTCATCCTGGTTTGATAAGAATCATGGAGATAATGACATATGTTCGAATATGCTAATCTGGAATCATTTAGATAGAAAGTGGGATATCTTCTTACTCACAACTCCTATGAGATTTATTTAACTTCCTGGTTATTCTCCACTGATTAGTGGTTCCCAATCAAGCTTCTTATATATTGGTTCATCCTGGTTTGATAAGAATCATGAAGATATTGCCATATGTCCGAATATGCTAATCTATAATCATCTGGATAGAAGGTGGGATATCTTCTTGCTCACAGATCGTGGTTCATCCTGGTTTGATAAGAATTATGAAGATATTGCCATTTGTCCGAACAGGCTAATTTGGAATCATCTGGATAGAAAGTGGGATAGCTTCTTACTCACAACTCCTATGAGATTTATTCAACTTCCTGGTTATTTTCCAAATAAAGCTTCTTAGATCGTGGTTTATCCTGGTTTGATAAGAATCATGAAGATAATGGCATATGTCCGAACATGCTAATCTTGAATCATCTAGATAGAAGGTGGGATATCTTCTTGCTCAAAACACTTATGAGATTTATTCAACTTCCTGGTTATTCTCCACTGATTAGTGGTTCCAAATAAAGCTTCTTAGATCGTGGTTCATCCTGGTTTGATAAGAATCATGAAGATATTGCCATATGTCCGAAGAGTCTAATCTGAAATCATCTGGATAGAAAGTGGGATATCTTCTTACTCACAACTCCTATGAGATTTATTCAATTTCCTGGTTATTCTCCACTGATTAGTGGTTCCCAATCAAGCTTCTTACATATTGGTTCATCCTGGTTTGATAAGAATTATGAAGATATTGCCATATGTCCAAACAGGCTAATCTGGAATCATCTTGATAGAAGGTGGGACATCTTCTTTCTCACAACACTTATGAGATTTATTCAACTTCCTGGTTATTATCCACTGATTAGTGGTTCCAAATAAAGCTTCTTAGATCGTGGTTCATCCTTGTTTGATAAGAATAATAAAGATATTGTCATATGTCCGACAGGATAATCTGGAATCATTTGGATAGAAAGTGGGATATCTTCTTACTCACAACTCCTATGAGATTTATTCAACTTCCCGGTTATTCTCCACTGATTAGTGGTTCCAAATAAAGCTTCTTAGATCGTGGTTCATCCTGGTTTGATAAGAGTCATGAATATAATGACATATGTCCGAACAGGCTAATCTGGAATCATCTGGATAAAATGTGGGATATCTTCTTGCTCACAGATCGTGGTTCATCCTGGTTTGATAAGAATCATGAAGATATTGCAATATGTCCGAACAAGCTAATTTGGAATCATCTGGATAGAAACTGGGATGTCTTCTTATTCACAACTCCTATGAGATTTATTTAACTTCCTGGATATTCTTCCAAATAAAGCTTCTTAGATCTTGGTTCATCCTGGTTTGATAAGAATCATGAAGATAATGGCATATGTCCGAACATGCTAATCTAGAATCATCTGGATAGAAGGTGGGAAATCTTCTTGCTCACAACACTTATAACATTTATTCAACTTCCTGGTTCTTCTAAAATGATTAGTGGTTCCAAATAAAGCTTCTTAGATCGTGGTTCATCCTGGTTTGATAAGAATCATGAAGATATTGCCATATGTCCGAACAGGCTAATCTGGAATCATCTGGATAGAAAGTGGGATATCTTCTTACTCAAAACTCCTAAGATATTGCCATATGTCCGAACAGGCTAATATGGAATCATCTGGATAGAAAGTGGGATATCTTCTTACTCACAATTCCTATGAGATTTATTTAACTTCCTGGTTATTCTCCACTGAATAGTGGTTCCAAATAAATCTTCTAAGATCGTGGTTCATCCTGGTTTGATAAGAATCATGAAGATAATGACATATGTTCGAACATGCTAATCTGGAATCATCTGGATAGAAAATGGGATATCTTCTTACTCACAACTCCTATAAGATTTAGTCAACTTCCTGGTTATTCTCCACTGATTAGTGGTTCCCAATCAAGCTTCTTACATATTGGTTCATCCTGGTTTGATAAGAATCATGAAGATATTGCCATATGTCCGAACATGCTAATCTGGAATCATCTGGATAGAAAGTGGGATATCTTCTTACTACCAACTCCTATGAGATTTTTTCAACTTCCTGGTTATTCTCCACCGATTAGTGGTTCCAAATAAAGCTTCTTAGATCGTGGTTCATCCTCGTTTGATAAGAATCATGAAGATAATGGCATATGTCCGAACAGGCTAATCTGGAATCATCTGGATAGAAGTTGGGATATCTTCTTGCTCACAACATTTATGAGATTCATTCAACTTCCTGGTTATTCTCCCCTGATTAGTGGTTCCAAATAAAGCCTCTTAGATCTTGGTTCATCCTGGTTTGATAAGAATCATCAGGATATTGCCATATGTCCGAACAGGCTAATCTGGAATCACCTGGATAGAAAGTGGGATATCTTCTTACTCACAACTCCTATGAGATTTATTCAACTTACTGGTTATTCTACACCGATTAGTGGTTCCCAATCAAGCTTCTTACATATTGGTTCATCCTGGTTTGATAAGAATCATGAAGATAATGGCATATGTCCGAAAAGGCTAATCTGGAATCATCTGGATAGAAGGTGGGATATCTTCTTGCTCATGACACTTATGAGATTTATTCAACTTCCTGGTTATTCTCCACTGATTAGTGGTTCCAAATTAAGCTTCTTAGATCGTGGTTCATCCTGGTTTTATAAGAATCATGAAGATATTGACATAAGTCCAAACAGGCTAATCTGGAATCATCTGGATAGAAAGTGAGATATCTTCTTACTCACAACTCCTATGAGATTTTTTCAACTTCCTGGTTATTATCCACTGAATAGTGGTTCCAAATAAAGATTCTAAGATCGTGGTTCATCCTGGTTTGATAAGAATCATGAAGATAATGGCATATGTCCGAAAAGGCTAATCTGGAATCATCTGGATAGAAAGTGGGATATCTTCTTACTCACAACTCCTATGAGATTTATTTAACTTCATGGTTATTCTCCACTGAATAGTGGTTCCAAATCAAGCTTCTTACATATTGGTTTATCCTGGTTTGATAAGAATCATGAAGATAATGGAATATGTCCGAACAGGCTAATCTGGAATCATCTGGATAGAAGGTGGGATATCTTCTTACTAACAGCACTTATGAGATTTATTCAATTTCCTGGTTATTCTACACTGATTAGTGGTTCCAAATAATGCTACTTAGATCGTGGTTCATCCTGGTTTGATAAAAATCATAAGGATATTGCCATACGTCCGAACAGGCTAATCTGGAATCATCTGGATAGATGGTGGGATATCTTCTTGCTCACAATACTTATGAGGTTTATTCAAATTCCTGGTTATTCTCCACTGATTAGTGGTTCCAAATAAAGCTTCTTAGATCATGGTTCATCCTGGTTTGATAAGAATCATGAAGATATTGCCATATGTCCGAACATGCTAATCTGGAATCATCTGGATAGAAAGTTGGATATCTTCTTACTCACAACTCGTATGAAATTTATTCAATTTTCTGGTTATTCTCCACTGATTAGTGATTCCCAATCAAGCTTCTTACATATTGGTTCATCCTGGTTTGATAAGAATCATGAAGATATTGCCATATGTTCGAACAGGCTAATCTGGAATCATATTGATAGAAGGTGGGATATCTTCTTGCTCACAACACTTATTAGATTTATTCAACTTCCTGGTTATTATCCACTGATTAGTGGTCCATATAAAGCTTCTTAGATGGTGGTTCATCCTGGTTTGATAAGAATCATGAAGATATTGCCATATGTCTGAACAGGCTAATCTGGAATCATCTGGATAGAAAGTGGGATATCTTCTTACTCACAACTCCTATGAGATTTATTTAACTTCCTGGTTATTCTCCACTGAATAGTGGTTCCAAATCAAGCTTCTTACATATTGGTTCATCCTGGTTTGATAAGAATCCTGAAGATAATGGAATATGTCCGAGCAGGCTAATCTGGAATCTTCTGGATAGAAGGTCGGATATCTTCTTACTAACAACACTTCTGAGATTTATTCAATTTCCTGGTTATTCTCCACTGATTAGTGGTTCCAAATAAAGCTTCTTAGATCGTGGTTCATCCTGGTTTGATAAGAATCATGAAGATATTGCCATACGTCCGAACAGGCTAATCTGGAATCATCTGGATAGATGGTGGGATATCTTCTTTGATCGTGGTTCATCCTGGTTTGGTAAGAATCATGAAGATAATAGCATATGTCCGAACTGGCTTATCTGGAATCATCTGGAACGTCAGTTAGTCGACTAAAGGGATCCTTAGACCCGGACTCCCACGACTATTAAGAAAGCACTGCTCTTTATTTCTTCTTTTGCATTTCCTACTGAGGAATCCATTGCAAGAGCTCTTCTTCCCCCAAACTGATTTTCTTAGAGAGGCGGCCCTTCACCTTAAAGCCCGGTTCCGCTAAACATAGATAGCGGAGCATGTCATGGAAAGATATCGACGCAATACAAAGCTGCTCGAGCTCGCCGTAGGAAACTAACTGGCTTAGTCATGCCTATTCCCACAAAACAAACAGAGGAGAGTTTTTCTTCATGCAAACAAAGGAACAAGGCAGATAAATAGAAAGGGAGATATCTTCTTACTCACAACTCCTATGAGATTTATTCAACTTCCTAGTTATTCTCCACTGATTAGTGGTTCCCAATCAAGCTTCTTACATATCGGTTCATCCTGGTTTGATAAGAATCATGATGATATTGCCATATGTCCGAACAGGCTAATCTAGAATCATCTGGATAGAAAGTCGGATATCTTCTTACTCACAACTCCTATGAGATTTATTCAACTTCCTAGTTATTATCCACTGATTAGTGGTTCCAAAAAAAGCTTCTTAGATCGTGGTTCATCCTGGTTTGATAAGAATCATGAAGATAATGGCATATGTCCGAACAGGCTAATCTGGAATCATCTGGATAGAAGGTGGGATATCTTCTTGCTCACAACACTTATGAGATTTATTCAACTTCCTAGTTATTCTCCACTTATTAGTGGTTCCAAATAAAGCTTCTTAGATTGTGGTTTATCCTGGTTTGATAAGAATCATGAAGATATTGCCATATGTCCGAACAGGCTAATCTGGAATCATCTGGATAGAAAGTGGGATATCTTCTTACTCACGATTCCTATGAGATTTATTTAACTTCCTGGTTATTCTCCACTGAATAGTGGTTCCAAATAAAGCTTCTTAGATCGTGGTTCATCCTGGTTTGATAAGAATCATGAAGATAATGGCATATGTTCGAACAGGCTAATCTGGAATCATCTGGATAGAAAGTGGGATATCTTCTTACTCACAACTCCTATGAGATTTATTCAACTTCCTGGTTATTCTCCACTGATTAGTGGTTCCCAATCAAGCTTCTTACATATTGGTTCATCCGGGTTTGATAAGAATCATGAAGATATTGCCATATGTCCGAACATGCTAATCTGGAATCATCTGGATAGAAAGTGGGATATCTTCTTACTCACAACTCCTATGAGAATTATTCAACTTCCTGGTTATTCTCCACTGATTAGCGGTTCCAAATAAAGCTTCTTAGATCGTGGTTCATCCTGGTTTCATAAGAATCATGAAGATAATGGCATATGTCCGAACATGCTAATCTGGAATCATCTGGATAGAAGGTGGGATACCTTCTTGCTCACAACACTTATGAGATTTATTCAATATCCTGGTTATTCTCCACTGATTAGTGGTCCCAAATAAAGCTTCTTAGATCGTGGTTTATCCTGGTTTGATAAGAATCATGAAGATATTGCCATATGTCTGAACAGGCTAATCTGGAATCATCTGGATAGAAAGTGGGATATCTTCTTGCTCACAACTCGTATGAGATTTATTCAACTTCCTGGTTATTCTCCACTGATTAGTGATTCCCAATCAAGCTTCTTACATATTGGTTTATCTTGGTTTGATAAGAATCATGAAGATATTGCCATATGTCCGAACAGGCTAATCTGGAATCATCTGGATAGAAAGTGGGATATCTTCTTACTTACAACTCGTATGAGATTTATTCAACTTCCTGGTTATTCTCCACTGATTAGTGATTCCCAATCAAGCTTCTTACATATTTGTTGGAGATGGATTTAGCATCCCTCCACAAGGCCCATCGAACAACAGTCTTCGGCCCATCAACACCAAGACCTCTTCTTGAGATTGGTTCGGTCAAATAGATCGATCGACCTAATTGGGTGATCGATCGACAAGCAGGATACGTTTGGGCTCAATACGCCATCGTACGGCTTTGAAGCCCATAAAACCCGAGTTCAGGCCCAAAGGTTCTAGGGCGAACACCCCCTAGGGCGAACGGAGGGCAAAGGAACGAGAGCTATAAAAGGAGGACGAAGGGGAAAGAGAACGGGATCCGAAATACACTTTAGAGCACTGACGGCAAGATTAGGGTTTACCAACCAATCGATCTACCTTGTGTTCTTGCCAGCGCTTTCAACAAAGCTCCGGCCTTTTCTTCTTTTCGTTTCACCTCCTTGTAGTCCGTTCAATCTCGTTCACTAATCAATAAAACGTCTTCGTAAGACCCACAAAACCGAATCCTCTTTACTTTCAGTCGATCAACAAACTCGGATTCAACAGTTGGCGCCCACCGTGGGGCCTTACAAAGTAACGTTTGCAAGGTTAGTATGAGCTCTGAAAACACACCCATGGCGTTAGAAGGAGGAGCCGCCGCCGATACGCCGGTTGCCGCAACGCCGTCCGTTCCTGAGATGATGCAAGCCATCATGGCGCGCTTCGTTCAACAAGAGAAAACAAACAAAGCTACGAACGAACGTCTAGCTGCACTCGCTGCCGCCTTCGGAACCCTAGATGGCGAAGGTAATGAAGCAGAAACTGCCAGACGACGGTTGTTCGCCACCACGAACCTTAACCCCAACCCTAATCCCGACGAACCAACCGACGACGCGCTTCCGACACACGTCGACACCACGCAACCGACCAACGGTTCCGACTCTCTTACAAGCCGTCAGATTGCCGACTTGCAACTCTCCTTATGGGATATCCACTCCAAGATCCACCACGTCAAGACATCGGCTCCGGAGATCGAACGCGTTCTCGCCTCCACCCAGCGGAACCCTTTCACCAAGCGAATAACAAACGTCAAAATCAAGAAGGCGGAAAAGCTTCGCACCCCCCCCGTACACCGGTGTCACAGATCCCACCGATCACATGACAGCTTTTAACATAGCTATGGGTCGGAACCATTTCTCTGACGAAGAGAGAGACGCTGGTCTCTGCCAACTTTTTGTCGAGAGTCTTTCCGGACCGGCCCTCAGCTGGTTCTCTCACCTGAAGGAGCACTCGATCGACAGTTTTCACGATCTATCCGCGTCCTTCCTCAAGAACTATATCATGTGGACGCGTCAAGGCACATCGATGGCTGATTTGTGGAAACTATCTCAATCGTCAACCGAGAGCCTCAAGGACTTCATGGAGAAGTTCAAAGAAGTACTGTCCAAGGTTCCTGTACCGGATCAAACAGCCGTCGAAGCTCTAACCAACTCCCTATGGATCAACTCCAGGTTCAAGGACTACCTCTACGAGCATCCGGATATCACCATCGAAGACGCCCTGCACAACTCGAAAAACTTCATCAGGCTAGAGGAAGACAAACGAGCTTTCAACGCTAAGCAGCAAGCTCTGAAGCAAGCAGCGGCCAAGACGACGGATGCCCACGAACCGCGTCAGCACGCACCCTACAACAAAAATGACAGGAGAAAAGGGATCATTTCTGCAGTCGGAGAGAGCGACCAATCGGGCACAACAGCTGCCGTACGGGAACCGGGATGGAACGTCTGGGAGCGCGACACTGAAAACAAAACGCAACAACCTCGAAGTTCCTCCTCCGCTAATCCTAAGAGCTCCTCCGTAAGAGATTTGAGCAACTACTGCGAATATCATGAAATGAAAGGTCACGATACTAAGGAGTGCAGGCATCTCTATGAGGCCTGGCTTGCATCTACCAGCGATAGTCGCGCGAAGTCCGATCCCTCCAAGCAGAAGACAGCGAAAAACAACAAGAGCTGGAGTAAAAGCAGGGACAAAAAGAAAAAGTCCCAAGGGAAGAAGGCAGAGGATTCTTCCCCGAACGATGACGCCGACGAATCGCAACAAGACGATGACTCCACTTCCGACGAAGATAAACCAAAATCTCGCCGGAAGATCTTCACGATCCGACCGACGCCGTCCCCAACTCCTTCTACGATGGAAATACCGAAACCAGACCTGCGACATTCGCTCACTCCGAGAAGGGTCCAACCGATCGACAGCCTCGCGTCCACCGATAGTACTCTTATGGAAATCGACGCTGAGGAAAAGAGAGGTGACGATTCGGCGAGAACGCTCAATGCATCCGACGCTCGGCATGTGCTAAATTCCAAGCGAAAGGAGCACCCTTATCGCCAGGACAAACTGAAGAGGTCGAGCGGTCAGTTCGACGAGGGAGAGACGATCGATCTCCGCGCCAAGCTTAACTCGAAGTTCTCAGACCTTCGCGAAAAACTCAAGCGGAACAAGACTGATCGTTCCACAGCCGAACCAGAGCCAGTCATCTCGTATCAACACAAACCTCACGATTTGCGTACTCGGCTCAATTCTCTCCGAGCCGAACGAACGGCGAAACCATCGACGAAGCTTCACGAGCAATCGCATCGATTGAACGTTATCATAGGAGGGTCTCCTCCCTGCAATGAGTCCGTCCGATCGGTGAAAGAATTTCGCCGGAAAGCAATCACCGCCAAACGCTGGCCCGCCACCCCAGAGACTAGCCCCCAAATTACTTTTTCAGCCGAAGATACTGTGGGCGTCCATATGCCTCACAATGATTCACTCCTCATCGACATCGGAATCAGCGACTGCACTGTAACCAAAGTCTTGGTGGATACTGGCAGTTCAGTCAATCTCATCTTCAAGAGCACACTTGTCAAAATGGGAGTGAGCTTCGACGAAATGAAGCCTTCAGCGCGAACACTAACGGGATTTAACGGATCGTCCGAGACTATGCTTGGAACGATACGCCTGCGCATCTACGCTGAAGGCGTTGCAAGAAATGTCAACTTCTCAGTCATCAGAAGGTGACTTCTCACGTTAACACAGTCGCAAAGCCAATCCAGAAGATCTATCCCTTGAAGGACAAAATTCTTGAGATAGTCATCGACGATACTGACAAAGCCAAAACCGTAAACATTGGAGCCTACCTTCCCGACGAGATGAAAGACAAGCTCGTCTCATTTCTCAAAGATAACGCCTCCACCTTTGCTTGGTCAACAGCCGACATGAAAGGGATCGACCCTACCATCACGACGCACGAGCTCAACGTCGATCCCACTTTCAAACCGATTCGTCAAAAGCGGCGCAAACTCGGACCCGACCTATCGAAAGCCGTTAATGAAGAAGTCGAGCGATTGTTAGGGGCAGGATCGATTACCGAAGTGAAATATCCCGAATGGATGGCAAATCCAGTCGTCGTCAAGAAAAAGAATGGCAAATGGAGGGTCACCGACCTGAACAAAGCTTGTCCAAAAGACAGCTTCCCTCTCCCTCACATCGATCGCCTCGTCGAATCAACATATGGAAACGAGTTGTTGACTTTCATGGATGCGTTTTCTGGTTATAACCAGATAATGATGCATCCAGATGATCGAGAGAAGACGGCCTTCATCACTGACCGCAGTATATATTGCTACAAGGTAATGCCATTCGGCCTGAAGAATGCTGGTGCGACGTATCAGCGTCTCGTCAACAGGATGTTTGCCGAACGATTGGGAGTCACAATGGAGGTCTACATTGATGACATGTTGGTCAAATCATCGAAGGCAGCCGATCATATCGATCACCTCAAAGACTGTTTCCTCATCTTGAACGAATACGGTATGAAACTCAACCCAGCGAAGTGCACCTTCGGAGTCACATCCGGCGAATTCCTAGGCTACATAGTCACTCAAAGGGGAATCGAAGCAAACCCAAAGCAGATATCCGCCATCCTCGATCTCCCCAGTCCCAAGAATAGCCGCGAGGTGCAACGACTGACCGGTCGCATTGCAGCACTCAACCGGTTTATCTCCCGATCAAACGATAAGTGCCTTCCGTTTTACGATCTGCTGCGCGGCAACAAGAAATTCATCTGGGACGAGCGTTGTGAGGAAGCATTCGATCAGCTCAAACACTATCTCACAACACCACCGGTGCTAGCAAAGCCAGATAAAGGTGACATGCTATACCTTTACATTGCAGTGTCCAACGCAGCCGTTAGCAGCGTACTCGTCAAAGACGATCGAGGGGAGAAACGACCGATATTCTATATCAGCCAGCGCATGACCGACGCCGAAACACGTTACTCGACGCTCGAAAAGATGGCATTCGCTGTCAGAACTTCAGCACGCAAGTTGAGGCCATACTTCCAGTCTCATTCGATCGTCGTCCTCACCAACTTACCGCTACGAACCATCATGCAGAATGCCAACCACTCTGGCAGACTCTCGAAGTGGGCTATTGAACTCAGCGAATACGACGTTACGTTTCAAAGCAGACCAGCCGCAAAATCGCAAGTCCTAGCCGATTTCCTCATCGAGTTAACACCCGAACTCGAGCAAGACCTCAAACTGCCGAGCGACGACTGGATCTTGCATGTCGACGGATCGTCTTCCATCAAAGGCTCCGGGGTCGGCGTTCATCTTCAATCTCCGACTGGAGAACTGCTCCGGCAATCTTTTTGACTCGGTTTCAAAGCATCCAACAACGAAGCCGAATACGAGGCTCTCATCGCCGGTCTACGTTTGGCACGAGCAGTCCAAGCGAAACGCATCCATGCGTACTGTGACTCTCAGTTGGTCGCAAATCAGTTTAGTGGCGACTATGACGCCAAGAACGAACGGATGGACGCCTACCTTAAAGTCATCCAAGATCTAACCAGAGAGTTCGAGTCTTTCCAGCTTACGAGAATTCCCCGTGGTGAAAACGTCTGCGCAGACGCGCTAGCAGCGCTCGGAAGCAACCCAGCTGATCAAGTCAAGCGGACAATACCGATCCAGCACATTGACAATCCAAGCATCACACTGTCTCACGACGCGGAAGGACATGTAGCAACGATCGACGCACCAACCGCCATGGATACCAGTGTGTCGCCCGATCGACCTGATGATTCACCTCCCGACTGGCGAATTCCATTCATCCGATATTTATCTAACGGGGAGGCTCCGGAAAACAAGTGGGAAGCCCGCCGTTTAAAAGCCAAGTGTGTGAACTACGTTCTAATCGACGGACGGCTACACCAATGGACTTCTGCCAAAGTTCTCCTCACATGTCTTAACACAAAGGAGGCAACATTGGCGATGGCAGAAACTCACGAAGGAGGAGCTGGAAACCATTCAGGCGGCCGTTCTTTAGCTCTTAAAGTCAAGAAAGACGGATTCTATTGGCCGACCATGATCGCCGACTGCGAAAATTACGCACTTCGGTGCGATAAGTGCCAGCGACATGCATCCGACATACACTGCCCGACTGAACTGCTGCAAACTTCAACAGCCCCATATCCGTTTATGCGTTGGGCGATGGACCTCGTCGGACCAATGCCAAGTTCCAGACAACGTAAATACATCCTCATCATGACGGATTATTTCACCAAGTGGGTGGAAGCGAAGGCGCTTGTCAACATCACCGATAAAGAAGTGCAGAACTTTGTGTGGAAGAACATCATCTGTCGGCATGGTCTTCCCTACGAAATCGTCACCGACAACGGTTCTCAGTTCATCTCAGGAAACTTTCGTGGTTTTTTGGAACGATGGGGGATTCGCTTGAATACATCAACGCCCAGAAATCCACAAAGCAACGGTCAAGCAGAAGCCACCAACAAGACGATCATTGCGGGAATTAAAAAACGCCTCGATCTCAAGAAAGGACATTGGGCAGACGAGCTCGATGGAGTACTCTGGTCGCACCGAATGACTCCGCGACGGGCGACCGGTCAAACGCCATTCTCTCTAGCCTATGGAGTCGAAGCAATGGCTCCAGCTGAAGTCAACGTCACAAGCTTGCGACGGGGGAAGATGCCGCAAAACGCAGAACTCAACAAAGAGATGCTAGTTGATGCTTTGGACGTGATCGAAGAACGACGGGACCAAGCACTTCTCCGAATCCAGAATTACCAACATCTCGCCGAGTCCTACTACAACAAGAAGGTTCGTGCCAGACCGTTGGAACTCAATGACTTGGTTTTGCGCAAAGTGTTCGAAAACACAAAAGAACGAAACGCCGGCAAGCTGGGAACGAACTGGGAAGGCCCATACAAGATAGTCAAGGTCGTCAAACCGGGGGTATACCGATTGGAGACTTCCGCCGGAGAGCAAGTACCAAGAGCTTGGAACGCTTCCAACCTCAAGAAATATTACGTCTAAGTTCCTTCCGTAAAAAAAAAAAAATAAAAAAATAAAAAAAAACCTGAGCGAATGACCTCACCATCACTTTCGCTCAACACTGAATGGATGACACCACGTCACTTCCATTCAGTTTCCGACAGATGATACCACATCACTTCTGTCACAATCCCGAATGAGTCTGCTCGCGTCACTTTTGCCTCAACTACGGCAAATGACTAAGACACTCATTCGGGCAAATCGAACTACGATCGGCTTGATCCCTCCATGAGGGTACGTAGGCAGCCTAAAAAAAGGGTGCAGCCACAACAAATGCACGTAACTACTCTCCCAACGGCGGATAACTACGCATCGTATAGCCCGAACAGATTTTGAGTTCTCGCGCGAATGATCTCACCATCACTTTCGCTAAAACACCAAATGGATGACACCACGCCACTTCCATTCAGCTTCCGGCAGATGATACCACATCACTTCTGTCACAATCCCGAATGAGTTTGCTCACGTCACTTTTGCCTCAGCTTCGGCAAATGACTAAAACACTCATTCGGGCAAATGATCGCAGTCTATCCGATTAAGAGCGACTGATCGTCGTCGTGATCATCGAGCAACCGATAACCAGGCTCCGAGGTGATCGTCAAAGTTGCTGGGAAATGTTGTCGGTGACGAGTCTTACTCGACGGTCAACCGATTTACTCCAAGCATGCTGTGTTCGATCAACAAACCTCACCGATCGTTCGATATCGTCGGCGTCAATGCACAGCTGGTTAGATCAACAAAGGCTATATTACAAAAACTCCTTAATAAAGTTCAAGATCAGAGTAAATAAAAGGCAGGAAGAAGCATTCCGCAGACCAAAGAAAAAAGAGAGTCGAAATGTTACAACAACAAGCATCCGAGCAAGCAAGCAAGTACGTCGGAGCAAATCAAAAGATGCAACATAGGCATCGCAAAAAAAAAAAGTCAAGAGACAAATAAGTAGTAAAACAACAACAGACAGCCCAACCAATCTCCAGAGAAAGGTGGCTAATCTTCAGCAGTTACGTCATCGCTCCTTCCCGCGATCCCCGCTTCCATCGGATCCACAATCACGGCGTCCTGCTGATCGGTCGAAATCGTCTCAAAAGGAGCCTCACGAACGGTCTCTAGCGGCGTGTCGGACGGCGGAGTGTCAGACTGGATGCCAAGGTTCAGAGTAGAAGACCAAAGAGTAGGAACAGCAGCTGGGTCAACGGTGCCTACGTTGGAACCAAACTCATCCACGATCGGATCCGGACCATGCGACGAGTCAAGACCAGGGAAGGCGGGAAGAACGAGATCCTGCTCCGTAATCTCTTCAAAAACGGCCTTCTCTAGCTCTATCTTATACAACGCCTCATTCGCGGCTGAGATATCCTTTAACTTCTTTGGGACAGGCATTCCCCATTCTGCTAACAGACCCACCAAGTCCAACGACCCCACAGCCTGGCTGTGAAGAAGAAGTTTTTCCTCACGATTGTCTTGCTCTTCAATATACCTCCTGAACCTGTCGAAACGTTCAGTCGCTACAGCCCTGATGCCGCTCTTCGTGGAAACAAGTTCACGGCGATGCATCTGCCTCATACGATCCATCGTCCTCTTTATTCTCCCAGCTTCTTCACTCTTCTCTGCTTCCAGTCGAGCGATCTTAGCCCGAGCGTCCTCCAGCTCTTCCTCGAGGCCCGCAGCTGTTTCTTCGGCTTGCTTGCGCTCACGGTAGTAACGACTCCGCTCGGCGACAATGTCCTTGGACTTGTTAAGAGCGTCTTCTTTATGTTTTTCAATCTCCGCCTCCCTAACTTTGATTGTCGCTTCAGCATCAGCGAGGTCCAAGGCTGCCTTCCTAAGGGCCAGCTCATAATCCAGCACGAGTTGATTCTTGCGGATAATCGCCTACAGAAAAAAGAGTGATGAGTACAAGAGAAAACAATTGAAGCTACCTATGCTGAAAGAAAATCATTCAATTTTGTTCGAACTTACTTCAATGTCAGCTTGGGCCGATCTACAAAACCTGTCCGAGAGCGCGAGTTCAGAAATCTCTGGCATCACGTGAGCAACGCCTGGGATCCGACGTATCAAGTCGGCGCAAGCACTGGGATCGCTAACAAACGGTGCATCTTTGCTGTAGCGAAAAGTCAAGTGTTCAGATGAAGCTAACAGAAGACCTTTAAAGGGGGGATCTGATCCTCCCAAAAGCTGCCCATGAAGCGCAATCGATGGGGACGCATCTTGCGGAGTAGGAGATGAGTAATGATCCTCGTCCTCCAACCTCTCCTCGCCGGCCTCGCAGGAGTTCCCGTCGATCGATCTCTTCCGCTTCACTCCTGATGACTCGATCTTCTTAGTCGAGGTTTCAAGACCCACCGATCGCGCTGTCTCGAGAACAACATTGCTCGTATCAGTCGGGCAAACATCGATCGATCGATCTACCCCCGTCTCACTCCCCGAACCGACCTTAGTTCTCTTAGAGTGCTTGGTCTTTTTCTTCTTCTTCTTCGGTGAATGAACCTCGGCGCTCGCGTCACCCAAACCGTCTGCTGCAACGTCGTTCGCCGTAGTACCCGGTTCCACGCAAAGCGGATCAGTCACCTCATTGTCTTGCTTCCCTGACTCAGACACAGCAGCAAAACTCTCACCATTTAGTTGGGCTCGGAGAATGTCACGATAGCTCGGATACGTTTTCGGAACTTGCCCCATCGGAAGTTTTAGTCTTTTTCCTTTAGTTTTCGTGCAAGGGAGATTGGACGGCCAGTCAACTACAAAAAAAAAAGAAGAGAAGAAACCGATCAACATCAAGCAGAAAGAGAGAGGGGAGATCGTCCACCTCCAATCGAAGGAGCAACAGTGATCAAACGATAGAGAGGTGCGAGAGACTTACACTTAGCAGTTCGTTTTCGTTGACGGCGGATCCTCTTATGATCAAAGCTCCCCCAATCCTGCTGGTCGAGTGCAACGATCTTCGATAGATCTTCCCAGAAGGTATTAGACGACCCTTCAACGGTTGGATGACCAACTGCAAAATCACAAGTAAAAGAGTAAGAGTCGATAAAATAAAGAAAATCGCTCAGCATAGGCTATCTACCAATATCGCGACCCCATAAGACTCGAAAGTCATCACTCGGAGTCTCTGCGAAAGCAAACTCGTCTGCCTTAATGTAAAAGTAAGAACGCTGCCAATCCTTCGGAGCCCGTGAAGGATGACCCATCAGGACACGAACGCACGATCGCATTTGCACTGCATAAAGGCCGTTCGGCCTTGGCTGAGCCTGCGTAAGCTCTTCGAAAATACGATCGGACATCGCAACACCAATCTCTGCCGCCATCACCGTCAATGCTACCGCGATTCTGATCGCTCCAGTCATTAATTGGGTGAGTGCGATACCTCGCCGAAAGCAGTAAGAGGTGATCAAACGAGGAATTGGAAACCACAACTTTGAATGTTTCTCGAAGAAATACTCATAAATGCAATGGAAGCCAACCGGAGCGGACCAAGGACGTTGATCAACCCTAGGAACCATGAAAGTGACACAATGGGCCTTACAACCCCTCAACAATGACGAAACCGACTGAAACGAAGAATGCGTCGGTAAAACATCTTCCCACTCTTGCCCCGCAACAATCGAAGGACGAGTACTCTTTGAAGGGAGATCCAACAGCTGCTCGTCGAAGATTCCACCTAACGGACTCAGCTACTCCACCGTCGTCCTCCACGCGATCTAGACTCGGACACGAGCCGGCGGATCCAACGTTCTCCGGTGCTCGCGCGATCGATCGACCGACGACTCCATCAACGGCGCCGTCTCCAATCAAAGCATCACCTTCAACACCCATTGACCCCGGATCTCCGGTCTCAGCTCCGCCACCAAGATCGCGATCCAGAGCGATCAAACCATCACAACCAGGACGACCAGCCCTAATCGCGGAACCCATCAATTTCGGACCGATTGGCGGCGTCGTCGGAGAGAGATCGGTAACCCGGACCTCTTTCCCTTTCTCCTGCTCCGAGTACTTCTTCCGTGACTGATTCATCGGTCGATCGATCGACAAACAATTCCGTTGACCAGAGTTAGCCCGCGACGCCGCGACAGATCTGCAAGGAAAAGAAAATAAAAAAAAAGGAGGCGAAAAGAGAGAGAAAGAGGAAAGAGAGAGAGTACATGTTTAGTCTGAGAAGAAGTGGAGAAATAAGAGGAAGAGGTGCTATTTATAGCAAAAACTAACGGGCCTCAAAAAAACAGTATCACTAATCAAGCTTATTGGGCCCGTTAATCAAATTTCAGCATCTTAGGATAGAGAAACAAAAGAGTGTGTACAGTAAACGGAAGTTGGGGCAATCGATAGAATGATCGAGTCAAGCTCGTCAACCGACCGCTCGTGAAAACACCAGAAGCGACTTAGGCTCGTTATCCTCCGGACCAAGTCTCGCTACATCGTTATTTAGCTGGGGCTCCGGAACCTATCGATCGATTGAATAGCTCCTCAGCCTTCGACTGATCGATCGGCCACCTAAGATACATGCATCGTGCATCGTGCAACGGCGAAGCAATTAACCTTGTGGTCGTGGGTACGAGCCCTATGGTTGAACTAGGACTCCAAAACCTATCGGTCGATTGAATAATTCCTAGCTCCGAACGATCGATCGTCTTCATAGTAGGTCGTCCTACCGCATGACTGATCGATCGATCACCTAAGACACATGAATCGTACAGCATCAAGGCAATTACGCATGACCAGACATAACGATCGGACCGATCACCAAGTCCACGAAGCGGGATGCGCCATCACTCGATGAACTCAGTAGCACCGAACCTGTTATTCTCAGAACCATGACCTTACTACCCACCGCGAGATACCTGCAGTCTCTCACCAGCAGAGTGGGGGGGGGGGGCTTACTGTTGGAGATGGATTTAGCATCCCTCCACAAGGCCCATCGAACAACAGTCTTCGGCCCATCAACACCAAGACCTCTTCTTGAGATTGGTTCGCTCAAATAGATCGGTCGACCTAATTGGGTGATGGATCGACAAGCAGGATACGTTTGGGCTCAATACGCCATCGTTCGGCTTTGAAGCCCATCAAACCCGAGTTCAGGCCCGAAGGTTCTAGGGCGAACACCCCCTAGGGCGAACGGAGGGCAAAGGAACGAGAGCTATAAAAGGAGGACGAAGGGGAAAGAGAACGGGATCTGAAATACACTTTAGAGCACTGACGGCAAGATTAGGGTTTACCAACCAATCGATCTACCTTGTGTTCTTGCCGGCGCATTCAACAAAGCTCCGGCCTTTTCTTCTTTTCGTTTCACCTCCTTGTAGTCCGTTCAATCTCGTTCACTAATCAATAAAACGTCTTCGTAAGACCCACAAAACCGAATCCTCTTTACTTTCAGTCGATCAACAAACTCGGATTCAACAATATTGGTTCATCCTGGTTTGATAAGAATCATGAAGATATTGCCATATGTCCGAACAGGCTAATCTGGAATCATCTGGATAGAAGGTGGGATATCTTCTTGCTCACAACACTTATGAGATTTATTCAACTTCCTGGTTATTCTCCACTGATTAGTGGTTCCAAACAAAGCTTCTTAGATCGTGGTTTATCCTGGTTTGATAAGAATCATGAAGATATTGCCATATGTCCGAACAGGCTAATCTGGAATCATCTGGATAGAAAGTGGGATATCTTCTTACTCACAATTCCTATGAGATTTATTTAACTACCTGGTTATTCTCCACTGAATATTGGTTCCAAATAAAGCTTCTTAGATCGTGGTTCATCCTGGTTTGATAAAAATCATGAAGATAATGGCATATGTTCGAACAAGCTAATTTGGAATCATCTGGATAGAAAGTGGGATATCTTCTTACTCACAACTCCTATGAAATTTATTCAACTTCCTGGTTATTCTCCACTGATTAGTGGTTCCCAATCAAGCTTCTTACATATTGGTACATCCTGGTTTGATAAGAATCATGAAGATATTGCCATATGTCCAAACATGCTAATCTGGAATCATCTGGATAGAAAGTGGGATATCTTCTTACTCACAACTCCTATCAGATTTATTCAACTTCATGGTTATTCTCCACTGATTAGTGGTTCCAAACAAAGATTCTTAGATCGTGGTTCATCCTGGTTTCATAAGAATCATGAAGATAATGGCATATGTCCGAACAGGCTAATCTGGAATCATCTGGATAGAAGGTGGGATACCTTCTTGATCACAACACTTATGAGATTTATTCAACTTCCTGGTTATTCTCCACTGTTTAGTGGTTCCAAATTAAGCTTCTTAGATCGTGGTTCATCATGATTTTATAAGAATCATGAAGATATTGCCATATGTCCGAACAAGCTAATCTGGAATCATCTTGATAGAAAGTGAGATATCTTCTTACTCACAACTCCTATGAGATTTTTTCAACTTCCTGGTTATTCTCCACTGATTAGTGGTTCCAAATAAAGCTTCTTAGATCGTGGTTCATCCTGGTTTGATAAGAATCATGAAGATAATGGCATATGTCCGAACAGGCTAATCTGGAATCATCTGGATAGAAGGTGGGATATCTTCTTGCACACAATACTTACGAGATTTATTCGACTTCCTGGTTATTCTCCACTGATTAGTGGTTCCAAATAAAGCTTCTTAGATCGTGGTTCAACCTGGTTTGATAAGAATAATAAAGATATTGTCATATGTCCGAACAGGCTAATCTGGAATCATCTGGATATAAAGTGGGATATCTTCTTACTCACAACTCCTATGAGATTTATTTAACTTCCTGGTTATTCTCCACTGAATAGTGGTTCCAAATCAAGCTTCTTACATATTGGTTCATCCTGGTTTGATAAGAATCATGAAGATAATGGAATATGTCCGAACAGGCTAATCTGGAATCATCTGGATAGAAGGTGGGATATCTTCTTACTAACAACACTTATGAGATTTATTCAATTTCCTGGTTATTCTCCACTGATTAGTGGTTCCAAATAATGCTTCTTAGATCGTGGTTCATCCTGGTTTTGTTAAAAATCATGAAGATATTGCCATACGTCCGAACAGGCTAATCTGGAATCATCTGGATAGATGGTGGGATATCTTCTTGCTCACAATACTTATGAGGTTTATTCAACTTCCTGGTTATTCTCCACTGATTAGTGGTTCCAAATAAAGCTTCTTAGATCGTGGTTCATCCTGGTTTGATAAGAATCATGAAGATATTGCCATATGTCCGAACAGGCTAATCTGGAATCATCTGGATAGAAAGTGGGATATCTTCTTACTCACAATTCCTATGAGATTTATTTAACTACCTGGTTATTCTCCACTGAATATTGGTTCCAAATAAAGCTTCTTAGATCGTGGTTCATCCTGGTTTGATAAAAATCATGAAGATAATGGCATATGTTCGAACAAGCTAATTTGGAATCATCTGGATAGAAAGTGGGATATCTTCTTACTCACAACTCCTATGAAATTTATTCAACTTCCTGGTTATTCTCCACTGATTAGTGGTTCCCAATCAAGCTTCTTACATATTGGTACATCCTGGTTTGATAAGAATCATGAAGATATTGCCATATGTCCAAACATGCTAATCTGGAATCATCTGGATAGAAAGTGGGATATCTTCTTACTCACAACTCCTATGAGATTTATTCAACTTCATGGTTATTCTCCACTGATTAGTGGTTCCAAATAAAGCTTCTTAGATCGTGGTTCATCCTGGTTTCATAAGAATCATGAAGATAATGGCATATGTCCGAACAGGCTAATCTGGAATCATCTGGATAGAAGGTGGGATACCTTCTTGATCACAACACTTATGAGATTTATTCAACTTCCTGGTTATTCTCCACTGTTTAGTGGTTCCAAATTAAGCTTCTTAGATCGTGGTTCATCCTGATTTTATAAGAATCATGAAGATATTGCCATATGTCCGAACAAGCTAATCTGGAATCATCTTGATAGAAAGTGAGATATCTTCTTACTCACAACTCCTATGAGATTTTTTCAACTTCCTGGTTATTCTCCACTGATTAGTGGTTCCAAATAAAGCTTCTTAGATCGTGGTTCATCCTGGTTTGATAAGAATCATGAAGATAATGTCATATGTCCGAACAGGCTAATCTGGAATCATCTGGATAGAAGGTGGGATATCTTCTTGCACACAATACTTACGAGATTTATTCGACTTCCTGGTTATTCTCCACTGATTAGTGGTTCCAAATAAAGCTTCTTAGATCGTGGTTCAACCTGGTTTGATAAGAATCATAAAGATATTGTCATATGTCCGAACAGGCTAATCTGGAATCATCTGGATATAAAGTGGGATATCTTCTTACTCACAACTCCTATGAGATTTATTTAACTTCCTGGTTATTCTCCACTGAATAGTGGTTCCAAATCAAGCTTCTTACATATTGGTTCATCCTGGTTTGATAAGAATCATGAAGATAATGGAATATGTCCGAACAGGCTAATCTGGAATCATCTGGATAGAAGGTGGGATATCTTCTTACTAACAACACTTATGAGATTTATTCAATTTCCTGGTTATTCTCCACTGATTAGTGGTTCCAAATAATGCTTCTTAGATCGTGGTTCATCCTGGTTTGATAAAAATCATGAAGATATTGCCATACGTCCGAACAGGCTAATCTGGAATCATCTGGATAGATGGTGGGATATCTTCTTGCTCACAATACTTATGAGGTTTATTCAACTTCCTGGTTATTCTCCACTGATTAGTGGTTCCAAATAAAGCTTCTTAGATCGTGGTTCATCCTGGTTTGATAAGAATCATGAAGATATTGCCATATGTCCGAACAGGCTAATCTGGAATCATCTGGATAGAAAGTGGGATATCTTCTTACTCACAACTCGTATGAGATTTATTCAACTTCCTGGTTATTCTCCACTGATTAGTGATTCCCAATCAAGCTTCTTATATATTGGTTCATCTTGGTTTGATAAGAATCATGAAGATATTGCCATATGTCCGAACAGGCTAATCTGGAATCATCTTGATAGAAGGTGGGATATCTTCTTGCTCACAACACTTATTAGAATTATTCAACTTCCTGGTTATTATCCACTGATTAGTGGTCCATATAAAGCTTCTTAGATGGAGGTTCATCCTGGTTTGATAAGAATCATGAAGATATTGCCATATGTCTGAACAGGCTAATCTGGAATCATCTGGATCGAAAGTGGGATATCTTCTTACTCACAACTCGTATGAGATTTATTTAACTTCCTGGTTATTCTCCACTGAATAGTGGTTCCAAATCAAGCTTCTTACATATTGGTTCATCCTTGTTTGATAAGAATCATGAAGATAATGGAATATGTCCGAACAGGCTAATCTGGAATCATCTGGATAGAAGGTCAGATATCTTCTTACTAACAAAACTTATGAGATTTATTCAATTTCCTGGTTATTCTCCACTGATTAGTGGTTCCAAATTAAGCTTCTTGGATCGTGGTTCATCCTGGTTTTATAAGAATCATGAAGATAATGGCATATGTCCGAACAGGCTAATCTGGAATCATCCGTATAGACGGTGGGATACCTTCTTGCTCACAACACTTATGAGATTTATTCAACTTCCTGGTTATTCTCCACTGATTAGTGGTTTCAAATTAAGCTTCTTAGATCGTGGTTCATCCTGGTTTTATAAGAATCATGAAGATATTGCCATATGTCCGAACAGGCTAATCTGGAATCATCTGGATAGAAAGTGAGATATCTTCTTACTCACAACTCATATGAGATTTATTCAACTTCCTGGTTATTCTCCACTGATTAGTGATTCCCAATCAAGCTTCTTACTTATTGGTTCATCCTGGTTTGATAAGAATCATGAAGATATTGCCATATGTCCGAACAGGCTAATCTGGAATCATCTTGATAGAAGGTGGGATATCTTCTTGCTCACAACACTTATTAGATTTATTCAACTTCCTGGTTATTATCCACTGATTAGTCGTCCATATAAAGCTTCTTAGATGGTGGTTCATCCTGGTTTTATAAGAATCATGAAGATATTACCATATGTCTGAACAGGCTAATCTGGAATCATCTGGATAGAAAGTGGGATATCTTCTTACTAACAACACTTATGAGATTTATTCAATTTCCTGGTTATTCTCCACTGATTAGAGGTTCCAAATTAAGCTTCTTGGATCGTGGTTCATCCTGGTTTTATAAGAATCATGAAGATAATGGCATATGTCCGAACAGGCTAATCTGGAATCATCCGGATAGAAGGTGGGATACCTTCTTGCTCACAACACTTATGAGATTTATTCAACTTCCTGGTTATTCTCCACTGATTAGTGGTTTCAAATTAAGCTTCTTAGATCGTGGTTCATCCTGGTTTTATAAGAATCATGAAGATATTGCCATATGTCCGAACAGGCTAATCTGGAATCATCTGGATAGAAAGTGAGATATCTTCTTACTCACAACTCCTATGAGATTTTTTCAACTTCCTGGTTATTCTCCACTGATTAGTGGTTCCAAATAAAGCTTCTTAGATCGTGGTTCATCCTGGTTTAATAAGAATCATGAAGATAATGACATATGTCCGAACAGGCTAATTTGGAATCATCTTGATAGAAGGTGGGATATCTTCTTGCTCACAACACTTATTTGAATTATTCAACTTCCTGGTTATTCTCCACTGATTAGTGGTTCCAAATAAAGCTTCTTAGATCGTGGTTCAACCTGGTTTGATAAGAATCATAAAGATATTGCCATATGTCCGAACACGCTAATCTGGAATCATCTGGATAGAAAGTGGGATATCTTCTTACTCAGAACTCCTATGAGATTTATTTAACTTCCTGGTTATTCTCCACTGAATAGTGGTTCCAAATCAAGCTTCTTACATATTGGTTCATCCTGGTTTGATAAGAATCATGAAGATAATGGAATATGTCCGAACAGGCTAATCTGGAATCATCTGGATAGATGGTGGGATATCTTCTTGCTCACAATACTTATGAGGTTTATTCAACTTCCTGGTTATTCTCCACTGATTAGTGGTTCCAAATAAAGCTTCTTAGATCGTGGTTCATCCTGGTTTGATAAGAATCATGAAGACATTGCCATATGTCCAAACATGCTAATCTGGATAGAAAGTGGGATATCTTCTTACTCACAACTCGTATGAGATTTATTCAACTTCCTGGTTATTCTCCACTGATTAGTGATTCCCAATCAAGCTTCTTACATATTGGTTCATCTTGGTTTGATAAGAATCATGAAGATATTGCAATATGTCCGAACAGGCTAATCTGGAATCATCTTGATAGAAGGTGGGATATCTTCTTGCTCACAACACTTATTAGAATTATTCAACTTCCTGGTTATTATCCACTGATTAGTGGTCCATATAAAGCTTCTTAGATGGTGGTTCATCCTGGTTTGATAAGAATCATGAAGATATTGCCATATGTCCGAACAGCCTAATCTGGAATCATCTGGATAGAAAGTGGGATATCTTCTTACTCACAACTCGTATGAGATTTATTCAACTTCCTGGTTATTCTCCACTGATTAGTGATTCCCAATCAAGCTTCTTACATATTGGTTCATCCTGGTTTGATAAGAATCATGAAGATATTGCCATATGTCCGAACATGCTAATTTGGAATCAACTTGATAGAAGGTGGGATATCTTCTTGCTCACAACACTTATTAGATTTATTCAACTTCCTGGTTATTATCCACTGATTAGTGGTCCATATAAAGCTTCTTAGATGGTGGTTCGTCCTGGTTTGATAAGAATCATGAAGATATTGCCATATGTCCGAACAGGCTAATCTGGAATCATCTGGATAGAAAGTGGGATATCTTCTTACTCACAACTCGTATGAGATTTATTCAACTTCCTGGTTATTCTCCACTGATTAGTGATTCCCAATCAAGCTTCTTACATATTGGTTCATCCTGGTTTGATAAGAATCATGAAGATATTGCCATATGTCCGAACATGCTAATCTGGAATCATCTTGATAGAAGGTGGGATATCTTCTTGCTCACAACACTTATTAGATTTATTCAACTTCCTGGTTATTATCCACTGATTAGTGGTCCATATAAAGCTTCTTAGATGGTGGTTCATCCTGGGTTGATAAGAATCATGAAGATATTGCCATATGTCTGAACAGGCTAATCTGGAATCATCTGGATAGAAAGTGGGATATATTCTTACTCACAACTCCTATGAGATTTATTTAACTTCCTGGTTATTCTCCACTGAATAGTGGTTCCAAATCAAGCTTCTTACATATTGGTTCATCCTGGTTTGATAAGAATCATGAAGATAATGGAATATGTCCGAACAGGCTAATCTGGAATCATCTGGATAGAAGGTCAGATATCTTCTTACTAATAACACTTATGAGATTTATTCAATTTCCTGGTTATTCTCCACTGATTAGTGGTTCCAAATTAAGCTTCTTAGATTGTGGTTAATCCTGGTTTTATAAGAATCATGAAGATAATGGCATATGTCCGAACAGGCTAATCTGGAATCATCCGGATAGAAGGTGGGATACCTTCTTGCTCACAACACTTATGAGATTTATTCAACTTCCTGGTTATTCTCCACTGATTAGTGGTTTCAAATTAAGCTTCTTAGATCGTGGTTCATCCTGGTTTTATAAGAATCATGAAGATATTGCCATATGTCCGAACAGGCTAATCTGGAATCATCTGGATAGAAAGTGAGATATCTTCTTACTCACAACTCCTATGAGATTTTTTAAACTTCCTGGTTATTCTCCACTGATTAGTGGTTCCAAATAAAGCTTCTTAGATCGTGGTTCATCCTGGTTTGATAAGAATCATGAAGATAATGACATATGTCCGAACAGGCTAATTTGGAATCATCTTGATAGAAGGTGGGATATCTTCTTGCTCACAACACTTATTAGAATTATTCAACTTCCTGGTTATTCTCCACTGATTAGTGGTTCCAAATAAAGCTTCTTAGATCGTGGTTCAACCTGGTTTGATAAGAATCATAAAGATATTGCCATATGTCCGAACACGCTAATCTGGAATCATCTGGATAGAAAGTGGGATATCTTCCTACTCATAACTCCTATGAGATTTATTTAACTTCCTGGTTATTCTCCACTGAATAGTGGTTCCAAATCAAGTTTCTTACATATTGGTTCATCCTGGTTTGATAAGAATCATGAAGATAATGGAATATGTCCGAACAGGCTAATCTGGAATCATCTGGATAGATGGTGGGATATCTTCTTGCTCACAATACTTATGAGGTTTATTCAACTTCCTGGTTATTCTCCACTGATTAGTGGTTCCAAATAAAGCTTCTTAGATCGTGGTTCATCCTGGTTTGATAAGAATCATGAAGATATTGCCATATGTCCGAACATGCTAATCTGGATAGAAAGTGGGATATCTTCTTACTCACAACTCGTATGAGATTTATTCAACTTCCTGGTTATTCTCCACTGATTAGTGATTCCCAATCAAGCTTCTTACATATTGGTTCATCTTGGTTTGATAAGAATCATGAAGATATTGCCATATGTCCGAACAGGCTAATCTGGAATCATCTTGATAGAAGGTGGGATATCTTCTTGCTCACAACACTTATTAGAATTATTCAACTTCCTGGTTATTATCCACTGATTAGTGGTCCATATAAAGCTTCTTAGATGGTGGTTCATCCTGGTTTGATAAGAATCATGAAGATATTGCCATATGTCTGAACAGGCTAATCTAGAATCATCTGGATAGAAAGTGGGATATCTTCTTACTCACAACTCGTGTGAGATTTATTCAACTTCCTGGTTATTCTCCACTGATTAGTGATTCCCAATCAAGCTTCTTACATATTGGTTCATCCTGGTTTGATAAGAATCATGAAGATATTGCCATATGTCCGAACAGGCTAATCTGGAATCATCTGGATAGATGGTGGGATATCTTCTTGCTCACAACACTTATTAGATTAATTCAACTTCCTGGTTATTATCCACTGATTAGTGGTCCATATAAAGCTTCTTAGATGGTGGTTCATCCTGGTTTGATAAGAATCATGAAGATATTGCCATATGTCCGAACAGCCTAATCTGGAATCATCTGGATAGAAAGTGGGATATCTTCTTACTCACAACTCGTATGAGATTTATTCAACTTCCTGGTTATTCTCCACTGATTAGTGATTCCCAATCAAGCTTCTTACATATTGGTTCATCCTGGTTTGATAAGAATCATGAAGATATTGCCATATGTCCGAACAGGCTAATTTGGAATCATCTTGATAGAAGGTGGGATATCTTCTTGCTCACAACACTTATTAGATTTATTCAACTTCCTGGTTATTATCCACTGATTAGTGGTCCATATAAAGCTTCTTAGATGGTGGTTCATCCTGGTCTGATAAGAATCATGAAGATATTGTCATATGTCCGAACAGGCTAATCTGGAATCATGTGGATAGAAAGTGGGATATCTTCTTACTCACAACTCGTATGAGATTTATTCAACTTCCTGGTTATTCTCCACTGATTAGTGATTCCCAATCAAGCTTCTTAGATATTGGTTCATCCTGGTTTGATAAGAATCATGAAGATATTGCCATATGTCCGAACAGGCTAATCTGGATTCATCTTGATAAAAGGTGGGATATCTTCTTGCTCACAACACTTATTAGATTTATTCAACTTCCTGGTTATTATCCACTGATTAGTGGTCCTTATAAAGCTTCTTAGATGGTGGTTCATCCTGGTTTGATAAGAATCATGAAGATATTGCCATATGTCTGAACAGGCTAATCTGGAATCATCTGGATAGAAAGTGTGATATCTTCTTACTCACAACTCCTATGAGATTTATTCAACTTCCTGGTTATTCTCCACTGAATTAGTGGTTCCAAATCAAGCTTCTTACATATTGGTTCATCCTGGTTTGATAAGAATCATGAAGATAATGGCATATGTCCGAACAGGCTAATCTAGGAATCATCTGGATAGAAAGGTCAGATATCTTCTAACTAACAACTACTTATGAGATTTATTCAACTTTCCTGGTTATTCTCCACTGATTAGTGGTTCCAAATAAAGCTTCTTAGATCGTGGTTCATCCTGGTTTGATAAGAATCATGAAGATAATGGCATATGTCCGAACAGGCTAATCTGGAATCATCTGGATAGAAGGTGGGATATCTTCTTGCTCACAACACTTATGAGATTTATTCAACTTCCTGGTTATTCTCCACTGATTAGTGGTTCCAAATTAAGCTTCTTAGAATGTGGTTCATCCTGGTTTTATAAGAATCATGAAGATATTGCCATATGTCCGAACAGGCTAATCTGGAATCATCTGGATAGAAAGTGAGATATCTTCTTACTCACAACTCCTATGAGATTTTTTCAACTTCCTGGTTATTCTCCACTGATTAGTGGTTCCAAATAAAGCTTCTTAGATCATGGTTCATCCTGGTTTGATAAGAATCATGAAGATAATGACATATGTCCGAACAGGCTAATTTGGAATCATCTGGATAGAAGGTGGGATATCTTCTTGCTCACAACACTTATGAGATTTATTCAACTTCCTGGTTATTCTCCACTGATTAGTGGTTCCAAATAAAGCTTCTTAGATCGTGGTTCAACCTGGTTTGATAAGAATCATAAAGATATTGCCATATGTCCGAACAAGCTAATCTGGAATCATCTGGATAGAAAGTGGGATATCTTCTTACTCACAACTCCTATGAGATTTATTTAACTTCCTGGTTATTCTCCACTGAATAGTGGTTCCAAATCAAGCTTCTTACATATTGGTTCATCCTGGTTTGATAAGAATCATGAAGATAATGGAATATGTCCGAACAGACTAATCTGGAATCATCTGGATAGAAGGTGGGATATCTTCTTACTAACAACACTTATGAGATTTATTCAATTTCCTGGTTATTCTCCACTGATTAGTGGTTCCAAATAATGCTTCTTAGATCGTGGTTCATCCTGGTTTGATAAAAATCATGAAGATATTGCCATACGTCCGAACAGGCTAATCTGGAATCATCTGGATAGAAAGTGGGATATCTTCTTACTCACAACTCCTATGAGATTTATTTAACTTCCGGGTTATTCTCCACTGAATAGTGGTTCCAAATCAAGCTTCTTACATATTGGTTCATCCTGGTTTGATAAGAATCATGAAGATAATGGAATATGTCCGAACAGGCTAATCTGGAATCATCTGGATAGAAGGTCGGATATCTTCTTACTAACAACACTTATGAGATTTATTCAATTTCCTGGTTATTCTCCACTGATTAGTGGTTCCCAATCAAGCTTCTTACATATTGGTTCATCCTGGTTTGATAAGAATCATGAAGATATTGCCATATGTCCGAACAGGCTAATCTGGAATCATCTTGATAGAAGGTGGGATATCTTCTTGCTCACAACACTTATTAGATTTATTCAACTTCCTGGTTATTATCCACTGATTAGTGGTCCATATAAAGCTTCTTAGATGGTGGTTCATCCTGGTTTGATAAGAATCATGAAGATATTGCCATATGTCTGAACAGGCTAATCTGGAATCATCTGGATAGAAAGTGGGATATCTTCTTACTCACAACTCCTATGAGATTTATTTAACTTCCGGGTTATTCTCCACTGAATAGTGGTTCCAAATCAAGCTTCTTACATATTGTTTCATCCTGGTTTGATAAGAATCATGAAGATAATGGAATATGTCCGAACAGGCTAATCTGGAATCATCTGGATAGAAGGTCGGATATCTTCTTACTAACAACACTTATGAGATTTATTCAATTTCCTGGTTATTCTCCACTGATTAGTGGTTCCAAATAAAGCTTCTTAGATCGTGGTTCATCCTGGTTTGATAAGAATCATGAAGATATTGCCATACATCCGAACAGGCTAATCTGGAATCATCTGGATATATGGTGGGATATCTTCTTACTCAGAATTCCTATGATATTTATTTAACTTCCTGGTTATTCTCCACTGAATAGTGGTTCCAAATAAAGCTTCTTAGATCGTGGTTCATCCTGGTTTGATAAGAATCATGAAGATAATAGCATATGTCCGAACTGGCTTATCTGGAATCATCTGGATAGAAAGTGGGATATCTTCTTACTCACAACTCCTATGAGATTTATTCAACTTCCTGGTTATTCTCCACTGATTAGTGGTTCCCAATCAAGCTTCTTACATATCGGTTCATCCTGGTTTGATAAGAATCATAATGATATTGCCATATGTCCGAACAGGCTAATCTAGAATCATCTGGATAGAAAGTCGGATATATTCTTACTCACAACTCCTATGAGATTTATTCAACTTCCTAGTTATTCTCCACTGATTAGTGGTTCCAAATAAAGCTCTTAGATCGTGGTTCATCCTGGTTTGATAAGAATCATGAAGATAATGGCATATGTCCGAACAGGCTAATCTGGAATCATCTGGATAGAAGGTGGGATATCTTCTTGCTCACAACACTTATGAGATTTATTCAACTTCCTGGTTATTCTCCACTGATTAGTGGTTCCAAATAAAGCTTCTTAGATCGTGGTTTATCCCGGTTTGATAAGAATCATGAAGATATTGCCATATGTCCGAACAGGCTAATCTGGAATCATCTGGATAGAAAGTGGGATATCTTCTTACTCACGATTCCTATGAGACTTATTTAACTTGCTGGTTATTCTCCACTGAATATTGGTTCCAAATCAAGCTTCTTATATATTGGTTCATCCTGGTTTGATAAGAATCATGAAGATAATGGAATATGTCCGAACAGGCTAATCTGGAATCATCTGGATAGAAGGTCGGATATCTTCTTACTAACAACACTTATGAGATTTAATCAATTTCCTGGTTATTATCCACTGATTAGTAGTTCCAAATAAAGCTTCTTAGATCGTGGTTCATCCTGGTTTGATAAGAATCATGAAGATATTGCCATACGTCCGAACAGGCTAATCTGGAATCATCTGGATAGATGGTGGGATATCTTCTTACTCAGAATTCCTATGAGATTTATTTAACTTCCTGGTTATTCTCCACCTAATAGTGGTTCCAAATAAAGCTTCTTAGATCGTGGTTCATCCTGGTTTGATAAGAATCATGAAGATAATAGCATATGTCCGAACAGGCTAATCTGGAATCATCTGGATAGAAAGTGTGATATCTTCTTACTCACAACTCCTATGAGATGTATTCAACTTCCTGGTTATTCTCCACTGATTAGTGGTTCCCAATCAAGCTTCTTACATATCGGTTCATCCTGGTTTGATAAGAATCATGATGATATTGCCATATGTCCGAACAGGCTAATCTAGAATCATCTGGATAGAAAGTCGGATATCTTCTTACTCACAACTCCTATGAGATTTATTCAACTTCCTAGTTATTCTCCACTGATTAGTTGTTCCAAATAAAGCTTCTTAGATCGTGGTTCATCCTGGTTTGATAAGAATCATGAAGATAATGGCATATGTCCGAACATGCTAATCTGGAATCATCTGGATAAAAGGTGGGATATCTTCTTGCTCACAACACTTATGAGATTTATTCAACTTCCTGGTTATTCTCCAATGATTAGTGGTTCCAAACAAAGCTTCTTAGATCGTGGTTTATCCTGGTTTGATAAGAATCATGAAGATATTGCCATATATCCGAACAGGCTAATCTGGAATCATCTGGATAGAAAGTGGGATATCTTCTTACTCACAATTCCTATGAGATTTATTTAACTTCCTAGTTATTCTCCACTGAATAGTGGTTCCAAATAAAACTTCTTAGATCGTGGTTCATCCTGGTTTGATAAGAATCATGAAGATAATGGCATATGTTCGAACAGGCTAATCTGGAATCATCCGGATAAAAGGTGGGATACCTTCTTGCTCACAACACTTATGAGATTTATTCAACTTCCTGGTTATTCTACACTGATTAGTGGTTCCAAATTAAGCTTCTTAGATCGTGGTTCATCCTGGTTTTATAAGATATTGCCATATGTCCGAACAGGCTAATCTGAAATCATCTGGTTAGAAAGTGAGATATCTTCTTACTCACAACTCCTATGAGATTTTTTCAACTTCCTGGTTATTCTCCACTGATTAGTGGTTCCAAATAAAGCTTCTTAGATCATGGTTCATCCTGGTTTGATAAGAATCATGAAGATAATGACATATGTCCGAACAGGCTAATTTGGAATCATCTGGATAGAAGGTGGGATATCTTCTTGCTCACAACACTTATGAGATTTATTCAACTTTCTGGTTATTCTCCACTGATTAGTGATTCCAAATAAAGCTTCTTAGATCGTGGTTCAACCTGGTTTGATAAGAATCATAAAGATATTGCCATATGTCCGAACACGCTAATCTGGAATCATCTGGATAGAAAGTGGGATATCTTCTTACTCACAACTCCTATGAGATTTATTTAACTTCCTGGTTATTCTCCACTGAATAGTGGTTCCAATCAAGCTTCTTACATATTGGTTCATCCTGGTTTGATAAGAATCATGAAGATAATGGAATATGTCCGAACAGACTAATCTGGAATCATCTGGATAGAAGGTGGTATATCTTCTTACTAACAACACTTATGAGATTTATTCAATTTCCTGGTTATTCTCCACTGATTAGTGGTTCCAAATAATGCTTCTTAGAACGTGGTTCATCCTGGTTTGATAAAAATCATGAAGATATTGCCATACGTCCGAACAGGCTAATCTGGAATCATCTGGATAGATGGTGGAATATCTTCTTGCTTATAATACTTATGAGGTTTATTCAACTTCCTGGTTATTCTCCACTGATTTGTGGTTCCAAATAAAGCTTCTTAGATCGTGGTCCATCCTGGTTTGATAAAAATCATGAAGATATTGCCATATGCCCGAACAGGCTAATCTGGAATCATCTGGATAGAAAGTGGGATATCTTCTTACTCACAACTCGTATAAGATTTATTCAACTTCCTGGTTATTCTCCACTGATTAGTGATTCCCAATCAAGCTTCTTACATACTGGTTCATCCTGGTTTGATAAGAATCATGAAGATATTGCCATATGTCCGAACAGGCTAATCTGGAATCATCTTGATAGAAGGTGGGATATCTTCTTGCTCACAACACTTATTAGATTTATTCAACTTCCTGGTTATTATCCACTGATTAGTGGTCCATATAAAGCTTCTTAGATGGTGGTTCATCCTGGTTTGATAAGAATCATGAAGATATTGCCATATGTCTGAACAGGCTAATCTGGAATCATCTGGATAGAAAGTGGTATATGTTCTTACTCACAACTCCTATAAGATTTATTTAACTTCCGGGTTATTCTCCACTGAATAGTGGTTCCAAATCAAGGTTCTTACATATTGGTTCATCCTGGTTTGATAAGAATCATGAAGATAATGGAATATGTCCGAACAGGCTAATCTGGAATCATCTGGATAGAAGGTCGGATATCTTCTTACTAACAACACTTATGAGATTTAATCAATTTCCTGGTTATTATCCACTGATTAGTAGTTCCAAATAAAGCTTCTTAGATCGTGGTTCATCCTGGTTTGATAAGAATCATGAAGATATTGCCATACGTCCGAACAGGCTAATCTGGAATCATCTGGATAGATGGTGGGATATCTTCTTACTCAGAATTCCTATGAGATTTATTTAACTTCCTGGTTATTCTCCACCTAATAGTGGTTCCAAATAAAGCTTCTTAGATCGTGGTTCATCCTGGTTTGATAAGAATCATGAAGATAATAGCATATGTCCGAACAGGCTAATCTGGAATCATCTGGATAGAAAGTGTGATATCTTCTTACTCACAACTCCTATGAGATTTATTCAACTTCCTGGTTATTCTCCACTGATTAGTGGTTCCCAATCAAGCTTCTTACATATCGGTTCATCCTGGTTTGATAAGAATCATGATGATATTGCCATATGTCCGAACAGGCTAATCTAGAATCATCTGGATAGAAAGTCGGATATCTTCTTACTCACAACTCCTATGAGATTTATTCAACTTCCTAGTTATTCTCCACTGATTAGTGGTTCCAAATAAAGCTTCTTAGATCGTGGTTCATCCTGGTTTGATAAGAATCATGAAGATAATGGCATATGTCCGAACATGCTAATTTGGAATCATCTGGATAAAAGGTGGGATATCTTCTTGCTCACAACACTTATGAGATTTATTCAACTTCCTGGTTATTCTCCAATGATTAGTGGTTCCAAACAAAGCTTCTTAGATCGTGGTTTATCCTGGTTTGATAAGAATCATGAAGATATTGCCATATATCCGAACAGGCTAATCTGGAATCATCTGGATAGAAAGTGGGATATCTTCTTACTCACAATTCCTATGAGATTTATTTAACTTCCTGGTTATTCTCCACTGAATAGTGGTTCCAAATAAAACTTCTTAGATCGTGGTTCATCCTGGTTTGATAAGAATCATGAAGATAATGGCATATGTTCGAACAGGCTAATCTGGAATCATCCGGATAAATGGTGGGATACCTTCTTGCTCACAACACTTATGAGATTTATTCAACTTCCTAGTTATTCTACACTGATTAGTGGTTCCAAATTAAGCTTCTTAGATCGTGGTTCATCCTGGTTTTATAAGAATCATGAAGATATTGCCATATATCCGAACAGGCTAATCTGGAATCATCTGGTTAGAAAGTGAGATATCTTCTTACTCACAACTCCTATGAGATTTTTTCAACTTCCTGGTTATTCTCCACTGATTAGTGGTTCCAAATAAAGCTTCTTAGATCATGGTTCATCCTGGTTTGATAAGAATCATGAAGATAATGACATATGTCCGAACAGGCTAATTTGGAATCATCTGGATAGAAGGTGGGATATCTTCTTGCTCACAACACTTATGAGATTTATTCAACTTTCTGGTTATTCTCCACTGATTAGTGATTCCAAATAAAGCTTCTTAGATCGTGGTTCAACCTGGTTTGATAAGAATCATAAAGATATTGCCATATGTCCGAACACGCTAATCTGGAATCATCTGGATAGAAAGTGGGATATCTTCTTACTCACAACTCCTATGAGATTTATTTAACTTCCTGGTTATTCTCCACTGAATAGTGGTTCCAAATCAAGCTTCTTACATATTGGTTCATCCTGGTTTGATAAGAATCATGAAGATAATGGAATATGTCCGAACAGACTAATCTGGGATCATCTGGATAGAAGGTGGTATATCTTCTTACTAACAACACTTATGAGATTTATTCAATTTCCTGGTTATTCTCCACTGATTAGTGGTTCCAAATAATGCTTCTTAGATCGTGGTTCATCCTGGTTTGATAAAAATCATGAAGATATTGCCATACGTCCGAACAGGCTAATCTGGAATCATCTAGATAGATGGTGGAATATCTTCTTGCTCATAATACTTATGAGGTTTATTCAACTTCCTGGTTATTCTCCACTGATTAGTGGTTCCAAATAAAGCTTCTTAGATCGTGGTCCATCCTGGTTTGATAAAAATCATGAAGATATTGCCATATGTCCGAACAGGCTAATCTGGAATCATCTGGATAGAAAGTGGGATATCTTCTTACTCACAACTCGTATGAGATTTATTCAACTTCCTGGTTATTCTCCACTGATTAGTGATTCCCAATCAAGCTTCTTACATATTGGTTCATCCTGGTTTGATAAGAATCATGAAGATATTGCTATATGTCCGAACAGGCTAATCTGGAATCATCTTGATAGAAGGTGGGATATCTTCTTGCTCACAACACTTATTAGATTTATTCAACTTCCTGGTTATTATCCACTGATTAGTGGTCCATATAAAGCTTCTTAGATGGTGGTTCATCCTGGTTTAATAAGAATCATGAAGATATTGCCATATGTCTGAACAGGCTAATCTGGAATCATCTGGATAGAAAGTGGTATATCTTCTTACTCACAACTCCTATGAGATTTATTTAACTTCCGGGTTATTCTCCACTGAATAGTGGTTCCAAATCAAGGTTCTTACATATTGGTTCATCCTGGTTTGATAAGAATCATGAAGATAATGGAATATGTCCGAACAGGCTAATCTGGAATCATCTGGATAGAAGGTCGGATATCTTCTTACTAACAACACTTATGAGATTTATTCAATTTCCTGGTTATTCTCCACTGATTAGTGGTTCCAAATAAAGCTTCTTAGATCGTGGTTCATCCTGGTTTGATAAGAATCATGAAGATATTGCCATACGTCCGAACAGGCTAATCTGGAATCATCTGGATAGATGGTGGGATATCTTCTTACTCAGAATTCCTATGAGATTTATTTAACTTCCTGGTTATTCTCCACTGAATAGTAGTTCCAAATAAAGCTTCTTAGATCGTGGTTCATCCTGGTTTGATAAGAATCATGAAGATAATAGCATATGTCCGAACTGGCTTATCTGGAATCATCTGGATAGAAAGTGGGATATCTTCTTACTCACAACTCCTATGAGATTTATTCAACTTCCTGGTTATTCTCCACTGATTAGTGGTTCCCAATCAAGCTTCTTACATATCGGTTCATCCTGGTTTGATAAGAATCATGATGATATTGCCATATGTCCGAACAGGCTAATCTAGAATCATCTGGAAAGAAAGTCGGATATATTCTTACTCATAACTCCTATGAGATTTATTCAACTTCCTAGTTATTCTCCACTGATTAGTGGTTCCAAATAAAGCTCTTCGATCATGGTTCATCCTGGTTTGATAAGAATCATGAAGATAATGGCATATGTCCGAACAGGCTAATCTGGAATCATCTGGATAGAAGGTGGAATATCTTCTTGCTCACAACACTTATGAGATTTATTCAACTTCCTGGTTATTCTCCACTGATTAGTGGTTCCAAATAAAGCTTCTTAGATCGTGGTTTATCCTGGTTTGATAAGAATCATGAAGATATTGCCATATGTCCGAACAGGCTAATCTGGAATCATCTGGATAGAAAGTGGGATATCTTCTTACTCACGATTCCTATGAGATTTATTTAACTTGCTGGTTATTCTCCACTGAATATTGGTTCCAAATCAAGCTTCTTACATATTGGTTCATCCTGGTTTGATAAGAATCATGAAGATAATGGAATATGTCCGAACAGGCTAATCTGGAATCATCTGGATAGAAGGTCGGATATCTTCTTACTAACAACACTTATGAGATTTAATCAATTTCCTGGTTATTATCCACTAATTAGTAGTTCCAAATAAAGCTTCTTAGATCGTGGTTCATCCTGGTTTGATAAGAATCATGAAAATATTGTCATACGTCCGAACAGGCTAATCTAGAATCATCTGGATATATGGTGGGATATCTTCTTACTCAGAATTCCTATGAGATTTAATTAACTTCCTGGTTATTCTCCACTGAATAGTGGTTCCAAATAAAGCTTCTTAGATCGTGGTTCATCCTGGTTTGATAAGAATCATGAAGATAATAGCATATGTCCGAACAGGCTAATCTGGGATCATCTGGATAGAAAGTGTGATATCTTCTTGCTCACAATTCCTATGAGATTTATTTAACTTCCTGGTTATTCTCCACTGAATAGTGGTTCCAAATAAAACTTCTTAGATCGTGGTTCATCCTGGTTTGATAAGAATCATGAAGATAATGGCATATGTTCGAACAGTCTAATCTGGAATCATCTGGATAGAAAGTGGGATATCTTCTTACTCACAACTCAAATGAAATTTATTCAACTTCCTGGTTATTCTCCACTGATTAGTGGTTCCCAATCAAGCTTCTTACATATCGGTTCATCCTGGTTTGATAAGATTCATGATGATATTGCCATATGTCCGAACAGGCTAATCTAGAATCATCTGGATAGAAAGTCGGATATCTTCTTACTCACAACTCCTATGAGATTTATTCAACTTCCTAGTTATTCTCCACTGATTAGTGGTTCCAAATAAAGCTTCTTAGATCGTGGTTCATCCTGGTTTGATAAGAATCATGAAGATAATGGCATATGTCCGAACATGTTAATCTGGAATCATCTGGATAAAAGGTGGGATATCTTCTTGCTCACAACACTTATGAGATTTATTCAACTTCCTGGTTATTATCCAATGATTAGTGGTTCCAAACAAAGCTTTTTAGATCGTGGTTTATCCTGGTTTGATAAGAATCATGAAGATATTGCCATATGTCCGAACAGGCTAATCTGGAATCATCTGGATAGAAAGTGGGATATCTTCTTACTCACAATTCCTATGAGATTTATTTAACTTCCTGGTTATTCTCCACTGAATAGTGGTTCCAAATAAAGCTTCTTAGATCGTGGTTCATCCTGGTTTGATAAGAATCATGAAGATAATGGCATATGTTCGAACAGTCTAATCTGGAATCATCTGGATAGAAAGTGGGATATCTTCTTACTCACAACTCAAATGAAATTTATTCAACTTCCTGGTTATTCTCCACTGATTAGTAGTTCCAAATAAAGCTTCTTAGATCGTGGTTCATCCTGGTTTGATAAAAATCATGAAGATATTGCCATAAGTCCGAACAGGCTAATCTGGAATCATCTGGATAGATGGTGGGATATCTTCTTAATCAGAATTCCTATGAGATTTATTTAACTTCCTGGTTGTTCTCCACTGTATAGTGGTTCCAAATAAAGCTTCTTAGATCGTGGTTCATCCTGGTTTGATAAGAATCATGAAGATAATAGCATATGTCCGAACTGGCTAATCTGGAATTATCTGGATAAAAAGTGTGATATCTTCTTACTCACAACTCCTATGAGATTTATTCAAATTCCTGGTTATTCTCCACCGATTAGTGGTTCCTAATCAAGCTTCTTACATATAGGTTCATCCTGGTTTGATAAGAATCATGATGATATTTCCATATGTCCGAATAGGCTAATCTAGAATCATCTGGATAGAAAGTCGGATATCTTCTTACTCACAACTCCTATGAGATTTATTCAACTTCCTAGTCATTCCCCACTGATTAGTGGTTTCAAATAAAGCTTCTTAGATCGTGGTTCATCCTGGTTTGATAAGAATCATGAAGATATTGCCATACGTCCGAACAGGCTAATCTGGAATCATCTGGATAGATGGTGGGATATCTTCTTACTCAGAATTCCTATGAGATTTAATTAACTTCCTGGTTATTCTCCACTGATTAGTGGTTCCAAACAAAGCTTCTTAGATCGTGGTTTATCCTGGTTTGACAAGAATCATGAAGATATTGCCATATGTCCGAACAGGCTAATCTGGAATCATCTGGATAGAAAGTGGGATATCTTCTTACTCACAATTCCTATGAGATTTATTTAACTTCCTGGTTATTCTCCACTGAATAGTGGTTCCAAATAAAGCTTCTTAGATCGTGGTTCATCCTGGTTTGATAAGAATCATGAAGATAATGGCATATGTTCGAACAGGCTACTCTGGAATCATCTGGATAGAAAGTGGGATATCTTCTTACTCACAACTCCTATGAGATTTATTCAACTTCCTGGTTATTCTCCACTGATTAGTGGTTCCCAATCAAGCTTCTTACATATTTGTTCATCTTGGTTTGATAAGAATCATGAAGATATTGCCATATGTCCGAACATGCTAATCTGGAATCATCTGGATAGAAAGTGGGATATCTTCTTACTCACAACTCCTATGATATTTATTCAACTTCCTGGTTATTCTCCACTGATTAGTGGTTCCAAATAAAGCTTCTTAGATCGTGGTTCATCCTGGTTTCATAAGAATCATGAAGATAATGGCATATGTCCGAACATGCTAATCTGGAATCATCTGGATAGAAGGTGGGATACCTTCTTGCTCACAACACTTATGAGATTTATTCAACTTCCTGGTTATTCTCCACTGATTAGTGGTTCCAAATAAAGCTTCTTAGATCGTGGTTTATCCTGGTTTGATAAGAATCATGAAGATATTGCCATATGTCCGAACAGGCTAATCTGGAATTATCTAGATAGAAAGTGGGATATCTTCTTACTCACAACTCCTATGAGATTTATTCAACTTCCTGGTTATTCTCCACTGATTATTGGTTCCAAATAAAGCTTCTTAGATCGTGGTTCATCCTCGTTTGATAAGAATCATGAAGATAATGGCATATGTCCGAACATGCTAATCTGGAATCATCTAGATAGAAAGTGGGATATCTTCTTACTCACAACTCCTATGAGATTTATTCAACTTCCTGGTTATTCTCCACTGATTAGTGGTTCCCAATCAAGCTTCTTACATATTGGGTGTTCCTGCTTTGATAAGAATCATGAAGATATTGCCATGTGTCCGAACAGGCTAATCTGGAATTATCTGGATAGAAAGTGGGATATCTTCTTACTTACAACTCCTATGAGATTTATTCAACTTTCTGGTTATTCTCCACTGATTAGTGGTTCAAAATAAAGCTTCTTAGATCGTGGTTCATCCTGGTTTCATAAGAATCATGAAGATAATGGCATATGTCCGAACAGGCTAATCTGGAATCATCTGGATAGAAGGTGGGATATCTTCTTGCTCACAACACTTATGAGATTTATTCAACTTCCTGGTTATTCTCCACTGATTAGTGGTTCCAAATAAAGCTTCTTAGATAGTGGTTTATCCTGGTTTGATAAGAATCATGAAGATATTGCCATATGTCCGAACAGGTTAATCTGGAATCATCTAGATAGAAAGTGGGATATCTTCTTACTCACAACTCCTATGAGATTTATTTAACTTCCTGGTTATTCTCCACTGAATAGTGGTTCCAAATAAAACTTCTTAGATCGTGGTTCATCCTGGTTTGATAAGAATCATGAAGATAATGGCATATGTTCGAACAGTCTAATCTGGAATCATCTGGATAGAAAGTGGGATATCTTCTACTCACAACTCCAATGAAATTTATTCAACTTCCTGGTTATTCTCCACTGATTAGTGGTTCCAAATAAAGCTTCTTAGATCGTGGTTTATCCTGGTTTGATAAGAATCATGAAGATAATGACATGTCCGAAAAGGCTTATCTGGAATCATCTGGATAGAAGTTGGGATATCTTCTTGCTCACAACACTTATGATATTTATTCAATTTCCTGGTTATTCTACACTGATTAGTGGTTCCAAATAAAGCTTCTTAGATCGTGGTTCATCCTGGTTTGATAAGAATCATGAAGATATTGCCATATGTCCGAACAGGCTAATCTAGAATCATGTGGATAGAAAGTGGGATATCTTCTTACTCACAACTCCTATGAGATTTATTCAACTTCCTGGTTATTATCCACTGATTAGTGGTTCCAAATAAAGCTCCTTAGATCATGGTTCATCCTGGTTTGATAAGAATCACGAAGATATTGGCATATGTCTGAACAGGCTAATCTGGAATCATCTGGATATAAGGTGTGATATCTTCTTGCTCACAGATTGTGGTTCATCCTGGTTTGATAAGAATCATGAAGATATTGCCATATGTCCGAACATGCTAATTTGGAATCATCTGGATAGAAAGTGGGATATCTTCTTACTCACAACTCCTATGAGATTTATTTAACTTCCTGGTTATTCTCCACTTTATAGTGGTTCCAAATAAAGCTTCTTAGATCGTGGTTCATCCTAGGTTTGATAAGAATCATGAAGATAATAGCATATATCCGAACATGCTAATCTGGAATCATCTGGATAGAAAATGGGATATCTTCTTACTCACAACTCCTATGATATTTATTCAACTTCCTGGTTATTCTCCACTGATTAGTGGTTCCAAATAAAGCTTCTTAGATCGTGGTTCATCTGGTTTGATAAGTATCATGAAGATATTGTCATATG
>JACZFZ010000037.1:0-68481 GCA_019706035.1 Raphanus raphanistrum subsp. raphanistrum | reverse complement strand
CCTGTTCGGACATATGTCATTATCTTCATGATTCTTATCAAACCAGGATGAACCACGATCTAAGAAGCTTTATTTGGAACCACTAATCAGTGGAGAATAACCAGGAAGTTGAATAAATCTCATAGGTGTTGTGATTAAGAAGATATCCCACTTTCTATCCAGATGATTCCAGATTAGCATGTTCGGACATATGGCAATATCTTCATGATTCTTATCAAACCAGGATCAACCAATATATAAGAAGCTTGATTTGGAACCAATAATCAGTGGAGAATAACCAGGAAGTTGAGTAAATCTCATAGGAGTTGTGAGTAAGAAGATATCCCACTTTCTATCCAGATGATTCCAGATTAGCCTGTTCGGACATATGGCAATATCTTCATGATTCTTATCAAACCAGGATGAACCACGATCTAAGAAGCTTTATTTGGAACCACTAATCAGTGGAGAATAACCAGGAAGTTGAATAAATCTCATAAGTGTTGTGAGCAAGAAGATATCCCACCTTCTATCCAGTTGATTCCAAATTAGCATGTTCGGACATATGCCATTATCTTCATGATTCTTATCAAACCAGGATGAACCACAATCTAAGAAGCTTTATTTGGAACCACTAATCAGTGGAGAATAACCAGGAAGTTGAATAAATCTCATAAGTGTTGTGAGCAAGAAGATATCCCACCTTCTATCCAGATGATTCCAGATTAGCCTGTTCGGACATATGTCATTATCTTCATGATTCTTATCAAACCAGTATGGACCACGATCTAAGAAGCTTTATTTGGAACCACTAATCAGTGGAGAATAACCAGGAATTTGAATAAATCTCATAGGAGTTGTGAGTAAGAAGATATCCCACTTTCTATCTGGATGATTCCAGATTAGCCTGTTCGTACATATGGCAATATCTTCATGATTCTTATCAAACCAAGATGAACCACGATCTAAGAAGATTTATTTGAACCACTCATCAGTGGAGAATAACCAGGAAGTTGAATAAATCTCATAAGTGTTGTGAGCAAGAAGATATCCCACCTTCTATCCAGATGATTCCAGATTAGCCTGTTCAGACATATGCCATTATCTTCATGATTCTTATCAAACCAGGATGAACCATGATCTAAGAAGCTTTATTTGGAACCACTAATCAGTGGAGAATAACCAGGAAGTTGAATAAATCTCATAGGAGTTGTGAGTAAGAAGATATCCCACTTTCTATCCAGATGATTCCAGATTAGCCTGTTCGGACATATGTCAATATCTTCATGATTCTTATGAAACCAAGATGAACCACGATCTAAGAAGCTTTATTTGGAACCAATAATCAGTGGAGAATAACCAGACAGTTGAATAAATCTCATAAGTGTTGTGAGCAAGAAGATATCCCACCTTCTATCCAGATGATTCCAGATTAGCCTGTTCGGACATATGCCATTATCTTCATGATTCTTATCAAACCAGGATGAACCACGATCTTAGAAGCTTTATTTGGAACCACTAATCAATGGAGAATAACCAGGGAATTGAATAAATCTCATATGAGTTGTGAGTAAGAAGATATCCCACTTTCTATCCAGAAGATTCCCGATTAGCCTGTTCGGACATATGGCAATATCTTCATGATTCTTATCAAACCAGGATGAACCACGATCTAAGAAGCTTTATTTGGAACCACTAATCAGTGGAGAATAACCAGGAAGTTGAATAAATCTTATAAGTGTTGTGAGCAAGAAGACCTTCTATCCAGATGATTCCAGATTAGCTTGTTCGGACATATGCCATTATCTTCATGATTCTTATCAAACCAGGATGAACCACGATCTAAGAAGCTTTATTTGGAACCACTAATCAGTGGAGAATAACCAGTAAGTTGAATAAATCTCATAAGTGTTGTGAGCAAGAAGATATCCCACCTTTTATCCAGATGATTCCAGATTAGCATGTTTAGACATATGCCATTATCTTCATGATTCTTATCAAACCAGGATGAACCAAGATCAAAGAAGCTTTATTTGGAACCACTAATTAGTGGAGAATAACCAGGAAGTTGAATAAATCTCATAAGTGTTGTGAGCAAGAAGATATCCCACCTTCTATCCAGATGATTCCAGATTAGCCTGTTCGGACATATGTCATTATCTTCATGATTCTTATCAAACCAGGATGAACCATGATCTAAGAAGCTTTATTTGGAACCACTAATCAGTGGAGCATAACCAGGAAGTTGAATAAATCTCATAGGAGTTGTGATTAAGAAGATATCCCACTTTCTATCCAGATGATTCCAGATTAGCCTGTTCGGACATATGGCAATATCTTCATGATTCTTATCAAACCAGGATGAACCAATATATAAGAAGCTTGATTTGGAACCAATGGAACCAATAATCAGTGGAGAATAACCAGGAAGTTGAATAAATCTCATAGGAGTTGTGAGTAAGAAGATATCCCACTTTCTATCAAGATGATTCCAAATTAGCCTGTTCGGACATATGGCAATATCTTCATGATTCTTATTAAACCAGGATGAACCACGATCTAAGAAGCTTTATTTGGAACCACTAATCAGTGGAGAATAACCAGGAAGTTGAATAAATCTCATAAGTGTTGTGAGCAAGAAGATATTCCACCTTCTATCCAGATGATTCCAGATTAGTCTGTTCGGACATATGCCATTATCTTCATGATTCTTATCAAACCAGGATGAACCACGATCTAAGAAACTTTATTTGGAACCATTAATCAGTGGAGAATAACCAGGAAGTTGAATAAATCTCATAAGTGTTGTGAGCAAGAAGATATCCCACCTTCTATCCAGATGATTCCAGATTAGCCTGTTCGGACATATGCCATTATCTTCATGATTCTTATCAAACCAGGATGAACCACGATCTAAGAAGCTTTATTTGGAACCACTAATCAGTGGAGAATAACCAGGAAGTTGAATAAATCTCATAAGTGTTGTGAGGAAGAAGATATCCCACCTTCTATCCAGATGATTCCAAATTAGCATGTTCGGACATATGCCATTATCTTCATGATTCTTATCAAACCAGGATGAACCACGATCTAAGAAGCTTTATTTGGAACCACTAATCGGTGGAGAATAACCAGGAAGTTGAATAAATCTCATAAGTGTTGTGAGCAAGAAGATATCCCACCTTCTATCCAGATGATTCCAGATTAGCCTGTTCGGACATATGTCATTATCTTCATGATTCTTATCAAACCAGTATGGACCACGATCTAAGAAGCTTTATTTGGAACCACTAATCAGTGGAGAATAACCAGGAATTTGAATAAATTCCATAGGAGTTGTGAGTAAGAAGATATCCCACTTTCTATCCAGATGATTCCAGATTAGCCTGTTCGGACATATGGCAATATCTTCATGATTCTTATCAAACCAAGATGAACCACGATCTAAGAAGATTTATTTGAACCACTCATCAGTGGAGAATAACCAGGAAGTTGAATAAATCTCATAAGTGTTGTGAGCAAGAAGATATCCCACCTTCTATCCAGATGATTCCAGATTAGCCTGTTCAGACATATGCCATTATCTTCATGATTCTTTTTAAACCAGGATGAACCATGATCTAAGAAGCTTTATTTGGAACCACTAATCAGTGGAGAATAACCAGGAAGTTGTATAAATCTCATAGGAGTTGTGAGTAAGAAGATATCCCACTTTCTATCCAGATGAATCCAGATTAGCCTGTTCGGACATATGTCAATATCTTCATGATTCTTATGAAACCAAGATGAAGCACGATCTAAGAAGCTTTATTTGGAACCACTAATCAGTGGAGAATAACCAGGAAGTTGAATAAATCTCATAAGTGTTGTGAGCAAGAAGATATCCCACCTTCTATCCAGATGATTCCAGATTAGCATGTTCGGACATATGCCATTATCTTCATGATTCTTATCAAACCAGGATGAACCACGATCTAAGAAGCTTTATTTGGAACCACTAATCAATGGAGAATAACCAGGAAATTGAATAAATCTCATATGAGTTGTGAGTAAGAAGATATCCCACTTTCTATCCAGAAGATTCCCGATTAGCCTGTTCGGACGTATGGCAATATCTTCATGATTCTTATCAAACCAGGATGAACCACGATCTAAGAAGCTTTATTTGGAACCACTAATCAGTGGAGAATAACCAGGAAGTTGAATAAATCTTATAAGTGTTGTGAGCAAGAAGACCTTCTATCCAGATGATTCCAGATTAGCTTGTTCGGACATATGCCATTATCTTCACGATTCTTATCAAACCAGGATGAACCACGATCTAAGAAGCTTTATTTGGAACCACTAATTAGTGGAGAATAACCAGGAAGTTGAATAAATCTCATAAGTGTTGTGAGCAAGAAGATATCCCACCTTCTATCCAGATGATTCCAGATTAGCCTGTTCGGACATATGTCATTATCTTCATGATTCTTATCAAACCAGGATGAACCACGATCTAAGAAGCTTTATTTGGAACCACTAATCAGTGGAAAATAACCAGGAAGTTGAATAAATCTCATAGGAGTTGTGATTAAGAAGATATCCCACTTTCTATCCAGATGATTCCAGATTAGCCTGTTCGGACATATGGCAATATCTTCATGATTCTTATCAAACCAGGATGAACCAATATATAATAAGCTTGATTTGGAACCAATAATTAGTGGAGAATAACCAGTAAGTTGAATAAATCTCATAAGTGTTGTGAGCAAGAAGATATCCCACCTTTTATCCAGATGATTCCAGATTAGCCTGTTCAGACATATGCCATTATCTTCATGATTCTTATCAAACCAGGATGAACCACGATCAAAGAAGCTTTATTTGGAACCACTAATCAGTGGAGAATAACCAGGAAGTTGAATAAATCTCATAAGTGTTGTGAGCAAGAAGATATCCCACCTTCTATCCAGATGATTCCACATTAGCCTGTTCGGACATATGCCATTATCTTCATGATTCTTATCAAACCAGGATGAACCACGATCTAAGAAACTTTATTTGGAACCACTAATCAGTAGAGAATAACCAGGAAGTTGAATAAATCTCATAGGAGTTGTAATTCAGAAGATATCCCACTTTCTATCCAGATGATTCCAGATTAGCATGTTCGGACATATGGCAATATCTTCATGATTCTTATCAAACCAGGATGAACCAATATATAAGAAGCTTGATTTGGAACCAATACTCAGTGGGGAATAACCAGGAAGTTGAATAAATCTCATAGGAGTTGTGAGTAAGAAGATATCCCACTTTCTATCAAGATGATTCCAGATTAGCCTGTTCGGACATATGGCAATATCTTCAGGATTCTTATAAAACCAGGATGAACCACGATCTAAGAAGCTTTATTTGGAACCACTAATCAGTGGAGAATAACCAGGAAGTTGAATAAATCTCATAAGTGTTGTGAGCAAGAAGATATCCCACCTTCTATCCAGATGATTCCAGATTAGCCTGTTCGGACATATGCCATTATCTTCATGATTCTTATCAAACCAGGATGAACCACGATCTAAGAAACTTTATTTGGAACCACTAATCAGTGGAGAATAACCAGGAAGTTGAATAAATCTCATAAGTGTTGTGAGCAAGAAGATATCCCACCTTCTATCTAGATGATTCCAGATTAGCCTGTTCGGACATATGCCATTATCGTCATGATTCTTATCAAACCAGGATGAACCACGATCTAAGAAACTTTATTTGGAACCACTAATCAGTGGAGAATAACCAGGAAGTTGAATAAATCTCATAAGTGTTTTGAGCAAGAAGATATCCCACCTTCTATCCAGATGATTCCAGATTAGCATGTTCGGACATATGGCAATATCTTCATGATTCTTATCAAACCAGGATGAACCACGATCTAAGAAGCTTTATTTGGAACCAATAATCAGTGGAGAATAACCAGGAAGTTGAATAAATCTCATAAGTGTTGTGAGCAAGAAGATATCCCTTCTTCTATCCAGATGATTCCAGATTAGCCTGTTCGGACATATGCCATTATCTTCATGATTCTTATCAAACCAGGATGAACCAATATATAAGAAGCTTGATTTGGAACCAATAATCAGTGGAGAATAACCAGGAAGTTGAATAAATCTCATAGGAGTTGTTAGTAAGAAGATATCCCACTTTCTATCGAGATGATTCCAGATTAGCCTGTTCGGACATATGGCAATATCTTCATGATTCTTATCAAACCAGGATAAACCACGATCTAAGAAGCTTTATTTGGAACCACTAATCAGTGGAGAATAACCAGGAAGTTGAATAAATCTCATAAGTGTTGTGAGCAAGAAGATATCCCACCTTCTATCCAGATGATTCCAGATTAGCCTGTTCGGACATATGCCATTATCTTCATGATTCTTATCAAACCAGGATGAACCACGATCTAAGAAACTTTATTTGGAACCACTAATCAGTGGAGAATAACCAGGAAGTTGAATAAATATCATAGGAGTTGTGATTAAGAAGATATCCCACTTTCTATCCAGATGATTCCAGATTAGCATATTCGGACATATGGCAATATCTTCATGATTCTTAGCAAACCAGGATGAACCAAGATCTAAGAAGCTTTATTTGGAACCAATAATCAGTGGAGAATAACCAGGAAGTTGAATAAATCTCATAAGTGTTGTGAGCAAGAAGATATCCCACCTTCTATCCAGATGATTCCAGATTAGCCTGTTCGGACATATGCCATTATCTTCATGATTCTTATCAAACCAGGATGAACCAATATATAAGAAGCTTGATTTGGAACCAATAATCAGTGGAGAATAACCAGGAAGTTGAATAAATCTCATAGGAGTTGTGAGTAAGAAGATATCCCACTTTCTATCAAGATGATTCAAGATTAGCCTGTTCGGACATATAGCAATATCTTCGTGATTCTTATCAAACCAGGATGAACCACGATCTAAGAAGCTTTATTTGGAACCACTAATCAGTGGAGAATAACCAGGAAGTTGAATAAATCTCATAAGTGTTGTGAGCAAGAAGATATCCCACCTTCTATCCAGATGATTCCAGATTAGCCTGTTCGGACATATGTCATTATCTTCATGATTCTTATCAAACCAGGATGAACCACGATCTAAGAAGCTTTATTTGGAACCACTAATCAGTGGAAAATAACCAGGAAGTTGAATAAATCTCATAGGAGTTGTGAGTAAGAAGATATCCCACTTTCTATCAAGATGATTCAAGATTAGCCTGTTCGGACATATGGCAATATCTTCATGATTCTTATCAAACCAGGATGAACCACGATCAAAGAAGCTTTATTTGGAACCACTAATTAGTGGAGAATAACCAGGAAGTTGAATAAATCTCATAAGTGTTGTGAGCAAGAAAATATCCCACCTTCTATCCAGATGATTCCAGATTAGCCTGTTCGGACATATGTCATTATCTTCATGATTCTTATCAAACCAGGATGAACCACGATCTAAGAAGCTTTATTTGGAACCACTAATCAGTGGAAAATAACCAGGAAGTTGAATAAATCTCATAGGAGTTGTGATTAAGAAGATATCCCACTTTCTATCCAGATGATTCCAGATTAGCCTGTTCGGACATATGGCAATATCTTCATGATTCTTATCAAACCAGGATGAACCAATATATAATAAGCTTGATTTGGAACCAATAATTAGTGGAGAATAACCAGTAAGTTGAATAAATCTCATAAGTGTTGTGTGCAAGAAGATATCCCACCTTTTATCCAGATGATTCCAGATTAGCCTGTTCAGACATATGCCATTATCTTCATGATTCTTATCAAACCAGGATGAACCACGATCAAAGAAGCTTTATTTGGAACCACTAATCAGTGGAGAATAACCAGGAAGTTGAATAAATCTCATAAGTGTTGTGAGCAAGAAGATATCCCACCTTCTATCCAGATGATTCCACATTAGCCTGTTCGGACATATGCCATTATCTTCATGATTCTTATCAAACCAGGATGAACCACGATCTAAGAAACTTTATTTGGAACCACTAATCAGTAGAGAATAACCAGGAAGTTGAATAAATCTCATAGGAGTTGTAATTCAGAAGATATCCCACTTTCTATCCAGATGATTCCAGATTAGCATGTTCGGACATATGGCAATATCTTCATGATTCTTATCAAACCAGGATGAACCAATATATAAGAAGCTTGATTTGGAACCAATACTCAGTGGGGAATAACCAGGAAGTTGAATAAATCTCATAGGAGTTGTGAGTAAGAAGATATCCCACTTTCTATCAAGATGATTCCAGATTAGCCTGTTCGGACATATGGCAATATCTTCAGGATTCTTATAAAACCAGGATGAACCACGATCTAAGAAGCTTTATTTGGAACCACTAATCAGTGGAGAATAACCAGGAAGTTGAATAAATCTCATAAGTGTTGTGAGCAAGAAGATATCCCACCTTCTATCCAGATGATTCCAGATTAGCCTGTTCGGACATATGCCATTATCTTCATGATTCTTATCAAACCAGGATGAACCACGATCTAAGAAACTTTATTTGGAACCACTAATCAGTGGAGAATAACCAGGAAGTTGAATAAATCTCATAAGTGTTGTGAGCAAGAAGATATCCCACCTTCTATCTAGATGATTCCAGATTAGCCTGTTCGGACATATGCCATTATCTTCATGATTCTTATCAAACCAGGATGAACCACGATCTAAGAAACTTTATTTGGAACCACTAATCAGTGGAGAATAACCAGGAAGTTGAATAAATCTCATAAGTGTTTTGAGCAAGAAGATATCCCACCTTCTATCCAGATGATTCCAGATTAGCATGTTCGGACATATGGCAATATCTTCATGATTCTTATCAAACCAGGATGAACCACGATCTAAGAAGCTTTATTTGGAACCAATAATCAGTGGAGAATAACCAGGAAGTTGAATAAATCTCATAAGTGTTGTGAGCAAGAAGATATCCCATCTTCTATCCAGATGATTCCAGATTAGCCTGTTCGGACATATGCCATTATCTTCATGATTCTTATCAAACCAGGATGAACCAATATATAAGAAGCTTGATTTGGAACCAATAATCAGTGGAGAATAACCAGGAAGTTGAATAAATCTCATAGGAGTTGTTAGTAAGAAGATATCCCACTTTCTATCGAGATGATTCCAGATTAGCCTGTTCGGACATATGGCAATATCTTCATGATTCTTATCAAACCAGGATAAACCACGATCTAAGAAGCTTTATTTGGAACCACTAATCAGTGGAGAATAACCAGGAAGTTGAATAAATCTCATAAGTGTTGTGAGCAAGAAGATATCCCACCTTCTATCCAGATGATTCCAGATTAGCCTGTTCGGACATATGCCATTATCTTCATGATTCTTATCAAACCAGGATGAACCACGATCTAAGAAACTTTATTTGGAACCACTAATCAGTGGAGAATAACCAGGAAGTTGAATAAATATCATAGGAGTTGTGATTAAGAAGATATCCCACTTTCTATCCAGATGATTCCAGATTAGCATGTTCGGACATATGGCAATATCTTCATGATTCTTAGCAAACCAGGATGAACCAAGATCTAAGAAGCTTTATTTGGAACCAATAATCAGTGGAGAATAACCAGGAAGTTGAATAAATCTCATAAGTGTTGTGAGCAAGAAGATATCCACCTTCTATCCAGATGATTCCAGATTAGCCTGTTCGGACATATGCCATTATCTTCATGATTCTTATCAAACCAGGATGAACCAATATATAATAAGCTTGATTTGGAACCAATAATTAGTGGAGAATAACCAGTAAGTTGAATAAATCTCATAAGTGTTGTGTGCAAGAAGATATCCCACCTTTTATCCAGATGATTCCAGATTAGCCTGTTCAGACATATGCCATTATCTTCATGATTCTTATCAAACCAGGATGAACCACGATCAAAGAAGCTTTATTTGGAACCACTAATCAGTGGAGAATAACCAGGAAGTTGAATAAATCTCATAAGTGTTGTGAGCAAGAAGATATCCCACCTTCTATCCAGATGATTCCACATTAGCCTGTTCGGACATATGCCATTATCTTCATGATTCTTATCAAACCAGGATGAACCACGATCTAAGAAACTTTATTTGGAACCACTAATCAGTAGAGAATAACCAGGAAGTTGAATAAATCTCATAGGAGTTGTAATTCAGAAGATATCCCACTTTCTATCCAGATGATTCCAGATTAGCATGTTCGGACATATGGCAATATCTTCATGATTCTTATCAAACCAGGATGAACCAATATATAAGAAGCTTGATTTGGAACCAATACTCAGTGGGGAATAACCAGGAAGTTGAATAAATCTCATAGGAGTTGTGAGTAAGAAGATATCCCACTTTCTATCAAGATGATTCCAGATTAGCCTGTTCGGACATATGGCAATATCTTCAGGATTCTTATAAAACCAGGATGACCACGATCTAAGAAGCTTTATTTGGAACCACTAATCAGTGGAGAATAACCAGGAAGTTGAATAAATCTCATAAGTGTTGTGAGCAAGAAGATATCCCACCTTCTATCCAGATGATTCCAGATTAGCCTGTTCGGACATATGCCATTATCTTCATGATTCTTATCAAACCAGGATGAACCACGATCTAAGAAACTTTATTTGGAACCACTAATCAGTGGAGAATAACCAGGAAGTTGAATAAATCTCATAAGTGTTGTGAGCAAGAAGATATCCCACCTTCTATCTAGATGATTCCAGATTAGCCTGTTCGGACATATGCCATTATCTTCATGATTCTTATCAAACCAGGATGAACCACGATCTAAGAAACTTTATTTGGAACCACTAATCAGTGGAGAATAACCAGGAAGTTGAATAAATCTCATAAGTGTTTTGAGCAAGAAGATATCCCACCTTCTATCCAGATGATTCCAGATTAGCATGTTCGGACATATGGCAATATCTTCATGATTCTTATCAAACCAGGATGAACCACGATCTAAGATGCTTTATTTGGAACCAATAATCAGTGGAGAATAACCAGGAAGTTGAATAAATCTCATAAGTGTTGTGAGCAAGAAGATATCCCATCTTCTATCCAGATGATTCCAGATTAGCCTGTTCGGACATATGCCATTATCTTCATGATTCTTATCAAACCAGGATGAACCAATATATAAGAAGCTTGATTTGGAACCAATAATCAGTGGAGAATAACCAGGAAGTTGAATAAATCTCATAGGAGTTGTTAGTAAGAAGATATCCCACTTTCTATCGAGATGATTCCAGATTAGCCTGTTCGGACATATGGCAATATCTTCATGATTCTTATCAAACCAGGATAAACCACGATCTAAGAAGCTTTATTTGGAACCACTAATCAGTGGAGAATAACCAGGAAGTTGAATAAATCTCATAAGTGTTGTGAGCAAGAAGATATCCCACCTTCTATCCAGATGATTCCAGATTAGCCTGTTCGGACATATGCCATTATCTTCATGATTCTTATCAAACCAGGATGAACCACGATCTAAGAAACTTTATTTGGAACCACTAATCAGTGGAGAATAACCAGGAAGTTGAATAAATATCATAGGAGTTGTGATTAAGAAGATATCCCACTTTCTATCCAGATGATTCCAGATTAGCATGTTCGGACATATGGCAATATCTTCATGATTCTTAGCAAACCAGGATGAACCAAGATCTAAGAAGCTTTATTTGGAACCAATAATCAGTGGAGAATAACCAGGAAGTTGAATAAATCTCATAAGTGTTGTGAGCAAGAAGATATCCCACCTTCTATCCAGATGATTCCAGATTAGCCTGTTCGGACATATGCCATTATCTTCATGATTCTTATCAAACCAGGATGAACCAATATATAAGAAGCTTGATTTGGAACCAATAATCAGTGGAGAATAACCAGGAAGTTGAATAAATCTCATAGGAGTTGTGAGTAAGAAGATATCCCACTTTCTATCAAGATGATTCAAGATTAGCCTGTTCGGACATATGGCAATATCTTCATGATTCTTATCAAACCAGGATGAACCACGATCTAAGAAGCTTTATTTGGAACCACTAATCAGTGGAGAATAACCAGGAAGTTGAATAAATCTCATAAGTGTTGTGAGCAAGAAGATATCCCACCTTCTATCCATATGATTACAGATTAGCATGTTCGGACATATGCCATTATCTTCATGATTCTTATCAAACCAGGATGAACCACTATCTAAGAAACTTTATTTGGAACCACTAATCAGTGGAGAATAACCAGGAAGTTGAATAAATCTCATAAGTGTTTTAAGCAAGAAGATATCCCACCTTCTATCCAGATGATTCCAGATTAGCATGTTCGGACATATGGCAATATCTTCATGATTCTTATCAAACCAGGATGAACCACGATCTAAGAAGCTTTATTTGGAACCAATAATCAGTGGAGAATAACCAGGAAGTTGAATAAATCTCATAAGCGTTGTGAGCAAGAAGATATCCCACCTTCTATCCAGATGATTCCAGATTAGCCTGTTCGGACATATGCCATTATCTTCATGATTCTTATCAAACCAGGATGAACCACGATCTAAGAAGCTTTATTTGGAACCACTAATAAGTGGAGAATAACCAGTAAGTTGAATAAATCTCATAAGTGTTGTGAGCAAGAAGATATCCCACCTTCTATCCAGATGATTCCAGATTAGCATTTTCGGACATATGCCATTATCTTCATGATTCTTATCAAACCAGGATGAACCACAATCTAAGGAGATTTATTTGGAACCACTAATCAGTGGAGAATAACCAGGAAGTTGAATAAATCTCATAGGAGTTGTGATTAAGAAGATATCCCACTTTCTATCCAGATGATTCCAGGTTAGCCTGTTCAGACATATGGCAATATCTTCATGATTCTTATCAAACCAGGATGAACCAATATATAAGAAGCTTGATTGGGAACCACTAATCAGTGGAGAATAACCAGGAAGTTGAATATATCTCATAGGAGTTGTGAGTAAGAAGATATCCCACTTTTTATCCAAATGATTCCAGATTAGCCTGTTCGGACATATGGCAATATCTTCATGATTCTTATCAAACCAGGATGAACCACGATCTAAGAAGCTTTATTTGGAACCACTAATCAGTGGAGAATAACCAGGAAGTTGAATAAATCTCATAAGGGTTGTGAGCAAGAAGATATCCCACCTTCTATCCAGATGATTCCAGATTAGCCTGTTCGGACATATGTCATTATCTTCATGATTCTTATCAAACCAGGATGAACCACGATCTAAGAAGCTTTATTTGGAACCACTAATCAGTGGAGAATAACCAGGAAGTTGAATAAATCTCATAGGAGTTGTGAGTAAGAAGATATCCCACTTTCTATCCAGATGATTCCAGATTAGCCTGTTCGGACATATGGCAATATCTTCATGATTCTTATCAAACCAGGATGAACCACGATCTAAGAAGCTTTATTTGGAGCCACTAATCAGTGGGGAATAACCAGGAAGTTGAATAAATCTCATAAGTGTTGTAAGCAAGAAGATATCCCACCTTCTATCCAGATGATTCCAGATTAGCCTGTTCGGACATATGGCAATATCTTCATGATTCTTATCAAACCAGGATGAACCAAGATCTAAGAAGCTTTATTTGGAACCACTAATCAGTGGATAATAATCAGGAAGTTGAATAAATCTCATAAGTGTTGTGAGCAAGAAGATATCCCACCTTCTATCCAGATGATTCCAGATTAGCCTGTTCGGACATATGTCATTATCTTCATGATTCTTATCAAACCAGGATGAACCACGATCTAAGAAACTTTATTTGGAACCACTAATCAGTAGAGAATAACCAGGAAGTTGAATAAATCTCATAAGTGTTTTGAGCAAGAAGATATCCCACCTTCTATCCAACAGATTCCAGATTAGCATGTTCGGACATATGGCAATATCTTCATGATTCTTATCAAACCAGGATGAACCACGATCTAAGAAGCTTTATTTGGAACCAATAATCAGTGGAGAATAACCAGGAAGTTGAATAAATCTCATAAGTGTTGTGAGCAAGAAGATATCCCACCTTCTATCCAGATGATTCCAGATTAGCCTGTTCGGACATATGCCATTATCTTCATGATTCTTATCAAACCAGGATGAACCACGATCTAAGAAGCTTTATTTGGAACCAATAATCAGTGGAGAATAACCAGTAAGTTGAATAAATCTCATAAGTGTTGTGAGCAAGAAGATATCCCACCTTCTATCCAGATGATTCCAGATTAGCATGTTCGGACATATGCCATTATCTTCATGATTCTTATCAAACCAGGACGAACCACAATCTAAGGAGATTTATTTGGAACCACTAATCAGTGGAGAATAACCAGGAAGTTGAATAAATCTCATAGGAGTTGTGATTAAGAAGATATCCCACTTTCTATCCAGATGATTCCAGATTAGCCTGTTCGGACATATGGCAATATCTTCATGATTCTTATCAAACCAGGATGAACCAATATATAAGAAGCTTGATTGGGAACCACTAATCAGTGGAGAATAATCAGGAAGTTGAATAAATCTCATAGGAGTTGTGAGTAAGAAGATATCCCACTTTCTATCCAGATGATTCCAGATTAGCCTGTTCGGACATATGGCAATATCTTCATGATTCTTATCAAACCAGGATGAACAAAGATCTAAGAAGCTTTATTTGGAACCACTAATCAGTGGAGAATAATCAGGAAGTTGAATAAATCTCATAAGTGTTGTGAGCAAGAAGATATCCCACCTTCTATCCAGATGATTCCAGATTAGCCTGTTCGGACATATGCCATTATCTTCATGATTCTTATCAAACCAGGATGAACCACGATCTAAGAAGCTTTATTTGGAACAACTAATCAGTGGAGAATAACCAGGAAGTTGAATAAATCTCATAGGAGTTGTGAGTAAGAAGATATCCCACTTTCTATCCAGATGATTCCAGATTAGCCTGTTCGGACATATGGCAATATCTTCATGATTCTTACCAAACCAGGATGAACCACGATCTAAGAAGCTTTATTTGGAACCACTAATCAGTGGAGAATAACCAGGAAGTTGAATAAATCTCATAAGTTTTGTAAGCAAGAAGATATCCCACCTTCTATCCAGATGATTCCAGATTAGCATGTTCGGACATATGCCATTATCTTCATGATTCTTATCAAACCAGGATGAACCACGATCTAAGAAGCTTTATTTGGAACCACTAATCAGTGGAGAATAACCAGGAAGTTGAATAAATCTCATAAGTGTTGTGAGCAAGAAGATATCCCACCTTCTATCCAGATGATTCCAGATTAGCCTGTTCGGACATATGTCATTATCTTCATGATTCTTATCAAACCAGGATGAACCACGATCTAAGAAGCTTTATTTGGAACCACTAATCAGTGGAGAATAACCAGGAAGATGAATAAATCTCATAAGTGTTGTGAGCAAGAAGATATCCCACCTTCTATCCAGATGATTCCAGATTAGCCTGTTCGGACATATGCCATTATCTTCATGATTCTTATCAAACCAGGATGAACCAATATATAAGAAGCTTGATTTGGAACCAATAATCAGTGGAGAATAACCAGGAAGTTGAATAAATCTCATAGGAGTTGTGAGTAAGAAGATATCCCACTTTCTATCAAGATGATTCAAGATTAGCCTGTTCGGACATATGGCAATATCTTCATGATTCTTATCAAACCAGGATGAACCACGATCTAAGAAGCTTTATTTGGAACCACTAATCAGTGGAGAATAACCAGGAAGTTAAATAAATCTTATAGGAGTTGTGAGCAAGAAGATATCCCACCTTCTATCCAGATGATTCCAGATTAGCCTGTTCGGACATATGGCAATATCTTCATGATTCTTATCAAACCAGGATGAACCACGATCTAAGAAGCTTTATTTGGAACCAATAATCAGTGGAGAATAACCAGGAAGTTGAATAAATCTCATAAGCGTTGTGAGCAAGAAGATATCCCACCTTCTATCCAGATGATTCCAGATTAGCCTGTTCGGACATATGCCATTATCTTCATGATTCTTATCAAACCAGGATGAACCACGATCTAAGAAGCTTTATTTGGAACCACTAATAAGTGGAGAATAACCAGTAAGTTGAATAAATCTCATAAGTGTTGTGAGCAAGAAGATATCCCACCTTCTATCCAGATGATTCCAGATTAGCCTGTTCGGACATATGCCATTATCTTCATGATTCTTATCAAACCAGGATGAACCACGATCTAAGAAGCTTTATTTGGAACCAATAATCAGTGGAGAATAACCAGTAAGTTGAATAAATCTCATAAGTGTTGTGAGCAAGAAGATATCCCACCTTCTATCCAGATGATTCCAGATTAGCATGTTCGGACATATGCCATTATCTTCATGATTCTTATCAAACCAGGACGAACCACAATCTAAGGAGATTTATTTGGAACCACTAATCAGTGGAGAATAACCAGGAAGTTGAATAAATCTCATAGGAGTTGTGATTAAGAAGATATCCCACTTTCTATCCAGATGATTCCAGATTAGCCTGTTCGGACATATGGCAATATCTTCATGATTCTTATCAAACCAGGATGAACCAATATATAAGAAGCTTGATTGGGAACCACTAATCAGTGGAGAATAATCAGGAAGTTGAATAAATCTCATAGGAGTTGTGAGTAAGAAGATATCCCACTTTCTATCCAGATGATTCCAGATTAGCCTGTTCGGACATATGGCAATATCTTCATGATTCTTATCAAACCAGGATGAACAACGATCTAAGAAGCTTTATTTGGAACCACTAATCAGTGGAGAATAATCAGGAAGTTGAATAAATCTCATAAGTGTTGTGAGCAAGAAGATATCCCACCTTCTATCCAGATGATTCCAGATTAGCCTGTTCGGACATATGCCATTATCTTCATGATTCTTATCAAACCAGGATGAACCACGATCTAAGAAGCTTTATTTGGAACAACTAATCAGTGGAGAATAACCAGGAAGTTGAATAAATCTCATAGGAGTTGTGAGTAAGAAGATATCCCACTTTCTATCCAGATGATTCCAGATTAGCCTGTTCGGACATATGGCAATATCTTCATGATTCTTACCAAACCAGGATGAACCACGATCTAAGAAGCTTTATTTGGAACCACTAATCAGTGGAGAATAACCAGGAAGTTGAATAAATCTCATAAGTTTTGTAAGCAAGAAGATATCCCACCTTCTATCCAGATGATTCCAGATTAGCATGTTCGGACATATGCCATTATCTTCATGATTCTTATCAAACCAGGATGAACCACGATCTAAGAAGCTTTATTTGGAACCACTAATCAGTGGAGAATAACCAGGAAGTTGAATAAATCTCATAAGTGTTGTGAGCAAGAAGATATCCCACCTTCTATCCAGATGATTCCAGATTAGCCTGTTCGGACATATGTCATTATCTTCATGATTCTTATCAAACCAGGATGAACCACGATCTAAGAAGCTTTATTTGGAACCACTAATCAGTGGAGAATAACCAGGAAGTTGAATAAATCTCATAAGTGTTGTGAGCAAGAAGATATCCCACCTTCTATCCAGATGATTCCAGATTAGCCTGTTCGGACATATGCCATTATCTTCATGATTCTTATCAAACCAGGATGAACCAATATATAAGAAGCTTGATTTGGAACCAATAATCAGTGGAGAATAACCAGGAAGTTGAATAAATCTCATAGGAGTTGTGAGTAAGAAGATATCCCACTTTCTATCAAGATGATTCAAGATTAGCCTGTTCGGACATATGGCAATATCTTCATGATTCTTATCAAACCAGGATGAACCACGATCTAAGAAGCTTTATTTGGAACCACTAATCAGTGGAGAATAACCAGGAAGTTGAATAAATCTCATAAGTGTTGTGAGCAAGAAGATATCCCACCTTCTATCCATATGATTACAGATTAGCATGTTCGGACATATGCCATTATCTTCATGATTCTTATCAAACCAGGATGAACCACTATCTAAGAAACTGTATTTGGAACCACTAATCAGTGGAGAATAACCAGGAAGTTGAATAAATCTCATAAGTGTTTTAAGCAAGAAGATATCCCACCTTCTATCCAGATGATTCCAGATTAGCATGTTCGGACATATGGCAATATCTTCATGATTCTTATCAAACCAGGATGAACCACGATCTAAGAAGCTTTATTTGGAACCAATAATTAGTGGAGAATAACCAGGAAGTTGAATAAATCTCATAAGCGTTGTGAGCAAGAAGATATCCCACCTTCTATCCAGATGATTCCAGATTAGCCTGTTCGGACATATGCCATTATCTTCATGATTCTTATCAAACCAGGATGAACCACGATCTAAGAAGCTTTATTTGGAACCACTAATAAGTGGAGAATAACCAGTAAGTTGAATAAATCTCATAAGTGTTGTGAGCAAGAAGATATCCCACCTTCTATCCAGATGATTCCAGATTAGCATTTTCGGACATATGCCATTATCTTCATGATTCTTATCAAACCAGGATGAACCACAATCTAAGGAGATTTATTTGGAACCACTAATCAGTGGAGAATAACCAGGAAGTTGAATAAATCTCATAGGAGTTGTGATTAAGAAGATATCCCACTTTCTATCCAGATGATTCCAGCTTAGCCTGTTCAGACATATGGCAATATCTTCATGATTCTTATCAAACCAGGATGAACCAATATATAAGAAGCTTGATTGGGAACCACTAATCAGTGGAGAATAACCAGGAAGTTGAATATATCTCATAGGAGTTGTGAGTAAGAAGATATCCCACTTTTTATCCAGATGATTCCAGATTAGCCTGTTCGGACATATGGCAATATCTTCATGATTCTTATCAAACCAGGATGAACCACGATCTAAGAAGCTTTATTTGGAACCACTAATCAGTGGAGAATAACCAGGAAGTTGAATAAATCTCATAAGGGTTGTGAGCAAGAAGATATCCCACCTTCTATCCAGATGATTCCAGATTAGCATGTTCGGACATATGTCATTATCTTCATGATTCTTATCAAACCAGGATGAACCACGATCTAAGAAGCTTTATTTGGAACCACTAATCAGTGGAGAATAACCAGGAAGTTGAATAAATCTCATAGGAGTTGTGAGTAAGAAGATATCCCACTTTCTATCCAGATGATTCCAGATTAGCCTGTTCGGACATATGGCAATATCTTCATGATTCTTATCAAACCAGGATGAACCACGATCTAAGAAGCTTTATTTGGAACCACTAATCAGTGGGGAATAACCAAGAAGTTGAATAAATCTCATAAGTGTTGTAAGCAAGAAGATATCCCACCTTCTATCCAGATGATTCCAGATTAGCCTGTTCGGACATATGGCAATATCTTCATGATTCTTATCAAACCAGGATGAACCAAGATCTAAGAAGCTTTATTTGGAACCACTAATCAGTGGATAATAATCAGGATGTTGAATAAATCTCATAAGTGTTGTGAGCAAGAAGATATCCCACCTTCTATCCAGATGATTCCAGATTAGCCTGTTCGGACATATGTCATTATCTTCATGATTCTTATCAAACCAGGATGAACCACGATCTAAGAAACTTTATTTGGAACCACTAATCAGTAGAGAATAACCAGGAAGTTGAATAAATCTCATAAGTGTTTTGAGCAAGAAGATATCCCACCTTCTATCCAACAGATTCCAGATTAGCATGTTCGGACATATGGCAATATCTTCATGATTCTTATCAAACCAGGATGAACCACGATCTAAGAAGCTTTATTTGGAACCAATAATCAGTGGAGAATAACCAGGAAGTTGAATAAATCTCATAAGTGTTGTGAGCAAGAAGATATCCCACCTTCTATCCAGATGATTCCAGATTAGCCTGTTCGGACATATGCCATTATCTTCATGATTCTTATCAAACCAGGATGAACCACGATCTAAGAAGCTTTATTTGGAACCAATAATCAGTGGAGAATAACCAGTAAGTTGAATAAATCTCATAAGTGTTGTGAGCAAGAAGATATCCCACCTTCTATCCAGATGATTCCAGATTAGCATGTTCGGACATATGCCATTATCTTCATGATTCTTATCAAACCAGGACGAACCACAATCTAAGGAGATTTATTTGGAACCACTAATCAGTGGAGAATAACCAGGAAGTTGAATAAATCTCATAGGAGTTGTGATTAAGAAGATATCCCACTTTCTATCCAGATGATTCCAGATTAGCCTGTTCGGACATATGGCAATATCTTCATGATTCTTATCAAACCAGGATGAACCAATATATAAGAAGCTTGATTGGGAACCACTAATCAGTGGAGAATAATCAGGAAGTTGAATAAATCTCATAGGAGTTGTGAGTAAGAAGATATCCCACTTTCTATCCAAATGATTCCAGATTAGCCTGTTCGGACATATGGCAATATCTTCATGATTCTTATCAAACCAGGATGAACAACGATCTAAGAAGCTTTATTTGGAACCACTAATCAGTGGAGAATAATCAGGAAGTTGAATAAATCTCATAAGTGTTGTGAGCAAGAAGATATCCCACCTTCTATCCAGATGATTCCAGATTAGCCTGTTCGGACATATGCCATTATCTTCATGATTCTTATCAAACCAGGATGAACCACGATCTAAGAAGCTTTATTTGGAACCACTAATAAGTAGAGAACAACCAGGAAGTTGAATAAATCTCATAGGAGTTGTGAGTAAGAAGATATCCCACTTTCTATCCAGATGATTCCAGATTAGCCTGTTCGGACATATGGCAATATCTTCATGATTCTTACCAAACCAGGATGAACCACGATCTAAGAAGCTTTATTTGGAACCACTAATCAGTGGAGAATAACCAGGAAGTTGAATAAATCTCATAAGTTTTGTAAGCAAGAAGATATCCCACCTTCTATCCAGATGATTCCAGATTAGCATGTTCGGACATATGCCATTATCTTCATGATTCTTATCAAACCAGGATGAACCACGATCTAAGAAGCTTTATTTGGAACCACTAATCAGTGGAGAATAATCAGGAAGTTGAATAAATCTCATAAGTGTTGTGAGCAAGAAGATATCCCACCTTCTATCCAGATGATTCCAGATTAGCCTGTTCGGACATATGTCATTATCTTCATGATTCTTATCAAACCAGGATGAACCACGATCTAAGAAGCTTTATTTGGAACCACTAATCAGTGGAGAATAACCAGGAAGTTGAATAAATCTCATAGGAGTTGTGATTAAGAAGATATCCCACTTTCTATCCAGATGATTCCAGATTAGCCTGTTCGGACATATGGCAATATCTTCATGATTCTTATCAAACCAGGATGAACCAATATATAAGAAGCTTGATTTGGAACCAATAATCAGTGGAGAATAACCAGGAAGTTGAATAAATCTCATAGGAGTTGTGAGTAAGAAGATATCCCACTTTCTATCCAGATGATTCCACATTAGCCTGTTCGGACATATGGCAATATCTTCATGATTCTTATCAAACCAGGACGAACCACGATCTAAGAAGCTTTATTTGGAACCACTAATCAGTGTAGAACAACCAGGAAGTTGAATAAATCTCATAACTGTTGTGAACAAGAAGATATCCCACCTTCTATCCAAATGATTCCAGATTAGCATGTTCGGACATATGCCATTATCTTCATGATTCTTATCAAACCAGGATGAACCACGATCTAAGAAGCTTTATTTGGAACCACTAATCGGTGGAGAATAACCAGGAAGTTGAATAAATCTCATAAGTGTTGTTAGCAAGAAGATATCCCACCTTCTATCGAGATGATTCTAGATTAGCATGTTCGGACATATGCCATTATCTTCATGATTCTTATCAAACCAGGATGAACAAAGATATAAGAAGCTTTATTTGGAACCATTAATCAGTGGAGAATAACCAGGAAGTTGAATAAATCTCATAGAAGTTGTGAGTAAGAAGATATCCCACTTTCTATCCAGATGATTCTAGATTAGCCTGTTCGGACATATGGCAATATCTTCATGATTATTATCAAACCAGGATGAACCACGATCTAAGAAGCTTTATTTGGAACCAATAATCAGTGGAGAATAACCAGGAAGTTGAATAAATCTCATAAGTGTTGTGAGCAAGAAGATATCCCACCTTCTATCTAGATAATTCCAGATTAACATGTTCGGACATATGCCATTATCTGCATGATTCTTATCAAACCAGGATGAACCACGATCTAAGGAGATTTATTTGGAACCACTAATCAGTGGAAAATAACCAGGAAGTTGAATAAATCTCATAGGAGTTGTGATTAAGAAGATATCCCACTTCTGTAGAGCTTACTCTCTCATGGCAATATCTTCATGATTCTTATTGATAGTACTCAAATTACCCAGTAGAGCTTACTCTCTCAAATAAGAAGTACAGCTGTAGTACTTAGGGATCGAATCACGAGGAGCTAAGGAACCAATTAAATAAAATCTACTAATCAATCCTAGACAAGGTTGGTTTATATGATAGAAATGAAAATAACAATTCCTAAAATGAGCAAGGCAGTTGCTCTAACTAACAATATGAAGGGTTGTTTAAATGGGATAAAGAGTGCTAGACATAGGGTTTCTATTCAGGAATGGAGATTATAATCTCTATAAATGCTTTAACAAGTTGCTTGCATGATACTATAGATCTCAGCCGCTTAACATATGTGAATGAATCACTGGTTAAAATATCTAGATCTCTGGCCACACCTTTCGCATGATGACACAGAAAAAGAGTCGGTCGATATCCTTTTGAGATATCGAGCGATACACCTTTCGCGGCGCCGATCGATTTACCAGTCGGGTATCGATCGACGGCTTCTAGATCTGCCTAGGCGCGAACCGAATATGACCGCAAGGTCTCAAGGAGGAACTGTCGTTCTTCTCAACGGGAAACAGGCATCGCTCAAATGGATAATTCAAGATAATCTAAGATCCTAGTGATCTATGTTCTAGTTAGCTACTCTAAAACAATCATAGGGTACAATCCATTTGATGAGTATCACAACTTAGCAATTATAGTTTGGGGCTAATCCCACAAACCTATTTAAACCCTAGATATAACAAGTAGACTACTCAGACATAGCTAGACAATTCATAACAATAGATAGATGAAAGAATTGCATAGATAGAATAAAGTAGAAATACAAAAGGAGATGAGAAATCTCTCCAATCTCTCTCAAACAAATAAAACTCTAGTCTCTCTCTCACACTCTCTGCTTTGGTTGTAAAAAGCTTCAAGCTTCAAAGGGTTTCAAAAACTTGCCGTCAAAAATACTTAGCAGGAGTATTTAAGCATTTCCATTAGGTTAAATACTCGTAAGGGGCAATCTCGTAATTTGGTGAAGTCTTGGTGAAGTAGTCGGCTAAACCATTTCGTCCTCGATATCGATCGACAACACTGAATGTGTATCGATCGATTATAATCTTCTAGTACTCGGATCTTCTCGTACTCGGATCTTCTCGGCTACATCGATCGACAGCTCAGGATGAGTATCGATCGATTATAATCGCAATGTTGACTTCCGACTTGGTCTTGAATGGTCAACTCGGGTTTATCATCTCTTGTACTCCAAAATACTCCAAAAACATCACTTTCTCACAAAATGCTCCTGAACCTGAAAACATACCTAACAGGCTAGCACTACAAGAAAAATGAGTTTTAATAGCAGACCAGTATAGCGTTTTTTACGATTGTGCTATGATTGTTATACTTGTGTTTTTAAGATAGCGTTTGTATATTTGGAAACGCTATGATAGAATAGTATATTTAAAAACGCTATGATAGAGATTTTTTAATAGCAGATAATTAAAAACACTATCTTTGACTTTTCAAATCTCTAAACCCCAAATAGCTTTTAAATCCTAATCTCTCTATATATAAACTTTAAACTCTAATTATTTTAACATCAAATCCTAAATTTGACCTCAAATATTAAATATAACTCCAAAAATTATCTCTTATTCAAAAGTGAATCTTAAATCTCAATACCCTAAACCTTTAACACTCAAACCCTACAATCAAACATATATCCTAAACTTATAACTTGAAATATAAAATCTTAAACCTAAATAAAAACTTTTCAAACTTAAATCTAATTCTCAAGGAAAGGAAATTCAAACTTATTTTCAGAAACCACAAATATAATGTTTACAACGTTAAACATCTTAACTAATTTCATTTTACTTCAAACTTTAATCATAGTCCAAACCCTTATATAAAATTGAATCGTAACTTATAAAAGTTTAAAATTTTCATTCTATTTTTTACAAACATTAACCCCAAACTATAATTAAATTAATTATATATAATTTTTTTTGTCAAAATTATATATAAATATTTAACTTAATTACAATAGTAAATGAAAAATAGTTTTTAATGGATTAATTTTGGCCCTTGATGGATTTCAATCCAAAGGTCAAGAAATTAATGTTTTATTTATCTTTGTCTCTTTTTCTCATTGGTCAATCTTTTAAGCACAAGGATAGCTATCTTGACCATTGATTATTTTTGATCCTATGGCTAAAATCACAGATCTCACATCTCTATCTCTTCCTTCCTTCTCCAACGTTTCACTACGGCTCTAACTGGTGACCAGTAAGGAATAATAGAAATAACGAGGAAAGGAATGAAGAGGAAAAAAATAATAGGAATATTGTCCCCTACTGTTCCTTCCCGGATTTCATAAGGAACATATTTCTTCTTTGATTCCTTAAATTAAAAGGAATGAGAAGGAATACTGAAGAAAAAATATTCCTTATAAATGGTGTCGAATTTAAGGAATGGAGAAGAATTGATTATTCTCATTCTTTATAAATGGTGTCAAGTTTAAGGAATAAAGAGGAATTAGCCATTCCTATTCATTCATTTGGTCACCAGTTAGAGCCTACGTCTCATCTCTCATTCTCTTTTTTTTTTTTATATTTCAGATTTAAAATTAATCTCTTCTAATTCTTCTTTAATCTTTTGAATATCTATCTTTCTCAATCATCACAACAAACACACGACCTCCGCCGTCCAAGCATCACAACCACCACCGCACGACCTCCTCCGTTCGTTTGCCGTCCTAACATCACCACCACCACACGTTTGCCGTCCCATCATTACCACCACCACCACACCTCCATGGTTTGAAATCTATCTCTCTCTATATGTATATATCTCTGCCTCTAATTCTCTTTTTGTTTTTGAACTGCTATGATTTGGCTTTGGGATGGACGAGGCACGGCGAAGCAGGCATGATGGTGGAGGTGGAACCAGAGAAGAAGAGATGCAGAGAAGGATAGAAGACAGACGCGAGGATGGAGCCGAGCAAGCAGAAGAAGAAGAGAGACGAATCAGAGACTTCGCGGGCGAGGATCGGAAGAAGAAGGCGCCGTCTTGGTGGTCGAGCGTGGTGGCTACACCACTCAGTCATCCTGAAGAAGCTTGATGGAGGTGGTCTCACGTGGTGGTTGAAGGCGGCAGATGCGTTAGAAGGAAATAGGTTTTGTTATTAGGTTTAGATGCTTTAGGTTTAGTTTCTATTTTTTTTTTTGGTTTAGTTTGGTTTAGTTTTTTTTTGATTAGCTTGGTTTAGTTTGTATCCCGGTTAACTAATTTTGATATATAAAGTTTTTAAAATATATTTATTTGTATTTTTTGTTTTCTATTTTTTTTTTATTTTTTAATAATACAAACAATAGCAAAAAAATACAGCTATCAAAGAATAATTAATTGCATATAGAAAAGCGTTATCGTAGCGGAAGAAAAGATAGCAGTGCTAAAAACCGTTATCTAAAGTGCTTGACCTATTATCACGGGCGATGATACAGCGTTTCTTAAACCGTTGTCGTATCGATAAATAGCGCTTTTCGTCCGCTAATAAAAGCCATTTTTCTTGTCGTGTAGAAAACGGATTAATTATATAGTAAAATACTAGTATACCATGGTTAAAAACGGGTAAAATCCATGGTATATCAACTCCCCCCAGACTTACTCCTTTGCTTGTCCTCAAGCAAAAACAGTAGTCTTTGGAAAAGGTTTGGAAATAGCAGGAACTCAAGGATTCAATATATTGAAGTCGTCACTCTATGGGTTTGCAATCCATGTCTAAACATCCTAATCACAGAAGTTCATCATGCCTGATCCTAGCTTAGCAACCAAACTCATCTAGTCAACAACTTAGCAATTCCCATCTGACATTCCCCTCTACTAATCTCATTTCTTAACATAAAATAAAGTGCAGGCTTTACCTTGGGAGTATCGATCAAAGAACACATGGATTCAACTCAAACAAGTATCTGAACACACAGGCAGTCTTCTTTGATCCCTTTCTCCCCTCTTCTCTCTTCACTGAATCACTTATTAGTTTCAATTTCAACAGGTTTCGATGCCACATAGGTCATCTAGTCCATCTTATTGACATTTGCATTGTAACTCATACAATTGACAAAGTGTAGCGAATAATGGGGTCGCAGGTAATTTACCTATCCCTCGTTTCCACAATGTGTGATCATCCTTGAGATTGAGAATAATGGGGTCGCAGGTAATTTACCTATCCCTCTGCCTCTCAAGAAATCATATCAATCTTTTATAACATAAACTTAGATCTTGAGATGCCGAAGAGAGAGAAGGAAGGGGACCAAAAACACACAGACTTTTTACCTTCCAGACTTGTAAGAGGATTACGATCCAGTGATATCCAAGCCCCAAAACAAGCAAATAAGTCAGTATTAGCGTTGGAGGTCAGCTTTGGTTCCTTCAAACAATCTTAGCTAGTGAATATAGATAGCAAGTTGATCCACTTTAGCATCTTTAGTATTATCTGCAATCCGTAATCTAGAATGATGCTAAAGAGTGGTCAGACAATCAAATATAAATCCATATCAATGTTCCTATTTAATACTTATGCGAAAAATAATTTTGAAAAACATTTTAATAAAAACCAAAATAAAAACACATATTAGTAAACTCCCCCCAGACTTAAATTACACTGTCCCAGTGTAACACCTGGTGGTGAGGTAAATAAAATAAAACATAACTAAATAATATAACAAGTTAGAATGAATAAACCTAATCGACAAGATGTCGATCGATTCGTAGTGGTATACGTCGATCGTTAGTAATGGTCGTGTGGTGTCGAGCGATATGAATGGTGAATGTCGGTCGATGGAATTATCATTCTACTTGGATCTAATAAAAACTGCAAAATAAATTCGAAAAAAAGAAAAATAAAAGCAAAAAGAAAAATAAAATAAAAATAAAGAAAAAGAAAACCTAATAGTGGGTTGCCTCCCACTCAGCGCTTGGTTATAGTCATTTAGCTTGACTGTGGTAGGTGAGTGACTCATGGGGTGCAGTGGGGGTTTTTGTTTGCTGGTGGGCAAACACTTCCCTCATCTTTGGACTCAGCAGCAGTGAAGCTTCTTGTGGCATCACCTGATCTTGTCCATCTAGGAGATATCTTTGCTAAATCGGCTTTGATGACTTGCAACCTTCTGACCAAAGCTTCTGTGTCTAACTGATGCTGATAGAAGTCAAATCTAGAATGCTCAGGTAGTTCTGCATGTTGGTCTTTCGCGGGCTGGTCCTGAATCTGTTGATCCTGATCTACCAAAGCTGCGGTATCGATCGATGCCATAATTGGTACGTCGGTCGCTTCGCTGGGATCACTGTCGATCGACTCCGTGTTGACTGTGTCGATCGATTCTGAACGTTGGCCTTGGTACTCAAGATTGCTCTGCATAGTGCGTATCTCATTCTTCAAGAGCCCAGTAGCTCTGCAAAGTTTGGTCACTCGTTCATTGAGAGTCTCTTCAATGTTATCACTTCTTTCGATGAGTCTTTCCTCCATAAAATTCATAGTTTCGTAAAGCTGATCTTTGATATCATCAACCTCTGCTGCAGTGCATACTCTCTTCGCTGGTGGTGGCTAGCTGTCGATCGATATTGGTCTAGACCTTTCGATCGATGCTTCGTAGCTGTCACGAAGATCAATATAAGCTTGAACAATGCTCATGTCTCTTTCTAGCTTGTCCAGATGTTGTGACATTGTGTGTTGGCGTCGCAGGATAGGAGAACTGAAAATTTCATGCTTCCTTACATACGCTTCCATCCTATCTTCCAGTTCTGTGAACCTTTTATCGATCAATGATGAAGTATATGTGTCGATCGATGAAAAAGTAGCATGCTCAGCTCGGTTGTTCTGGCGAAGTGTGTCCAACTCTTTCTGTAGAAGATCGATCCTCTTGCTTAACCATTCGACATTGTTGTTGAGATGGCTGTAGACGTCTCCAATCCGAGTATTGATGTAAGCAACCTCCCATTCATCTTTCTTAGGTGATAAACATTCTGGTCGGTCCATGGATGTAGTCTTGCCGATGTCGATCGATGGTACAGGTACTATGTCGGTCGATACTGGTGGCGTAGCCTCTTTCTCAAGCATGGTCAATATGTTTCCAAGCTCCACTCTTATCTCAGCCAAATCATTCTGGAGGTCCTTGTAACTGACATCCAACGGCTGGACAGTGTCTTCCACCAATGTGTGCATGTTTGCCTCAAGGTGTGCCTGAGCTCTCCATACATCAGTCACCATATCATCCACGTCCTCTCTACTGTAAGGTATTGGTGGTGGTGTGTATGCATGGTAGGGGCGTGTGTGTATTGGAAGTCGTAAGCAACCTTTGTGAAAAAGGGATGCTCTATCCAAAAGTCTCTTTACTTGCTCCTTGGTAACATGGATGATCTCACCATCAACTCCTCTAGCATAGCCAAACTCATCTCTGTAGACACCATATTCATCCTTAGCTTCCCACTTGAATCTCCTGGATCCATCAGTATTGAAGGCACGTCGTCCAAACTCCAATCGTCTGTCGGGCGATCTGACTCTTGGTCTGTCGATCGATCCGGGATATCCGCCATCGATTGACGGTGTTGAAACAATGTCGATCGATTGCGAATGCTGAGGTTGACCGAAGTTGTAGCATCCCTATCCCCCGGGGATCGACCGGGGTTATCGAAAGGGAGCTATAGACACGCGTATACCCTTATAGGCAACCCGCCATGTCAGTTACTGGTCGCAAGAGTCGACGATCGCATTGCTTTCTTTGAAATTCCGATCCACCCGTATCCATACACTTCTACTTACAGTCCTGCGCACAGGGAAAAGGAAAGGGAGGGTCTGAGTATTGGGATACTCAGTGAAGTGACTCTAGACCAGCCTGCCCGCAAGACACACTACATTACTCTATGCGGGAACCAGGAATGACTAGCCACTACCATCAACAATGCATCATAAAACATTTCACAACATCAATTCTAGCAACCTAGCAGTCAATCAATACAACGAACTCAGTCATTGCTACACAACACTCATTATTAGAATAGATCGACCCGACAAAGAGCAAACTGACTCCAATAAACCTAGACGTAGGACCTATAGCCGTTTACGGACGTCCCACCTCGTGCCGGCCTAACCTGGAAGGGGCGCCCTCTCTCGGGAAAACCGTCCCCCTCTCCAGCTTCCTAAAGGCTACCCGGATTGCAGCACGTTGGCCCTCTTGCTCTGTCTGCCCCCCGGCCATTCATAGCCTGACACAACCACCTCTTTGGCTTGACTCGATCCTAAGGCGCCACTACACTTGCTTATTTATATCCCGCCCTCGCGCGGTTCCTTTCACAACACAACACACGCACCCTAGACTCTAGACGCCCACCCGTTCTCGGTGGTCCAAACAGGACTACAAACAAGTTCATTGACACTTCCACATTTTTATTCTCATTTTCATTCACATTCACTTACTCATACTTACACTTCCTCTTTCACTTACACTTAGGCTCATGGTCATACTCATACTCAAGACGCCACCCGTTCTCGGTGTCTCACACGATACACTTCACATAGTATTGGTATCAAAAGACATCACAATAACATACATGTATCCAACACTTATCACAAGAGTAACATGAACAACCATTAAGCAAGATGCTAAGAGAAATCTCAATCATCGCATGGGACCAAACAATCACATAAGCAATCATCATCTAATAGCCACATCAACACAAGGCAGTCCATTAATGTCCCTTTTAATCAGTGTGGAGGTTCTTATGCAACATGGTTCATGCATCTAACAGCCTAGATCAATCATGAACTAACACCCTAACCTTCACACAAGAGCTAATCAATCCTAGATCCAACAGGATTAATATAAAGGACTTGAGAGAAACTGGGTTCGGATCACCTCACCTTATCTTAGATCTGAACACAAGAGCGAGTGAAGATGAGATCTGAACCACCCGATTGATCAGCTACACCACCACCACCACCACCGGCGATCACCACCACGACCACCACCAACACGCCGCCGGCAAGGAGAGAGAGAGATCGGACGCCGAGGAGAGAGAGAAGAAGAAGAGAGAGAGACGCGCGGGAGAGAGGAGAGAAGAGAGAGGAGAGAAGAGAATGACGGCGGCGCAGGGAGAAGAGCTCGACGGCTAGGGTTTCCAGTTCTCCGGGAATCTCTGCAGAGCTCCGCCTCGATTTGTGAATAGGACAAAAAGAAGGAGGCTGCAATCCTTTTTATAAGGATGGGGAGGAGAGACCTAGGTTTCCTAAACAATCGGGCCGTAGAGAAGCCCGATCCCATTGGAAAAATATTGGGCCCGGGATAGGGATGTTACAATCTCCCCCACTTAATTGAATTCGGCCCCGAATTCCGCTCGTGTACTCCCCATACTTAACATCCTTTCCCCAATATTTTTCCAACGGTTTCCGCAATTCAAGCTAGCCCTTGGTGCAAACTCGCTGCGGCTTTATACTACTCCCAAGTCACTTTAGGCGGTACTACTTGCTTCGAGGTTTAATAGGTCTTCTTTGCTTTGCCTTTTTGTTCTCCCCCACTTCGATCAAGCATACCAATTTCCTAACACTCGTCATTTCGTCCCCGATTTTGCTAAGGTGACACCCACTCGTCCTCTGCCCGTTAGCGGTTTCATGATGTTATCCGAGGCGCTTATTACTATCCTTACTCGGCCCCAATTGGTGATGTCGGTGTTGGTACCGCCAAAGACAATGATTGAAAACTGCTTGTAGCCCAGAAACAAGATACTCTTCTTCTCTGTCCACCGTTTTTTTTTAAAAATGGACAGCGGATGTGCACGGTCTTCTGCTTTAGCACTGTAGAAGTCAAGCAGTGGAGTGTCTTTGTCCTGCCATCTCACAAACTCTCTTTTCCAGGTAGACAAAAATTCCCTTTGGAAGCACAACCAGTGGCTTAGCCTGAGGATACTTTGCAAGGAGGCTCTGCATGAAACTGATGATCATGAAGGTTTTCCAGAACCCGAGCATGAGCCACGGTGCAATCCCCCTGTGGTGGAGCACCGCCCACAACCCCAAATGAGCTACCCGATGAGGCTTCATCTTGCAAGCATGCGTCGGATGAGCAGGGAGCCCACCTATCATCCGCCCTTCTGCAGATAACTTAATCTCAAAATCTGATCCCCAAACTTTTAATCCGAGATTCGGAAGCATATGATCTCGTGCTCCTTTTTCGCTTTACTGAAGTTCACCTCAACAATTTCTAAGATGCTTGTGTCAATAACTCCGCAGACACGGCAACATATTCCATGTCGTCCTTTAGTATGAAGGAGTACGCACAGTCTTCCACTTCATCGGTCTTTGATTCATTGCGTGAGGTCTCTGCATCCTTGGTACACACTATTGACATGGCCATTTCATTCCAGATATTACCAAGTTCCTCACCTGCTGCTTCAGACTCATTACCACTTTCATCATCCGCAACGCCCACCTAGACACTCTTATCGTTGACCACACCACTTCCAATGGCAAGGACCTTTTCTCTCCTCGTTTGTCCCACGCAGACATCTCTGTCAATGACCAGATGCAACGCTTCACCCGCCCCATCCTCAGGTTAGCCACCCCTTCCAATTCCTTAGTAACGCTCTCGAACTCACCACCGTCTAGAGCCTCGGTATGTTGCCGACGGCAAAGGGTTGAGAAAGGTCGGTGACTTTAGATGAGTTCCTGAACCGCTTCGCTTCAGAGGAGTCGGGAGAGAGTCCATCGTCATCATGCTTCCTTTTGTGGTGACCTTTAGGGGGAGGTTGGAGAATCTCCATGAAGGGAACATAAATCACTAACTGAGATGATACCACGCCATGGTTACGATTCCTGCTTTCGGACACGTCCCTTCTTCCCGGGTTCGATGGTTCCTAACTAAACTCAAACTCCCGAAATGAATTATACTCATCCTACTCCCCCATTCCTTATAACCCGAATTTTAACTTTTACTCGATCATCTCAAAACCAACGAATAAATTCAATAATGAAATGGAGTAGGATTACAATAAATCGGAAAGCTCAAGGCATCTGCACAAACACAGGCTGCCCATAGAAAGAAAGAAACACCAAAGCCAGCAACAAATAAATAAATCTGCCAAATAAAACTCGCATCCTACTTCCGAAAAAGGGGTCCTACTCGCTCAGCCAACCACCACGCGGAGGGTTGCCGACAGCCTCGGTTCCAGGGCCTACCGTGCCGCCGCCCACCGCCCTAGCCTTCGGGTTTCCACTCTTCTTCCGGGAATGCTGATGCTCGACGGCGAACACCCTCCTTTTGATCTTATCCTCTGCAGCTATTGCTTGACTTGCCATCCTCCTCACAAGAGCAAACTCCAAAGGCTCCAGAGCTGCCCCGAGTTTGTCGCGAATCTCCCTGCGTAGTCCGGCCTTGAACAACCTACACCACTCCTCTGCAGGCTTGGGCTGACAATGCCTGGCGGTATCCAAAAACTCCCACAAGTAGTCCCTCACTTTGTTTGACTTCTGCGCAGCCTGTACCCGTACGTCGCAGTCGCAATCGTCCTGATCTGAAGGAGGCTTCTGTGGGCGCCCCCGTTTCTTCTTGGGTGTTTCCCCACCAGATACTTTGGGGTTCCCAACGCCCTCACTCGGTTTTCCCTGCCCAGGTTTCTTGGCTTCAATCTCCCCTTCTGCTTCGATCGCTAAACCAGCAATACGCTGAACCAAGGCGAACTCCAGAGGTTCCAAGACACCCTTCACCTTGTCCTGAATCTTCTTACGCAGTCCTCGCTTGTACCATTTGCATCACATTCTGCGCTCTTCGGCTTACACAGCTTGGCTTGGTTGATGAAGTCCTCAGTGTAGCCAGCAACAGATCGATCCTCCTGTTTATTCCGGAATAGCGTTTTGCACTGGCATTTCCCTGCGATGGATCTCGGAGGCTCTCGGGCTACCCCTGACGCCTTGCTTGGCCGGCCCCGTTTCCTCGGAAGGTCCTCATCGAGAGCGAGCTGGAACGTAGCACAACCCTGGAGTACACGCTCCTCCATAACCATCTTCAGAAAGTGTGGCATTGTCACTATGTGTCCCACAGTCTGCTCGAAAGGGTACCCGAATGGAAACTCTCTGAACTGTTCCTCTGGATCTGGAAACGTAGGCAGCACCCAGTTGCCCTCTGCGTCCCGGTGCCGCTTCCGGGCGTGCTCCCGAGTGCCCACCGGCCCGTAGTGCAAACGCGGCATCCTCCACTCGTAGTGATCAAGCGGAAACATCCTGCAGTCAAAGAAAACGATCAGAACCATAATAGAAGCATAGATACGATGGGTGGTTTTTTTTTTTGAAAAACGTCACACGATTTCCTCAAACATCAAAACTTTCACAAATTCTTTTCTTTTAAAACAAGGTTTTGAAAAACTTTGGGAATGCCGACCCCTTAGGATAGCACTAAGGAGTCTTAACCCCCGCTCTGATACCAGTTGTAGCATCCCTATCCCCCGGGGATCGACCGGGGTTATCGAAAGGGAGCTAAAGACACGCGTATACCCTTATAGGCAACCCGCCATGTCAGTTACTGGTCGCAAGAGTCGACGATCGCATTGCTTTCTTTGAAATTCCGATCCACCCGTATCCATACACTTCTACTTACAGTCCTGCGCACAGGGAAAAGGAAAGGGAGGGTCTGAGTATTGGGATACTCAGTGAAGTGACTCTAGACCAGCCTGCCCGCAAGACACACTACATTACTCTATGCGGGAACCAGGACTGACTAGCCACTACCATCAACAATGCATCATAAAACATTTCACAACATCAATTCTAGCAACCTAGCAGTCAATCAATACAACGAACTCAGTCATTGCTACACAACACTCATTATTAGAATAGACCGACCCGACAAAGAGCAAATTGACTCCAATCAACCTAGACGTAGGACCTATAGCCGTTTACGGACGTCCCACCTCGTGCCGGCCTAACCTGGAAGGGGCGCCCTCTCTCGGGAAAACCGTCCCCCTTTCCAGCTTCCTAAAGGCTACCCGGATTGCAGCACGTTGGCCCTCTTGCTCTGTCTGCCCCCCAGCCATTCATAGCCTGACACAGCCACCTCTTTGGCTTGACTCGATCCTAAGGCGCCACTACACTTGCTTATTTATATCCCGCCCTCGCGCGGTTCCTTTCACAACACAACACACGCACCCTAGACTCTAGACGCCCACCCGTTCTCGGTGGTCCAAACAAGACTACAAACAAGTTCATTGACACTTCCACATTCTCATTCTCATTCTCATTCACATTCACTTACTCATACTTACACTTCCTCTTTCACTTACACTTAGGCTCATGGTCATACTCATACTCAAGACGCCACCCGTTCTCGGTGTCTCACACGATACACTTCACATAGTATTGGTACCAAAAGACATCACAATAACATACATGTATCCAACACTTATCACAAGAGTAACATGAACAACCATTAAGCAAGATGCTAAGAGAAATCTCAATCATCGCATGGGACCAAACAAACACATAAGCAATCATCATCTAATAGCCACATAAACACAAGGCAGTCCATTAATGTCCCTTTTAATCAGTGTGGAGGTTCTTATGCAACATGGTTCATGCATCTAACAACCTAGATCCATCATGAACTAACACCCTAACCTTCACACAAGAGCTAATCAATCCTAGATCCAACAGGATTAATATAAAGGACTTGAGAGAAACTGGGTTCGGATCACCTCACCTTATCTTAGATCTGAACACAAGAGCGAGTGAAGATGAGATCTGAACCACCCGATTGATCAGCTACACCACCACCACCACCACCGGCGATCACCACCACGACCACCACCAACACGCCGCCGGCAAGGAGAGAGAGAGATCGGACGCCGAGGAGAGAGAGAAGAAGAAGAGAGAGAGACGCGCGGGAGAGAGGAGAGAAGAGAGAGGAGAGAAGAGAATGACGGCGGCGCAGGGAGAAGAGCTCGACGGCTAGGGTTTCCAGTTCTCCGGGAATCTCTGCAGAGCTCCGCCTCGATTTGTGAATAGGACAAAAAGAAGGCGGCTGCAATCCTTTTTATAAGGATGGGGAGGAGAGACCTAGGTTTCCTAAACAATCGGGCCGTAGAGAAGCCTGATCCCATTGGAAAAATATTGGGCCCGGGATATGGATGTTACAGAAGTGTTGAGGAATTGTATCCTCCCTCGTTTTGGTGTTGTGGTTGTCCTGAACGTGATGTAGGATGTCTGCTTGGCTACGTTGCTGTGTGAACAGGTTTTCCGGTCCATTAGCAACTTGGAGGATGTCTGCTATGTCCTCTCTTGTTATGTGCAGGACTCTTCCATCCATAGCTCTCGCATAGCCATCTGTGTCCCTGAAAATTCCAAATTCATCAGATGTTAGTGAAACGTTCCTGACATCATAAGGTTCATGAGATCTCGGTTGAGCTCTGTTGAAGGTGTCGATCGATGGGTGTGTGGTGGTGGCGATCGATGGTGATTGTCTAGCTGCATGGTTGGATCGAGTGAACATGTTGTTGCAGTCTTCCATCGATGAATCTCTGAATGCTGGAAGTTGCTGGGTAGAAGGTGAAAAGTTTTGAATTTTCGTGGCTTGAGTTGTCAACCTTTTATACCCATGTGTTGCCCTAATCGGTGAAATTCCGATTTTGTCCTTTAAGTCGTCCGGGTTAATATCGATCGATATTATACTGGCAATGTCGATCGATGGACGATGTCGTTTTGCTGGATGAAGTAGATAATTGATCGATGGTGGGCGGTTGATGTCGATCGATTGTGGGAATCAAAATGCAAATCTGTCATTCTCCAAGTAATTTTCCCAAGCTCTCTCTTCCCAAAATCTTCATCACATTCTTCACTGTGGTCTCCACTGTGGGAAGAGGTGGCTATGTCTACTGCAAAACTCTCATGAAATCCGCTATCCGCCCAACTCCTTACTGAGTAATCATCTTCCTTTCGGTTGGGTGGGATGTCGAAATTCGGGTAGCAATGATCTGGTAGATCGAGTGGATCATCTGGTGGGTCTCTGTCGATCGATGATCCATAGTTGTTGTCGATCTCCTCCGACTTGTAAGTGTCGATCGATGACGTCAAAGTACTGTCGATCGATCCCGAGTACTCTGTCTCGTACTCGACTTCACAATGACAAACTGCGAAGATACCAGTATCATCTTCCTTTACCACTAATTTGGCTGGTGGTTTGCCAAGCTTGACAGGGTCGTAGTGGATATCTGGATCTATCATAGTCAATCACATCCTGTTGGTGTTCATGTCACATATGGCTCCTACTGTAGCCATAAATGCTCTTCCAAGTAAGAGGGAATAGTTCCAATTTAGCTTGATGTCTAGGACATGAAAATCCACAGGGACGATAGTATCACCAATATGTACCTCCAGGTCTTTGATGAAGCCTCTAGAGTTTCTCTGAGAATAATCCACGAAAGTAAAGATCTGTGGTGAAGGCTCTACTTGCAGGCCCAGATGGTCTGCCATGACCTTTGGTAAGATGCTGACTGATGAACCAGTGTCACATAGTGCATGAGGAAATTCAATCCCTTGTACCACACAGGGTATTGCAAACTTCCCAGGATCACTCTTCTTTAGCAAAGTAATCCCTTTCCTCATCTCTTCTCTGACGTTGGCAAACCTTCTCCTAATGTCAGTTTCAGTCTCCCTTGTTTCTCTGAAGAACATCCACAATCTCTTTGTGAAATAAACCTCCTCAAAAGGTTTCTCTGGTGGGATTCCGATAACTCTCTTAGTGAAACCATCAATCTCCTTTTCATTAGCTTCCCTCTTAAGGTTCTTAGGAATCTTCTCCTTCCGACTCCTTAACCTTCTTCCTTCAGTTTCCTCTGATGCATGTGTAGTGTCGGAAAGGTTACCAGTTATGTCGGTAGGGGTAGCTTGTGGTTTCGGTGTGGGTGTGAGTGCATTGATTCGGTTGCTGTCTATCGATGGTAGTTGCACTCGGTATGTGAGAGGTGCGTGTCGATCGATAGGTAGAGAATAGGGTCGATCGATACGGTTCTCTTTGTTGTGTCGATCGATGAGTGGCTCGTCTCGTCGGTCGATATCTTCGTAGGTGTGGGTGGGTGGGTATGGATGAGAAGCCGTGAATTCAGCATGTGTCAATATCCTAACCGCGTTGCAGTCTGCAAGCGTATCCGGAAAAGACATCGTCGATGTCGATCGATGTGGAGTAGTTGGTATCGATCGACACCATTGCGATCCACCGAGACTTAGTGAACTTTCCACTTCAAAGTCTCCTTCTTGTAGCTTCTCCTGTTTCACCACTTGCCAGAAATCATCATCTATGATAGCATTGACGTGGTGTTTCCTATTTTCTTCCCCTACTTCCTTAGAAGTTCCAATCCTTCTGATAGAGTCTTCAGTCTGGACAATCTGTGTCTCAAGTTTCTTAACTTGAGTGCAGATGGTGTCTATCCTCGTGGTCAGATTGTTGAAGACAGAATCAATCTTCCCATTGAAGTCTACTGTAAGCTTCTGCTGACCTTCCAGAACTCTATCAATCATGGCATCAAACTTACTCTCCTGGGTGGGTGGCGGTGGGTTTTGGTAAGCTGAGTTGCCGTAGTTCCTTATGTTGGTGAAGGGTTTCTGATACTGTGAACTCTGGTTGTAGTTACTCTTCTGACCACTGCCAAAAAAGTTTCTGTTTCCACTCTGGTTTCCATATCTCTGAAATCCAGTACCTCCAATGTAGTTCACATCTTCCTCTGTATCATCCTCTCTAGCCTCTCCTTCTTCAGCTGAGCAAACTGGCTGCTCCAGAAATGCATGTAAAGCATCTATCTTGGCTTTGACTTCATTCATCTGGTCTTCACCGATGGCTGCAACCGATTTCTTCTTGTCAGAGTCAGTGTTTTTGGTGCTGCTGCTGTTGGCTAGGTTCTCAATAAGTCTCACAGCCTCTATTGGATTCCTAGTGTTGAAGTTCCCCTCACTAGCAGTATCGAGAGCCATATGATACCTTAAGGCGATACCTCTGTAGAAAGTGCTTAACAGCTGCACTTCATTGAATCCATGGTGTGGACAGTCTCGCTGGAAGAACTTGAATCTGATCCACGCGTCTTTAAAAGTCTCACTAGGCTTCTGTGCGGAAGTGGCAATTTTACTTCTTAAGTCTTCAGTGCGTGCCTCATCAAAGAAATTACGCAGAAAGGCGTTTTTGATGTCGGCCCGGGATGTCAGTGATCCTGTAGGTAGCTGCTTGAGCCAGTGCAAAGCTTCTCCAATCAGTGAGTATTTGAAAAGCTTGCAGAGTAGGTAGTCCTCGGGGACTCCATCCATACGAATAGCAGCGATAAGATCCTCGAACCTCTCCAAATGGTCCATAGGATGCTCGTGTGATTGCCCAGAATAAGGTATCTGAGACACGAGAGAGTAGTACTGAGGCTTGAGCTCGAAGTCTGGCTTCTGAATCTCTGGAAGTCGAATAGCTGATCTGTTGGTGTAGTACTCGTCTGGACGGTTATAGTCTGCCAACGATCGTGTTTGAGCTTCTCCTGTAGCCTCAGCTTCAGGTTCAGGGATTATGTTTTCCTGTGCATCTAGTTTTTGACCTGTTGCATTACGCAGATGACCATCTTGGTCATACAGGTTTTCATTCGCGACCATGCTTCGCGGAGTAGTGTCGATCGATATACGGTTAGAAGTATCGAACGATGCGGATCGGCGAACGGTATCGATCGACGGTGCTGTCTGAGTGTCGGTCGACTGTCGAACGTGAGTGTCAGTCGACGGTAATGCGGTTCTGTCGATCGATGCGGAGCGTAGGTCTTTGCGGATTGAGCGTTCCAAGTGTGCAGGATCCTCTGAGAATAATAGTTGATTTCCCCTGTTGCTTCTGGTACTGCTGGGCATGTACCTGAAAAGACAAGAAAATTTTAAATAAGAAAGGGGGGTAAAAGAAAAACCTAAGATTAATAAGATTAAATCTAATGGCGATCAAAGCTCCCCGGCAACGGCGCCAAATTTGATAGTGCTCAAATTACCCAGTAGAGCTTACTCTCTCAAATAAGAGGTACAGCTGTAGTACTTAGGGATCGAATCACGAGGAGCTAGGGAACCAATTAAATAAAATCTACTAATCAATCTTAGGCAAGGTTAGTTTATATGATAGAAATGAAAATAACAATTCCTAAAATGAGCAAGGCAGTTGCTCTAACTAACAATATGAAGGGTTGTTTAAATGGGATAAAGAGTGCTAGACATAGGGTTTCTATTCAGGAATGGAGATTATAATCTCTATAAATGCTTTAACAAGTTGCTTGCATGATACTATAGATCTCAGCCGCTTAACATATGTGAATGAATCACTGGTTAAAATATCTAGATCTCTGGCCACACCTTTCGCATGATGACACAGAAAAAGAGTCGGTCGATATCCTTTTGAGATATCGAGCGATACACCTTTCGCGGCGCCGATCGATTTACCAGTCGGGTATCGATCGACGGCTTCTAGATCTGCCTAGGCGCGAACCGAATATGACCACAAGGTCTCAAGGAGGAACTGTCGTTCTTCTCAACGGGAAACAGGCATCGCTCAAATGGATAATTCAAGATAATCTAAGATCCTAGTGATCTATGTTCTAGTTAGCTACTCTAAAACAAGCATAGGGTACAACTTAGCAATTATAGTTTGGGGCTAATCCCACAAACCTATTTAAACCCTAGATCTAACAAGTAGACTACTCAGACATAGCTAGACAATTCATAACAATAGATAGATGAAAGAATTGCATAGATAGAATAAAGTAGAAATACAAAAGGAGATGAGAAATCTCTCCAATCTCTCTCAAACAAATAAAACTCTAGTCTCTCTCTCACACTCTCTGCTTTGGTTGTAAAAAGCTTCAAGCTTCAAAGGGTTTCAAAAACTTGCCGTCAAAAATACTTAGCAGGAGTATTTAAGCATTTCCATTAGGTTAAAAACTCGTCAGGGGCAATCTCATAAATTGGTGAAGTCTTGGTGAAGTAGTCGGCTAAACCATTTTGTCCTCGATATCAATCGACAACACTGAATGTGTATCGATCAATTATAATCTTCTAGTACTTGGATCTTCTCGGCTACATCGATCGACAGCTCAGGATGAGTATCGATCGATTATAATCGCAATGTTGACTTCCGACTTGGTCTTGAATGGTCAACTCGGGTGTATCATCTCTTGTACTCCAAAATACTCCAAAAACATCACTTTCTCAGAAAATGCTCCTGAACCTGAAAACATACCTAACATGCTAGAAAACGGATTAAATATATAGTAAAATACTAGTATACCATGGTTAAAAACGGGTAAAATCCATGGTATATCACTTATCAAACTAGGATGAACCAATATATAAGAAGCTTTATTGGGAACCACTAATCAGTGGAGAATAACCAGGAAGTTGAATAAATCTCATAGGAGTTGTGAGTAAGAAGATATCCAACTTTCTATCCAGATGATTTCATATTAGCCTGTTTGGACATATGACAATATCTTCATGATTCTTATCAAACCAGGATGAACCACGATCTAAGAAGCTTTATTTGGAACCACTAATCAGTGGAGAATAACCAGGAAGTTGAATAAATCTCATAAGTGTTGTGAGCAAGATGATATCCCACCTTCTATCCAGATGATTTCAGATTAGCCTGTTCGGACATATGCCATTATCTTCATGATTCTTATCAAACCAGGATGAACCACGATCTAAGAAGGTTTATTTGGAACCACTAATCAGTGGAGAATAACCAGGAAGTTGAATAAATCTCATAAGTGTTGTGAGCAAGAAGATATCCCACCTTCTATCCAGATGATTCCAGATTAGCCTGTTCGGACATATGCCATTATCTTCATGATTCTTATCAAACCAGGATGAACCACGATCTAAGAAGGTTTATTTGGAACCACTAATCAGTGGAGAATAACCAGGAAGTTGAATAAATCTCATAACTGTTGTGAGCAAGAAGATATCCCACCTTCTATCCAGATGATTCCAGATTAGCCTGTTCGGACATATGCCATTATCTTCATGATTCTTATCAAACCAGGATGAACCAATATATAAGAAGCTTGATTGGGAACCACTAATCAGTGGAGAATAACCTGGAAGTTGAATAAATCTCATAGGAGTTGTGAGTAAGAAGATATCCCACTTTCTATCCAGATGATTCCAGATTAGCCTGTTCGAACATATGGCAATATCTTCATGATTCTTATCAAACCAGGATGAACCACGATCTAAGAAGCTTTATTTGGAACCACTAATCAGTGGAGAATAACCAGGAAGTTGAATAAATCTCATAAGTGTTGTGAGCAAGAAGATATCCCACCTTCTATCCAGATGATTCCAGATTAGCCTGTTCGGACATATGCCATTATCTTCATGATTCTTATCAAACCAGGATGAACCACGACCTAAGAAGCTTTATTTGGAACCACTAATCAGTGGAGAATAACCAAGAAGTTGAAAAATCTCATAAGTGTTGTGAGCAAGAAGATATCCCACCTTCTATCTGTTGACATGAAGCAATAAATGGATGAGCAACAATGAGATGTGTAAAGAGAAGAGAGAAGAGAAGCTACTCGGAATGTTGATTATGTGCAAGATCAGTGAAAACTTGTGAAGCAAGGCTATCCGTACAACTTTGGCAAGCAAGCAACCAAATCGACATCAAGCTCACTCTTACAAGACAAGAAGATGTTATTTGAACTCAAGGGAGCCGTTGGTGCATCAAGACAAAGAGAGAAGCAAGTGGCAATTAAATACATTAAAAGTCACATGACTTCCCTAAGAGATGGCGCCGTTGGGAGTGGTCCCTTTCTTGGATCAGGCGAGATCAGAGCTCAGCTCAGACCACCATAGTTTAATATATTCTTACTTGTCTTGTATGTCTTGATTTGCCTTTATATTCACATTGTATGCTTACCATTTTTATTAAGGAAATATGAATTCCTCATCTCTCTCTCTTTAGTCTTGCGCAAACTCTCCTCTCTCTCTTCTCTTTCACTCGGATTCATCTTTGCTTATACACTCTTGTTCTCTAATTCTCATCACAAACCTACTTTAATCTTCATAAAATCTCATGGTATCAGAGCAACAAAGCTCTTGAAACCAAATCTAACTTCCGCAAACACTCTGTTCTTGTTCAATTCTCTTTCTTTAAAATTTCTCTCTCCTGTTTTTGAAGTTTTCTTGGCGAGTTGAAGAAAAATGGAAGAAAACAACAACAACAAACATCTCAACATACCTGTGACCTTGAAGGGGGTTAACTACCTCTTTTGGGCAAGGATGGTGAAGAGAGCCCTTGGTGGAAGAGGTTTATGGAAGTATGCTATAACAGAGGCTGCTCCAAAAAAACCACTCAATGAGAAGATGAAAAGGAGGTAGTGGTGGTAGCTGATGAAGACAAATGGAATCAAGAAGATCTCATGGTGCTCTCAGCTCTCCTCAGCTCTCTTGAACCAGCAATAATGGAGTCTTACTCATACTGTGAGACTACCAAGCAGCTGTGGGATACTCTCTACAAAGTGTATGGAAATGTTTCCAACCTTACTAGAGTATTTGAAGTGAAAAGGGCCATAGGCGCTCTCAACCAAGGAGATGGGGAGTTCCAACCTCACTTTGGCAAGTTCAGGTCTCTTTGGGCAGAGATGGAGATACTAAGGCCACACACAACTGATCCTACCACTCTCTTAACCAGGCGTGAAGAGGATAAAGTGTTTGGACTGATGCTCACTCTCAGCTCATCTTATGGTAGCTTGATTAAGCACATCTTGAGATCTGATAAGCTCCCTGACCTGGATGAAGTATGTGCTCAAATCCAGAAGGAGGAAGGATCAGTGGGCTTATTTGGTAACAAAGGAGACCTAAACATGGCACACCAGGCTGAAGAAGCTGTGCCCAACAAGGCATACAAGCAAGAGGAGAAGAAAGCCTTGATCTGTGACCATTGCAAGAAGAAGGGTCACCTAAAGGACAAGTGCTGGCTTCTCCATCCCCACTTGAAGCCAAACAAGTTCAGAGAGACTCGCCCCCAGCACCAGGATGCAAGAGCCAACCTATCAACTGATGGAGCAGAACCAATCACACCACATCCTATGGGAGCAAGCAGCAGTGGCGTGGGGAGTGCCATGACCTCTGCATCAGTGTATGCTACACCAAGGGCCAATCTAGATGAGATCATCACAAAGTCTGACTTAAGTGCTCTCATCAAGGCCTTAAAAGAATCTGGTATACCTAAAACTCTTGGTACTTCTCTTAGTGCATCTCACACTGTTGGTAGTTCTATGAGTGTTTTTAAAACTGCTAAACCACTGATTATTGATTCTGGTGCATCACACCATATGATTAGTGATTTAAGCTTGATTAAAACATTGAACCTGCCCTAGGAAATGTGATGATAGCCAATGGAGATAAAATTCCAATAGAAGGAGTAGGTGATCTCAAACTGTTTGACAAAGTGTCCAAAGCTTTTTATATGCCCACATTTGCATCTAACTTGCCGTCGGTTAAAAGAGTAACTAATGATTTGAATTGTCAAGTTACTTTCAGGCCTAACAGTGTGTATTTTCAGGATATTGATTCTAGTAAGTTGCTTGGCAAAGGTGTTACCAAGGGAGACTTGTACTTGCTTGAGGACACAAGACCAGCTTCTGATTTATCTTGCTATTTTAATTCTGTTTCTGAATTCCCTAAAGATGTAATAAGGCATGCTAGATTAGGACATCCTCATTCTCATGCTTTGAACATCATGTTGCCTAGTATTTCTTTTAAAAGTGATTGTGAGGCTTGTATATTAGGAAAACATTGTAGAAATGTGTTTCCTAAATCAATGACCATCTATGATAATTGCTTTGATTTAATCCATTCTGATGTATGGACTGCTCCATGTGCATCTAGAGAGCAGCATAAATATTTTGTGACTTTTATAGATGAAAAGTCTAAGTACACTTGGATCACTTTGCTGCAATCAAAAGATAGGGTGCTAGAAGCCTTTAAAAATTTTCAGAATTATGTCAATAACCATTTCAATGTTAAGATTAAAATTCTTAGATCAGATAATGGTGGTGAATACACTAGCACAGCCTTCAAACAACATCTAGCTTCACACGGAATCATACACCAAACCAGCTGTCCTTACACACCTCAACAAAATGGTGTGGCAGAAAGAAAGAATAGACACTTGATGGAAGTGGCCAGGAGCATGATGTTTCACGCCAATGTGCCTAAGACGTTTTGGGGGAGATGCAGTGGTTACTGCTGCTTATCTTATCAACCGCACGCCAACAAGAGTTCTTCACAATGCCACTCCATATGAGGTATTGAACAAAACTAAATCATCCATAGATCACTTGCGTGTGTTTGGGTGTGTGTGTTTTGTTTTGATTCCAGGAGAGCTTAGAAACAAGCTGGAGGCCAAGAGTAGAAAGGCAATGTTCATTGGGTATTCAACTCACTAGAAGGGTTACAAATGTTATGTACCAGAGACTAGAAGAGTTCTGGTATCAAGGGATGTGAAGTTCATGGAATCAACATGCTACTATGATGAAAAGAGTTGGGATGAACTCAAGGATCTTTCTCAATCAGCCACTGATAGAGCTAACAACCTGAGAATCATTATGGAGAGACTTGGCATCAGTCTACCAAAAGAACCAGAAAAGGTCAGGGAGACCTCCACTCGGGCTGCTGGAGAAGTAGTAGAAGAAGTTGGAGTATCTCATCATGATCATGAAGGGGGCCATGGAGATGATCAATCTGCGCAAGCTCAGCCTGAAGAGAACTCAGGAGTATCTCATGATCAAGAAGAGATGGGATCACAACCACAAGCAGCCACTGAAACTCATGAGGAACCAAGTGACAACAATCAAGCTGATCAGATACAACCCTTGAGAAGGAGTACAAGGAACAGGAGACCAGCCTCAGATTGGATCAACACAAGGGTTTACTTCAATGCTAAAGCCGTGGCACATCCCATTAGGAATTGGAGACCAGCCTCACTACCCAGCAGAGCATCAAGCCTTCATCACCGAATTGGATCAAGAATGGATTCCAAAGACATATGAGGAAGCCATGCAAGATGAGGAGTGGGGAGCATCTGTTGGAGATGAGATGGGAGCTATGGAAAAGAATGAAACATACTTTGAAAGTGAGCTTCCCAAAGGGAAGAAAGCAGTGACAAGCCGGCTTCTCTTCACAATCAAGTATGGAGCCAATGGAAAGCCAAAGAGGAAGAAAACCAGACTGGTGGCAAGAGGCTACACTCAAGTTTATGGTGAAGACTACTTGGATACATTTGCACCAGTGGCAAAACTGCACACCATAAGAATTCTACTCTCACTTGCGGTCAACTTGGAGTGGGACTTGTGGCAAATGGATGTGAAGAATGCATTTCTTCAAGGAGAGTTAGATGATGAAGTATACATGAGACCTCCTCCTGGCCTTGAAGACATGGTGAAACCAGGAAATGTGCTTAGACTCAGGAAGGCCATCTACGGATTGAAACAATCTCCAAGAGCATGGTACCACAAGCTAAGCACAACATTGAATGGAAGAGGCTTTGTGAAGTCTCAAGCAGACCATTCTCTCTTCACTCTCACCAGCAAGGAAGGTATCATAGTCATACTGGTATATGTTGATGACATAATCATCACTGGTAGCAACAAGGAAGGTATCATCTCAACTAAATCTTTTCTCAAATTTACTTTTGATATTAAGGACTTGGGAGAGTTAAAGTACTTCCTAGGGATTGAATTTTGCCGCTCTAAAAAGGGGCTGTTCATATCTCAAAGGAAGTACACAATTGATATCTTGAATGAGGCAGGAACCATTGGAGATAGACATGCCAAAACACCATTGGAAGAAGGCTACAAGGTGCTGCGAGAGGGGGAGTATGAATCTACTCCATTTCAAGATGTCAAGAAGTATAGAAGAATGGTGGGCAAGCTCATCTATTTGACTATTACAAGACCAGATGTGTGCTTTGCTGTGAATCAAGTGAGCCAACACATGGGATCTCCTAAGGTGCATCATTGGAACATGGTAGAAAGGATCTTGAGATACTTAAGAGGGGCGCCAGGTCAAGGAGTTTGGATGGCATGTAACAAGAGCACTGAAGTTGTGGGGTATTGTGATGCTGATTGGGCTGGAGATAGAGTGGATAGAAGATCAACCACTGGTTATTGCACATTCATTGGAGAGAATCTGGTCACATGGAAAAGCAAGAAGCAAAAGGTTGTATTTTGCTCAAGTGTTGAAGCAGAATATAGAGCAATGAGGAAGCTTACCAGTGAGTTGATATGGATCAAAGGTCTTCTCAAGGATTTGGGCATTGAGATCAGTACTCCAATGACCATTCATTGTGACAACCAAGCAGCAATACACATCGCAAGCAACTCAGTCTTCCATGAGAGGACAAAACACATAGAGGTGGACTGCCATATGTTGGGGTCAAAATCGGTCAAGACGAAATCGATGTCCGAAAGTCTCGGAAAAACATGAAAAATGTTAAAGCAACCTCGAGAGACTAATTGTTAATCGAGAAACCTTAGGAAGATATTAAGTTCGAGATTCATCATCTCAAAATCAACGGCTAGAAACATTTTCTACACAAGGAAAAACCTACGGAAAACTAAAAACACGCACAAGCCGAAGGAACCGGTCGCGGCCGTGGTCGCCGGGCGGCTAGCCCCGTGCTGGCCTTGGCCGCCGGCGGCTAGCGCCCATGCTGGCCGTGGTCGCCGGGCGGCTAGCCCCGTGCTGGCCGTGGCCGCCGGCGGCTAGCGCCCGTGCTGGCCGTGGTCGCCGGGCGGCTAGCCCCGTGCTGGCCGTGGCCGCCGGCGGCTAGCCCCCGTGCTGGCCATGGTCGCCGGGTGGCTAGCCCCGTGCTGGCCGTGGTCGCCGGCGGCTAGCGCCCGTGCTGACCGTGGTCGCCGGGCGGCTAGCCCCGTGCTGGCCGTGGTCGGCGGCGGCTAGCGCCCGTGATGGCGGTGGTCGCCGGGCGGCTAGCCCCGTGCTGGCTCGGGTCGTCGAGCGACTAGTCTTCGTGCGTAAGTTCTAGGCCTCCGGGTCGCCAAAAATCCGTGTTTTGCAACTTTCCGAGATCCCGTAAACAAAACTCCTTTTCCTGCTCCGAGATTTCGAAGAACCCATAAGACGTCAACGGACAGGAAGACTTCGTACAAAACGGTGATGGTTATCTTGGAACACCATTCGCCTCAGCAATGGATCAAAGATCTTCCGAAAGACTCGATATCCAAGTAGGAGCATTCTTTCAAAGAAATCGTAGAAAACAGCGGAAGTCCGGAAGACGGCCCGAAAGGGACCAAACCCGATCGGACGACCCATTTACGATTTTCTAAGAGATAGATGTGACGGTTTACAATTATCTTCACATAGCGAGATAAATGTTAAACTTCCGAAAAGATAAATGTCAAAATTCCGAAAGGATAAATGTCAACTTTCCCGATAAACACGAAAGCCGACGAAAATGGAAAAAGTCCAGCTCGCGGAAGACTCAGCCCATCAAGAATAGACCGTCATATGGGAGTATATAAGCAAGGCTAGGAGCAGAGGAAGGGGGATCCAAAAATCAGAAGAAAGAAACCACTCTAGAGCAACTTAGAACTTAGGCGTTTATTTCCTTTTTTAGCGAGCTGCGACTCAACTAGGTTAGATCTAGGTTTTGAGACTAGCGACGATCGACAGCTCTTGTGGCCGAGATCTCGACCTGTTGTTCAAACGCTCTCCGCAGATTCGGAAATAAGATTCTTTCTTTTTGCTCTCTTTATTTTACGTATTTATTCCAAATTAGACTCATATTAACTTTGTCTTGCGTGGCCCAGCAGATAGCCGGGATCCTTGGGGAAAACTAGGTCAACTTAGTTTTCCTATATTAAAACTTAACTAAAATAGACAGTGCGAATTTCGGTTCCCACAGTTTGGCGCTAGAAGGAGGGGGATACACGGTTTTATCTTTCTCGCAACTACGCACGCCCAGTTAAGCATGACTGCTAACACGGAAAAAGACAAGCAAACGCACGACGGACCAGCCGTCGATGCCAACGCTGAGAAGACTCCTGCCGGAAACGTATCAACGGTCACTGCCGAGGCAAACACCGCGATGCTGGACCAGGTGAAGGAACTGTTCGCCACCGCCAGAAACGGTCGGAAGAACAAGAGAAATTAATGGCTTCACTCGCTAAACAGGTCGATACCTTAACAGCGAAAAGCAAACTCCCGCGCGGATCCACCAAGGTGAGGCGTGTCAGGAGGCTTGACTTCGGAACTTCCGGAGACCAAGAAAAAGATGCTACGAGAAAATCCCCGGAACTCGTCCCTGACGATACCACTCCGACAGGGCAGAAGAAAACTACGGGTAACCTCCCACCTCCCGCAAGGGACAACGAAGGAGACGACGTCGAAAGAATCAATCTGGATATCAGGTCTAAACTTCCGGAGCGGGAAAAGGACGTCGGCTGCTGTCTCCTATTCGTCGAGAACCTCAGAGGTGCTGCGCTCGAGTGGTTCTCACACCTAAAAAGAAACTCCATCGGAAGTTTCCGCCAACTTGCTTCAGCTTTTCTGAAGCAATTCTCCATGTTCATGGACAGAGAAACTTCCGACGTAGACCTTTGGAGTCTAGTTCAAAAGGAAGATGAACCACTCCGCGACTACATAAGGAGGTTCAAACTCGTGATGTCCAGGGTAACAGGCCTCAACGACAGAGTTGCCATCGACGCCCTGAGAAAAAACCTCTGGTACAAATCGAAATTCCGAAAGTGGATTTCTTTGGAGAGGCCACGCACCATCCAGGACACTCTCCACAGGGCGACGGATTTCATCATCATGGAAGAAGAGATGAAAGTCCTAGCGCAAAAGCATGGACCGCAGAAAGCGTCCGGCAAGAAGAAAACCTCTCGTAACGACAAGTACGTCCATCACGAAGGGGAAGACGTCCAAGGCGAACATAACTACGCCGTCAATTCCGAACAAGGAAGGACCGCCGGAAACACTTGGACGCGGAACTCGTACAAGGACAATTCCAGCTGCGAGTTCCATCAGACGAGAGGTCCCTCCACCGCCAACTGCAAAGTCCTCGGCGCTAGACTCATTACGAAATTGCTTGACGGCAAACTAGCAACGGTCAAGAGCGTAAAAGACCTGCTCCTGGATTCTGACCGTCCACCGAAGACCGACGGAGCCAACCCCGAAAATAACGCTCCTGGAACTCAACCGGGCGAAAAACGCGGACGGAGACAAGACGACGAAGGAAACAACAACAACCGCCAGAGGGTCAACATGATCATCGGAGGATCGCATTTTTACCAGGACTCAATTTCGTCGATAAAATCCTACGGACGGAGAGCCGAAACAAGCCCCGGATGGTGTCCAGAGGACGACGCTTCCCAATCACGCAATCATCTTCGAGGAACAGGATACGGCCGGACTCGATAAACCCCATTACGATCCTCTGGTCATCGACTTAGTGATTCAGGATCCTCGAAGTCGGCCGCATCCTCATCGACACAGGAAGCACGGTCAACATCATGTTCCGCGACACTTTGCAGAGGATGAACATACCCCTCGGAGAAGTTATCCCAGAACCAAGACCGTTGACTGGATTCTCGGGCGTCACATCCATGACCCTCGGAAAAATTAGACTCCCGGTCATGGCTAAAGAAGTCACGAAGATCGTCGAATTCGCGGTAGTGGATAACCCGGCCATCTATAACGCCATAATGGGAACTCCTTGGATAAACGCCATGAAGGCAGTCCCGTCCACTTACCATCTCAGCGTCAAGTTTCCAACACCGACTGGAACAGCGGTAATCTGGGGAAGCCAAAAACAGTCGCGACTCTGCTTCCTGGCCGAACATAAATTGCGCAGCAATCGGAACGCCCCAGTAGCTAACCCGAAGCGAATTAAGAAGAATCTGAGTATCTCCGAGAACTCAGCAAAGATCAGCTCGGATTTGTCCAAACAAGCCACAACTCAGGATAGCGAGAAAATCCTCGAGTCCATCGCCGAAAAAACGGATGACCTAACTCCCAACGCGACCGCCGACTTAGCTGAAACAGTCAAGGCGCCGGAAATCGTGGAGTAATAGCCACCGCAACAGAAACATAACTACGAGATGGCTTGATCCTCGCAAGAGGTACGTAGGCAGCTCGTCGCAACCCGACGAGTTCAGCTATCCCCCTCACCAAAAAGGGGGGGGGGGAAGAGGAAAAACATCCTTGTACTCCCGCAAAAATACTTTTCACATGTACCCTACATTATAAAGTTTTTTAATTCAAATGCCTACTCAACGCATAAACATTACGGAAAACTAAAATCACATCTTTGAGGAACGCGAGACGTCGTTAGTTCTCGAAAAGTCTTGATTCTCCATTCTCCTCCAAACAGTCCATCGCGACTCTAAAACTCTACCAAACAGTCCGTCCGTGACTCTAAAAAACTCTATCAAACAGTCTGTCCGCGACTATAAAATTCATTTCCGTCGATTGGCCCCGACGGAAAAACACAGAAACGTTTCACTCAATCAAATTCGTAGTCTGGCTTCTAACGAAGTCCTCTTGCATCCGACAAGGATACCATAGCGCGCTATACAAAAAATCCAAATTTTGGTTAGCTCTTCGTAAAGGAAGTAGCTCGACTCGTATCCAAACGAGTCATATAAGCCGATAAGCACTTCGCAGATTCTAAAACGGTACGAGTCAGGTCGAAATCGCAAACAGGCAAAACGAAAGCCAATTTGTCATCGCACAGCTTCAGTCCGAAAGTAGACCTAGGTCTTGCCCTAAACCCGGCCTTGCTGGTATCTAAGACATCTCATAGGCATAAGTATCCAGAATACGGGATTCCAAAATTTGCCTCTTATCGCTTACAAACCTAACGTTCGCTACAAAGTAACCTACGGATCTAGCGACAAAAAAAGAGATTGAATGCGAAGTGACTACGCGTATTCAAACCCTCTACACTTGACGAAAGTATAAATCAAAATGCATAATAGCAGGGATTCAAAAGCCACCAACGGCCAATCCCGAGAAACACAAAGTCACGCGACCTCCTAAGGGTCGCAACACATACATACAAACAGCCACACTTGGCCTATCACAAATTATAATCGAATGCATAACAATCGGTTAAAGATATTCCAAACGAGGAGTCGGGCTGGTCGACCTCTTCACCCCCGTCACCTGCATTCGAACCCGCGCCTACATCCGCCGTATCTTCCGAAACTTGGATAGGACTCCACAACTCTCGAATTCTCCCTTCGATCGGAGGAACATTCTCATCGAGCCATCCATCTTGGCAAGTTCGCTGGAAAGAGAGAAATCCTCACGCTGCATCTTGTGTAGAGTACCGACCGAACCGAGACACTCGCGAAAATCGCCTACAAAGTCCTGAGCCTCTTTGTACGCTTCGAATTCAGTAGAGAAAATTTCGGCCCTTCGGTTCAGCTCGGCGGCAGCTCTTCTTCGCCCGCTCCTTTCCGCACAAACGAGGGCTCGATCCTGGACCTCGGCTTGCCGACGTTTTTGCTCCTCCACCTCCAACCGATACTTGGCGAATTCCCTTTCCGTTTCCTCCGCTTTGAAACGGGCCAGCCGGGCAGTACGGAAACTTCCATCGATCGATGCATTCCACACTCTCACGGCCTGCAAAGAAGTCGAGGTCAAATAAAAAGAAAAGGGGATTTATTCAAGTTTCGAAAACAAACCTCGTTGACCAAACGAGCACCCTCCGCAGTCACCTTGTCCCTCTCCTCGTTGTCCAAAGAATCGTCACGGGAAAACGCCGGAGGGAGTTCATCAAAGAAGTCACCCGGGGGAGGAACACCCTGATTCTCTGTGGTGAAGTCAGGATCGTATCTCGGCAGCTCACCGTCTCCCGACGAGGTCTCGAAAGCAATCCCTTTATCCTTCCGAGGTCTCCGCCTCTGCCTTGAAGGGGCAAAAACGTAGGATCTATCATTGACACAGGGCCTCGTACCGCCTCTCGATCGGTGAAGCGCGACCGCCCCTCGAATCCGGTCAAGAGTAAAGGAGTTCCAAGAACAAGGCCTTGTCCTAAAAATGTCTCTCTTGGTCGAAAGATCGGAAGGAACATGCGCGAGACACCTGTTCTCTAAAAAAAAAAAAAAAAACAAAAAACACACACGTTCAGTACTCGCCTTTCGGATTCTAGGAAAGGGGATGCGACAATCTTACCTCGTTGGTACAACCAGTCCGTCGGGAATAGGTGGAGAAAGCCTTCCTCGACAGACTCTCCATCTATCCTCACGAAAAAGAAACGATCAACGTGATCTTTGGCGTGCGAGGTAACTCCATGGATTACCGAAAAATTAGTCCTCGCCTTCATGGAGTATACTCCATTGATGCTCGTCGTCTTGGAGTTCCACAACCCTTCGAAGTCAGCAGGGCTAAGGTCCATCCCTAACTCGTAACTCAAAATCACAACGCCAAGCCAGCTCTCCAAAGCCGGCACGTTCAGCTGGCTGATTGCGATTCCGAAACGGTCGAGGGCCTGAACAATGACCCCAGGGATTGGGAACCACAGTCGGCATTGCGTCAAGAACGCCTCGTAACAAGTAAAGTAACCCTGCGGAGGATGCTCCGAACTCTCATTCCCACGAGGAATGCGAAACATGACTCCCTTCGGAACCTCATAAAACTCTCGAAGGATTCCGAGATATTCAGGGGATACTTTGCTCGGAAAGTCAATTTCCTTACGCGTCCTCAGAGGTCGCCGGGGAATCGGGATCACGGGAAGGGGAGCATCAGAACCGAAGACGGCGTCACGATACGCGCTCCTGTCAATCTCTGAAACCTCGGGTTTCGGAACTTCCTCCTCGGCGTGGAAACTATCCGAAGACGAGTGAGACTGTCTCCTCGAGGATTTTGATCTTGAAGTCATTCTTTTCTTAAAGGAAGAGAGAGAATTTGCAAGAGAAAGATTAACTTAAGAATCTTGGGTGAAATAAGAATGGTAAAGAATTCAGAAGTCTATATAGGCAAAGATTTGACTATTCACCCCGACCTTCGACACGATTTCGTCTCCATACTTTCCTCACGAACCATACCGCAAGCTAGGACCTACAAACCCTACGGCTCCTAGCTAGCAGGGGGGCTAACTGTTGGGGTCAAAATCGGTCAAGACGAAATCGATGTCCGAAAGTCTCGGAAAAACATGAAAAATGTTAAAGCAACCTCGAGAGACTAATTGTTAATCGAGAAACCTTAGGAAGATATTAAGTTCGAGATTCATCATCTCAAAATCAACGGCTAGAAACATTTTCTACACAAGGAAAAACCTACGGAAAACTAAAAACACGCACAAGCCGAAGGAACCGGTCGCGGCCGCGGCTAGCGCCCGTGCTGGCCGTGGTCGCCGGGCGGCTAGCCCCGTGCTGGCCGTGGCCGCCGGCGGCTAGCGCCCGTGTTGGCCGTGGTCGCCGGGCGGCTAGCCCCGTGCTGGCCGTGGCCGCCGGCGGCTAGCGCCCGTGCTGGCCGTGGTCGCCGGGCGGCTAGCCCCGTGCTGGCCATGGTCGCCGGTGGCTAGCGCCCGTGCTGACCGTGGTCGCCGGGCGGCTAGCCCCGTGCTGGCCGTGGTCGCCGGCGGCTAGCGCCCATGATGGCCGTGGTCGCCGGGCGGCTAGCCCCGTGCTGGCCGTGGTCGCCGGCGGCTAGCGCCCGTGATGGCCGTGGTCGGCGGGCGGCTAGCCCCGTGCTGGCTCGGGTCGTCGAGCGGCTAGTCTTCGTGCGTAAGTTCTAGGCCTCCGGGTCGCCAAAAATCCGTGTTTTGCAACTTTCCGAGATCCCGTAAACAAAACTCCTTTTCCTGCTCCGAGATTTCGAAGAACCCATAAGACGTCAACGGACAGGAAGACTTCGTACAAAACGGTGATGATTATCTTGGAACACCATTCGCCTCAGCAATGGATCAAAGATCTTCCGAAAGACTCGATATCCAAGTAGGAGCATTCTTTCAAAGAAATCGTAGAAAACAGCGGAAGTCCGGAAGACGGCCCGAAAGGGACCAAACCCGATCGGACGACCCATTTACGATTTTCTTAGAGATAGATGTGACGGTTTACAATTATCTTCACATAGGAAATGGAAAAAGTCCAGCTCGCGGAAGACTCAGCCCATCAAGAATAGACCGTCATATGGGAGTATATAAGCAAGGCTAGGAGCAGAGGAAGGGGGATCCGAAAATCAGAAGAAAGAAACCACTCTAGAGCAACTTAGAACTTAGGCGTTTATTTCCTTTTTTAGCGAGCTGCGACTCAACTAGGTTAGATCTAGGTTTTGAGACTAGCGACGATCGACAGCTCTTGTGGCCGAGATCTCGACCTGTTGTTCAAACACTCTCCGCAGATTCGGAAATAAGATTCTTTCTTTTTGCTCTCTTTATTTTACGTATTTATTCCAAATTAGACTCATATTAACTTTGTCGTGCGTGGCCCAGCAGATAGCCGGGATCCTCGGGGAAAACTAGGTCAACTTAGTTTTCCTACATTTAAACTTAACTAAAATAGACAGTGCGAATTTCGGTTCCCACACCATAAGGTGAGACAAGTAGTGGAACAGCAAGTGATCCTTCCATGTTACACTCGGAGTGAGGATCAACTGGCTGATATCTTCACCAAGGCAGCCAGCAGCAAGGTTTGTGAGTTCATTCATCCTAAGCTTGGACTCATAGACCTCACTTGTCACTGATCCTCTTAGCCATGAAGGATTCTACTCTTTTTCCTTTGCTTGGTTTTTATCCCAAGTGGTTTTTCCAAGTAAAGGTTTTAATGAGGGAATGCATCATGGTTTCCAAGCTTGATCAATCTCTATGGTCAAGCTTGAGGGGGAGTGTTGACATGAAGCAATAAATGGATGAGCAAAAATGAGATGTGTAAAGTGAAGAGAGAAGAGAAGCTACTTGGAATGTTGATTATGTGCAAGATCAGTGCAAACTTGTGAAGCAAGGCTATCTGTACAACCTTGGCAAGCAAGCAACCAAATCGACATCAAGCTCACTCTTACAAGACAGGAAGATGTTATTTGAACTCAAGAGAGCTGTTGGTGCATCAAGACAAAGAGAGAAGCAAGTGGCAATTAAATACATTAAAAGTCACATGACTTCCCTAAGAGATGGCGCTGTTGGGAGTGGCCCCTTTCTTGGATCAGGCGAGATCAGAGCTCAGCTCAGACCACCATAGTTTAATATATTCTTACTTGTCTTGTATGTCTTGATTTGCCTTTATATTCACATTGTATGCTTACCATTTTTATTAAGGAAATATGAATTCCTCATCTCTCTCTCTTCAGTCTTGCGCAAACTCTCCTCTCTCTCTTCTCTTTCACTCGGATTCATCTTTGCTTATACACTCTTGTTCTCTAATTCTCATCACAAACCTACTTTAATCTTCATAAAATCTCACTATCCAGATGATTCCAGATTAGCATGTTCGGACATATGCCATTATCTTTATGATTCTTATCAAACCAGGATGAACCACGATCTAAGAAGCTTTATTTGGAACCAGTAATCAGTGGAGAATAACCAGGAAGTTGAATAAATCTCATAAGTGTTGTGAGCAAGAAGATATCCAACCTCCTCTCCATATGATTCCAGATTAGCCTGTTCGGACATATGCCGTTATCTTCATGATTCTTATCAAACCAGGATGAACCATGATCTAAGAAGCTTTATTTGGAACCACTAATCAGTGGAGAATAACCGGGTAGTTGAATAAATCTCATAAGTGTTGTGAGCAAGAAGATATCCCACTTTCTATCCAGATGATTCCAGATTAGCCTGTTCGGACATATGCCATTATCTTTATGATTCTTATCAAACCAGGATGAACCACGATCTAAGAAACTTTATTTGGAACCACTGATCAGTGGAGAATAAGCAGGAAGTTGAATAAATCTCATAGGAGTTGTGATTAAGAAGATATCCCACTTTCTATCCAGATGATTCCAGATTAGCCTGTTCGGACATATGGCAATATCTTCATGATTCTTATCAAACCAGGATGAACCAATATATAAGAAGCTTGATTGGGAACCACTAATCAGTGGAGAATAACCAGGAAGTTGAATAAATCTCATAGGAGTTGTGAGTAAGAAAATATCCCACTTTCTATCCAGATGATTCCAGATTAGCCTGTTCGGACATATGGCAATATCTTCATGATTCTTATCAAACCAGGATGAACCACGATCTAAGAAGCTTTATTTGGAACCACTAATCAGTGGAGAATAACCAGAAAGTTGAATAAATCTCATAATTGTTGTGAGCAAGAAGATATCCCACCTTCTATCCAGATGATTCCAGATTAGCCTGTTCGGACATATGCCATTATCTTCATGATTCTTATCAAACCAGGATGAACCACGATCTAAGAAGCTTTATTTGGAACCACTTATCAGTGGAGAATAACCAGGAAGTTGAATAAATCTCATAAGTGTTGTGAGCAAGAATATATCCCACCTTCTATCCAGATGATTCCAGAGTAGCCTGTTCGGACATATGCCATTATCTTCATGATTCTTATCAAACCATGATGAACCACGATCTAAGAAGCTTTATTTGGAACCACTAATCAGTGGAGAATAACCAGGAAGTTGAATAAATCTCATAAGTGTTGTGAGCAAGAAGATATCCCACCTTCTATCCAGATGATTCCAGATTAGCCTGTTCGGACATATGCCATTATCTTCATGATTCTTATCAAACCAGGATGAACCACGATCAAAGAAGCTTTATTTGGAACCACTAATCAGTGGAGAATAACCAGGAAGTTGAATAAATCTCATAAGTGTTGTGAGCAAGAAGATATCCCACCTTCTATCCAGATGATTCCAGATTAGCCTGTTCGGACATATGCAATTCTCTTCATGATTCTTATCAAACGAGGATGAACCACGATCTAAGAAGCTTTATTTGGAACCAATAATCAGTGGAGAATAACCAGGAAGTTGAATAAATCTCATAGGAGTTGTGAGTAAGAAGATATCCCACTTTCTATCCAGATGATTCCAGAGTAGCATGTTCGGACATATGGCAACATCTTCATGATTCTTATCAAACCAGGATGAACCACGATCTAAGAAGCTTTATTTGGAACCACTAATCAGTGGAGAATAACCAGGACGTTGAATAAATCTCATAAGTATTGTGAGCAAGAAGATATCCCACCTTCTATCCAGATGATTCCAGATTAGCCTGTTCGGACATATGCCATTATCTTCATGATTCTTATCAAACCAGGATGAACCACGATCTAAGAAGCTTTATTTGGAACCACTAATCAGTGGAGAATAACCAGGAAGTTGAATAAATCTCATAAGTGTTGTGAGCAAGAAGATATCCTACCTTCTATCAAGATGATTCCAGAGTAGCCTGTTCGGACATATGCCATTATCTTCATGATTCTTATCAAACCAGGATGAACCACGATCTAAGAAGCTTTATTTGAAACCACTAATCAGTGGAGAATAACCAGGAAGTTGAATAAATCTCATAAGTGTTGTGAGCAAGAAGATATCCCACCTTCTATCCAGATGATTCCGGATTAGCCTGTTCGGACATATGCCATTATCTTCATGATTCTTATCAAACCAGGATGAACCACGATCTAAGAAGCTTTATTTGGAACCACTAATCAGTGGAGAATAACCAGGAAGTTGAATAAATCTCATAAGTGTTGTGAGCAAGAAGATATCCCACCTTCTATCCAGATGATTCCAGATTAGCCTGTTCGGACATATGCCATTATCTTCATGATTCTTATCAAACGAGGATGAACCACGATCTAAGAAGCTTTATTTGGAACCACTAATCATTGGAGAATAACCAGGAAGTTGAATAAATCTCATAGGAGTTGTGAGTAAGAAGATATCCCACTTTCTATCCAGATGATTCTAGATTAGCCTGTTCGGATATATGGCAATATCTTCATGATTCTTATCAAACCAGGATGAACCACGATCTAAGAAGCTTTATTTGGAACCACTAATCAGTGGAGAATAACCAGGAAGTTGAATAAATCTCATAAGTGTTGTGAGCAAGAAGATATCCCACCTTCTATCCAGAAGATTCCAGATTAGACTGTTCAGACATATGCCATTATCTTCATGATTCATATCAAACCATGATGAACCACGATTTAAGAAGCTTTATTTGGAACCACTAATCAGTGGAGAATAACCAGGAAGTTGAATAAATCTCATAGGAGTTGTGAGTAAGAAGATATCCCACTTTCTATCCAGATGATTCCAGAGTAGCATGTTCGGACATATGGCAACATCTTCATGATTCTTATCAAACCAGGATGAACCACGATCTAAGAAGCTTTATTTGGAACCACTAATCAGTGGAGAATAACCAGAAAGTTGAATAAATCTCATAATTGTTGTGAGCAAGAAGATATCCCACCTTCTATCCAGATGATTCCAGATTAGCCTGTTCGGACATATGCCATTATCTTCATGATTCTTATCAAACCAGGATGAACCACGATCTAAGAAGCTTTATTTGGAACCACTTATCAGTGGAGAATAACCAGGAAGTTGAATAAATCTCATAAGTGTTGTGAGCAAGAATATATCCCACCTTCTATCCAGATGATTCCAGAGTAGCCTGTTCGGACATATGCCATTATCTTCATGATTCTTATCAAACCAGGATGAACCACGATCTAAGAAGCTTTATTTGGAACCACTAATCGGTGGAGAATAACCAGGAAGTTGAATAAATCTCATAGGAGTTGTGAGTAAGAAGATATCCCACTTTCTATCCAGATGATTCCAGATTAGCCTGTTCGGATATATGGCAATATCTTCATGATTCTTATCAAACCAGGATGAACCACGATATAAGAAGCTTTATTTGGAACCACTAATCAGTGGAGAATAATCAGGAAGTTGAATAAATCTCATAGGAGTTGTGATTAAGAAGATATCCCACTTTCTATCCTGATGATTCCAGATTAGCCTGTTCAAACATATGGCAATATCTTCATGATTCTTATCAAACCAGGATGAACCAATATATAAGAAGCTTGATTGGGAAACATTAATCAGTGGAGAATAACCAGGAAGTTGAATAAATCTCATATGAGTTGTGAGTAAGAAGATATCCCACTTTCTATCCAGATGATTCCAGATTAGCCTGTTCGGACATATGCCATTATCTTCAAGATTCTTATCAAACCAGGATGAACCACGATCTAAGAAGCTTTATTTGGAATCACTAATCAGTGGAGAATAACCAGGAAGTTGAATAAATCTCATAGGAGTTGTGAGTAAGAAGATATCCCACTTTCTACCCAGATGATTCCAGATTAGCCTGTTCGAACATATGGAAATATCTTCATGATTCTTATCAAACCAGGATGAACCACGATCTAAGAAGCTTTATTTGGAACCACTAATCAGTGGAGAATAACCAGGAAGTTGAATAAATCTCATAAGTGTTGTGAGCAAGAAGATATCCCACCTTCTATCCAGATGATTCCAGAGTAGCCTGTTCGGACATATGCCATTATCTTCATGATTCTTATCAAACCAGGATGAACCACGATCTAAGAAGCTTTATTTGGAACCACTAATAAGTGTAGAATAACCAGGAAGTTGAATAAATCTCATAAGTGTTGTGAGCAAGAAGAGATCCCACCTTCTATCCAGATGATTCCAGATTAGCCTATTCGGACATATGCCATTATCTTCATGATTCTTATCAAACCAGGATGAACCACGATCTAATAAGCTTTATTTGGAACCACTAATCAGTGGAGAATAACCAGGAAGTTGAATAAATCTCATAAGTGTTGTGAGCAAGAAGATATCCCACCTTCTATCCAGATGATTGCAGATTAGCCTGTTCGGACATATGTCATTATCTTCATGATTCTTATCAAACGAGGATGAACCACGATCTAAGAAGCTTTATTTGGAACCACTAATCAGTGGAGAATAACCAGGAAGTTGAATAAATCTCATAGGAGTTGTGAGTAAGAAGATATCCCACTTTCTATCCAGATGATTCCAGATTAGCCTGTTCGGATATATGGCAATATCTTCATGATTCTTATCAAACCAGGATGAACCACGATATAAGAAGCTTTATTTGGAACCACTAATCAGTGGAGAATAATCAGAAAGTTGAATAAATCTCATAGGAGTTGTGATTAAGAAGATATCCCACTTTCTATCCTGATGATTCCAGATTAGCCTGTTCAGACATATGGCAATATCTTCATGATTCTTATCAAACCAGGATGAACCAATATATAAGAAGCTTGATTGGGAACCATTAATCAGTGGAGAATAACCAGGAAGTTGAATAAATCTCATATGAGTTGTGAGTAAGAAGATATCCCACTTTCTATCCAGATGATTCCAGTTTAGCCTGTTCGGACATATGGCAATATCTTCATGATTCTTATCAAACCAGGATGAACCACGATCTAAGAATCTTCATTTGGAACCACTAATCAGTGGAGAATAACCAGGAAGTTGAATAAATCTCATAGGAGTTGTGATTAAGAAGATATCCCACTTTCTACCCAGATGATTCCAGATTAGCCTGTTCGAACATATGGAAATATCTTCATGATTCTTATCAAACCAGGATGAACCACGATCTAAGAAGCTTTATTTGGAACCACTAATCAGTGGAGAATAACCAGGAAGTTGAATAAATCTCATAAGTGTTGTGAGCAAGAAGATATCCCACCTTCTATCCAGATGATTCCAGAGTAGCCTGTTCGGACATATGCCATTATCTTCATGATTCTTATCAAACCAGGATGAACCACGATCTAAGAAGCTTTATTTGGAACCACTAATCAGTGTAGAATAACCAGGAAGTTGAATAAATCTCATAAGTGTTGTGAGCAAGAAGAGATCCCACCTTCTATCCAGATGATTCCAGATTAGCCTATTCGGACATATGGCAACATCTTCATGATTCTTATCAAACCAGGATGAACCACGATCTAAGAAGCTTTATTTGGAACCACTAATCAGTGGATAATAACCAGGACGTTGAATAAATCTCATAAGTATTGTGAGCAAGAAGATATCCCACTTTCTATCCAGATGATTCCAGATTAGCCTGTTCGGACATATGGCAATATCTTCATGATTCTTATCAAACCAAGATGAACCACGATCTAAGAAGCTTTATTTGGAACCACTAATCAGTGGAGAATAACCAGGAAGTTGAATAAAGCTCATAAGTGTTGTGAGCAAGAAGATATCCCACCTTCTATCCAGATGATTCCAGATTAGACTGTTCAGACATATGCCATTATCTTCATGATTCATATCAAACCAGGATGAACCACGATTTAAGAAGCTTTATTTGGAACCACTAATCAGTGGAGAATAACCAGGAAGTTGAATAAATCTCATAGGAGTTGTGAGTAAGAAGATATCCCACTTTCTATCCAGATGATTCCAGATTAGCCTGTTCAGACATATGGCAATATCTTCATGATTTTTATCAAACCAGGATGAACCAATATATAAGAAGCTTGATTGGGAACCACTAATCAGTGGAGAATAACCAGGAAGTTGAATAAATCTCATAGGAGTTGTGAGTAAGAAGATATCCCACTTTCTATCCAGATGATTCCAGATTAGCCTGTTCGGACATATGGCAATATCTTCATGATTCTTATCAAACCAAGATGAACCACGATCTAAGAAGCTTTATTTGGAACCACTAATCAGTGGAGAATAACCAGGAAGTTGAATAAATCTCATAAGTGTTGTGAGCAAGAAGATATCCCACCTTCTATCAAGATGATTCCAGAGTAGCCTGTTCGGACATATGCCATTATCTTCATGATTCTTATCAAACCAGGATGAACCACGATCTAAGAAGCTTTATTTGAAACCACTAATCAGTGGAGAATAACCAGGAAGTTAAATAAATCTCATAAGTGTTGTGAGCAAGAAGATATCCCACCTTCTATCCAGATGATTCCAGATTAGCATGTTCGGACATATGCCATTATCTTCATGATTCTTATCAAACCAGGATGAACCACGATCTAAGAAGCTTTATTTGGAACCACTAATCAGTGGAGAATAACCAGGAAGTTGAATAAATCTCATAAGTGTTGTGAGCAAGAAGATATCCCACCTTCTATCCAGATGATTCCAGATTAGCCTGTTCGGACATATGCCATTATCTTCATGATTCTTATCAAACGAGGATGAACCACGATCTAAGAAGCTTTATTTGGAACCACTAATCAGTGGAGAATAACCAGGAAGTTGAATAAATCTCATAGGAGTTGTGAGTAAGAAGATATCCCACTTTCTATCCAGATGATTCTAGATTAGCCTGTTCGGATATATGGCAATATCTTCATGATTCTTATCAAACCAGGATGAACCACGATATAAGAAGCTTTATTTGGAACCACTAATCAGTGGAGAATAATCAGGAAGTTGAATAAATCTCATAGGAGTTGTGATTAAGAAGATATCCCACTTTCTATCCAGATGATTCCGGATTAGCCTGTTCAGACATATGGCAATATCTTCATGATTCTTAACAAACCAGGATGAACCAATATATAAGAAGCTTGATTGGGAACCACTAATCAGTGGAGAATAACCAGGAAGTTGAATAAATCTCATAGGAGTTGTGAGTAAGAAGATATCCCACTTTCTATCCAGATGATTCCAGATTAGCCTGTTCGGACATATGGCAATATCTTCATGATTCTTATCAAACCAAGATGAACCACGATCTAAGAAGCTTTATTTGGAACCACTAATCAGTGGAGAATAACCAGGAAGTTGAATAAATCTCATAAGTGTTGTGAGCAAGAAGATATCCCGCCTTCTATCCAGAAGATTCCAGATTAGACTGTTCGGACATATGCCATTATCTTCATCATTCATATCAAACCAGGATGAACCACGATCTAAGAAGCTTTATTTGGAACCACTAATCAGTGGAGAATAACCAGGAAGTTTAATAAATCTCATAGGAGTTGTGAGTAAGAAGATATCCCACTTTCTATCCAGATGATTCCAGAGTAGCCTGTTCGGACATATGGCAACATCTTCATGATTCTTATCAAACCAGGATGAACCACGATCTAAGAAGCTTTATTTGGAACCACTAATCAGTGGAGAATAACCAGGACGTTGAATAAATCTCATAAGTGTTGTGAGCAAGAAGATATCCCACCTTCTATCCAGATGATTCCAGATTAGCCTGTTCGGACATATGCCATTATCTTCAAGATTCTTATCAAACCAGGATGAACCACAATCTAAGAAGCTTTATTTGGAATCACTAATCAGTGGAGAATAACCAGGAAGTTGAATAAATCTCATAGGAGTTGTAAGTAAGAAGATATCCCACTTTCTACCCAGATGATTCCAGATTAGCCTGTTCGAACATATGGAAATATCTTCATGATTCTTATCAAACCAGGATGAACCACGATCTAAGAAGCTTTATTTGGAACCACTAATCAGTGGAGAATAACCAGGAAGTTGAATAAATCTCATAAGTGTTGTGAGCAAGAAGATATCCCACCTTCTATCCAGATGATTCCAGAGTAGCCTGTTCGGACATATGCCATTATCTTCATGATTCTTATCAAACCAGGATGAACCACGATCTAAGAAGCTTTATTTGGAACCACTAATCAGTGTAGAATAACCAGGAAGTTGAATAAATCTCATAAGTGTTGTGAGCAAGAAGAGATCCCACCTTCTATCCAGATGATTCCAGATTAGCCTATTCGGACATATGCCATTATCTTCATGATTCTTATCAAACCAGGATGAACCACGATCTAATAAGCTTTATTTGGAACCACTAATCAGTGGAGAATAACCAGGAAGTTGAATAAATCTCATAAGTGTTGTGAGCAAGAAGATATCCCACCTTCTATCCAGATGATTGCAGATTAGCCTGTTCGGACATATGCCATTATCTTCATGATTCTTATCAAACGAGGATGAACCACGATCTAAGAAGCTTTATTTGGAACCACTAATCAGTGGAGAATAACCAGGAAGTTGAATAAATCTCATAGGAGTTGTGAGTAAGAAGATATCCCACTTTCTATCCAGATGATTCCAGATTAGCCTGTTCGGATATATGGCAATATCTTCATGATTCTTATCAAACCAGGATGAACCACGATATAAGAAGCTTTATTTGGAACCACTAATCAGTGGGGAATAATCAGGAAGTTGAATAAATCTCATAGGAGTTGTGATTAAGAAGATATCCCACTTTCTATCCTGATGATTCCAGATTAGCATGTTCAGACATATGACAATATCTTCATGATTCTTATCAAACCAGGATGAACCAATATATAAGAAGCTTGATTGGGAACCACTAATCAGTGGAGAATAACCAGGAAGTTGAATAAATCTCATATGAGTTGTGAGTAAGAAGATATCCCACTTTCTATCCAGATGATTCCAGTTTAGCCTGTTCGGACATATGGCAATATCTTCATGATTCTTATCAAACCAGGATGAACCACGATCTAAGAATCTTCATTTGGAACCACTAATCAGTGGAGAATAACCAGGAAGTTGAATAAATCTCATAGGAGTTGTGATTAAGAAGATATCCCACTTTCTATCCAGATGATTCCAGATTAGCCTGTTTAGACATATGGCAATATCTTCATGATTCTTATAAAACCAGGATGAACCAATATATAAGAAGCTTGATTGGGAACCACTAATCAGTGGAGAATAACCAGGAAGTTGAATAAATCTCATAGGAGTTGTGAGTAAGAAGATATCCCACTTTCTATCCAGATGATTCCAGATTAGCCTGTTCGGACATATGGCAACATCTTCATGATTCTTATCAAACCAGGATGAACCACGATCTAAGAAGCTTTAGTTGGAACCACTAATCAGTGTAGAATAACCAGTAAGTTGAATAAATCTCATAAGTTTTGTGAGCAAGAAGATATCACACCTTCTATCCAGATGATTCCAGATTAGCCTGTTCGGACATATGGCAACATCTTCATGATTCTTATCAAACCAGGATGAACCACGATCTAAGAAGCTTTATTTGGAACCACTAATAAGTGGAGAATAACCAGGAAGTTGAATAAATCTCATAGCAGTTGTGATTTAAGAAGATATCCCACTTTCTATCCAGATGATTCCAGATTACCCTGTTCGAACATATGGCAATATCTTCATGATTCTTATCAAACCAGGATGAACCACGATCTAAGAATATTTATTTGGAACCACTAATCAGTGTAGAATAACCAGGAAGTTGAATAAATCTCATAGGAGTTGTGATTAAGAAGATATCCCACTTTCTATCCTGATGATTCCAGATTAGCCTGTTCAGACATATGGCAATATCTTCATGATTCTTATCAAACCAGGATGAACCACGATATAAGAAGCTTTATTTGGAACCACTAATCAGTGGAGAATAATCAGGAAGTTGAATAAATCTCATAGGAGTTGTGATTAAGAAGATATCCCACTTTCTATCCTGATGATTCCAGATTAGCCTGTTCAGACATATGGCAATATCTTCATGATTCTTATCAAACCAGGATGAACCAATATATAAGAAGCTTGATTGGGAACCATTAATCAGTGGAGAATAACCAGGAAGTTGAATAAATCTCATAGGAGTTGTGATTAAGAAGATATCCCACTTTCTATCCACATGATTCCAGATTACCCTGTTCGGACATATGGCAATATCTTCATGATTCTTATCAAACCAGGATGAACCACAATCTAAGAATATTTATTTGGAACCACTAATCAGTGGAGAATAACCAGGAAGTTGAATAAATCTCATAGGAGTTGTGATTAAGAAGATATCCCACTTTCTATCCTGATGATTCCAGATTAACCTGTTTAGACATATGGCAATATCTTCATGATTCTTATCAAACCAGGATGAACCACGATCTAAGAAGCTTTATTTGGAACCACTAATAAGTGGAGAATAACCAGGAAATTGAATAAATCTCATAGGAGTTGTGAGTAAGAAGATATCCCACTTTCTATCCAGATGATTCCAGATTAGCCTGTTCGGACATATGGCAACATCTTCATGATTCTTATCAAACCAGGATGAACCACGATCTAAGAAGCTTTATTTGGAACCACTAATAAGTGGAGAATAACCAGGAAGTTGAATAAATCTCATAGGAGTTGTGATTAAGAAGATATCCCACTTTCTATCCAGATGATTCCAGATTACCCTGTTCGGACATATGGCAATATCTTCATGATTCTTATTAAACCAGGATGAACCACGATCTAAGAATATTTATTTGGAACCACTAATCAGTGGAGAATAACCAGGAAGTTGAATAAATCTCATAGGAGTTGTGATTAAGAAGATATCCCACTTTCTATCCTGATGATTCCAGATTAGCCTGTTCAGACATATGGCAATATCTTCATGATTCTTATCAAACCAGGATGAACCACGATATAAGAAGCTTTATTTGGAACCACTAATCAGTGGAGAATAATCAGGAAGTTGAATAAATCTCATAGGAGTTGTGATTAAGAAGATATCCCACTTTCTATCCTGATGATTCCAGATTAGCATGTTCAGACATATGACAATATCTTCATGATTCTTATCAAACCAGGATGAACCAATATATAAGAAGCTTGATTGGGAACCATTAATCAGTGGAGAATAACCAGGAAGTTGAATAAATCTCATAGGAGTTGTGATTAAGAAGATATCCCACTTTCTATCCACATTATTCCAGATTACCCTGTTCGGACATATGGCAATATCTTCATGATTCTTATCAAACCAGGATGAACCACAATCTAAGAATATTTATTTGGAACCACTAATCAGTGGAGAATAACCAGGAAGTTGAATAAATCTCATAGGAGTTGTGATTAAGAAGATATCCCACTTTCTATCCTGATGATTCCAGATTAACCTGTTCAGACATATGGCAATATCTTCATGATTCTTATCAAACCAGGATGAACCACGATCTAAGAAGCTTTATTTGGAACCACTAATAAGTGGAGAATAACCAGGAAGTTGAATAAATCTCATAGGAGTTGTGAGTAAGAAGATATCCCACTTTCTATCCAGATGATTCCAGATTAGCCTGTTCGGACATATGGCAACATCTTCATGATTCTTATCAAACCAGGATGAACCACGATCTAAGAAGCTTTATTTGGAACCACTAATAAGTGGAGAATAACCAGGAAGTTGAATAAATCTCATAGGAGTTGTGATTAAGAAGATATCCCACTTTCTATCCAGATGATTCCAGATTACCCTGTTCGGACATATGGCAATATCTTCATGATTCTTATCAAACCAGGATGAACCACGATCTAAGAATATTTATTTGGAACAACTAATCAGTGGAGAATAACCAGGAAGTTGAATAAATCTCATAGGAGTTGTGATTAAGAAGATATCCCACTTTCTATCCTGATGATTCCAGATTAGCCTGTTCAGACATATGGCAATATCTTCATGATTCTTATCAAACCAGGATGAACCACGATATAAGAAGCTTTATTTGGAACCACTAATCAGTGGAGAATAATCAGGAAGTTGAATAAATCTCATAGGAGTTGTGATTAAGAAGATATCCCACTTTCTATCCTGATGATTCCAGATTAGACTGTTCAGACATATGGCAATATCTTCATGATTCTTATCAAACCAGGATGAACCAATATATAAGAAGCTTGATTGGGAACCATTAATCAGTTGAGAATAACCAGGAAGTTGAATAAATCTAATAGGAGTTGTGATTAAGAAGATATCCCACTTTCTATCCAGATGATTCCAGATGAGCTTGTTTAGACATATGGCAATATCTTCATGATTCTTATCAAACCAGGATGAACCACGATCTAAGAAGCTTTATTTGGAACCACTAATCAGTGGAGAATAACCAGGAAGTTGAATAAATCTCATAGGAGTTGTGAGTAAGAAGAT